>VWZV01014120.1:0-31987 GCA_013397155.1 Irena cyanogastra | reverse complement strand
CAGAATGTTCCTGCTTATCCTGATACAGGATAGAATATTCCTAGGACAGAATGTTCCTGCTTATCCTGATACAGGATAGAATATTCCTAGGACAGAATGTTCCTGCTTATCCTGGTTTAGCATAGAATATTCCTAGGACAGAATGTTCTTGCTTATACTGGTTTAGCCTTACCCTGCAATTGCTTACCTGAAGTACAAACTTCAAGATAGAAAAAGCTTTACTAATTGAGGGTGAAAAAAACGGCCTCGCCAGTGAGAACTGGAGATTCCGACTGAAGTCCTGCGAAAAGTTACCTAGAAATCCGCACGGGCAGCGGCTGCGGGTGNCACACACACACACACACACTCGGGGGACGCCTGACAGATGGCCTTGCTGCAGCGCCGATCCTTTAATGAGCTTGTGGCACCGCGGCGTCTGGGCAGCAGATGTAAGAACTGGCCTGCTCCGCCCGGGGAGGAGGCTGACATCGTTCCGCCGATCGAGTAAAGAAACTGGGTTTATACCCGCCGGTGGCAGCAACACGTTCAGGGTGGTGGAGGGTGCTGCCGCTGGCGGTTCTGTGCGGGCGCTTTAAATTCGCTGCTTCGATCCCGAAATTTCCATTGCATTAGGTCACTGCTGGGGATAAAAAACACTTAGAGATTTTTGCAGTGAAAACCTGACAAAACATAGACAAGATTTTATTTGTTGGAATGTCAAAGCTTATCGAAATACCCATGTGGAAAAGTAGTACTCTAATTTTTTTTATAAAGAAACTGGCCCATGATTTTTTAAAAATGCTGCTTAGAACAAAATGAAGCTTTTGTGATGCTGACTAACCTGGCTTTAATAACTTCTCTGACTTGTGTAAGCTTTAAAAATGTTTAAAGAATATTAACTGCACACAGCTGCAAACTGCCAAACAGTATTGGAAATATAAGCTGTGCAGAATCCCTGTCATTTCACAGTAAGTTATGGAAATGGAATAACCATTTATGCACCACATCTCTAATGACTTATTTTTAGAGTGGTTATGGAACTAGGAAGCAGAGGAAGTTTTGTTTGCTTGTAAAGAAAGGCTTTTTTAGAGCTGCATAGTAATCAAGGAAAAATTACACTTTACAAAATAGCTAATTTTTTTCTTTTGGCAAGTCCTTTTGATCATATTTCCTGTTATAAACATATTGATTACAGGGCAGACTTGGGAATTTTTACAGGATTTAAAAGGACTGTTGGGATATAAATTAATATGCAATACGATTATTCCATGTACTTCTACATTGACATTTGTATACAGGTATCTCTATTTGTGTTACTTTACCATTCCTTAGACTTAATTAGGATAAAGCACTATTAAGAACCTTGTTCCCCTTCCTTATAGCAGAAAAAAAATATACAAACACTTCTTCTAGGATGGCTTTGATTTGGATTCAAATACCAACAAAGAACAGGTCTCCCCTCCAAAGAGAGACTGTGACAAGTGGATAGACTTTTCCAAAATGTACAGTTCAAATCAAGAGTATTACTTGAAGCTGGAAGAGTTGAAGAATGCCCACATGGAGACCATGGCAAAACTGGAAAGCATGTATCAGAACAAACTGTATTTAAAAGGAGTACAAGCCTTGGATAAGAGAAATGACACCTCTCCAAAGTGCTGTAGGTAAGTTTGGGGGCACTTTTTAGCTGAAGATTCCCAAATGCTTTGCAGGCAGTTTTAAAACAGCAGGATGTGTTTCTGGGCTGGAAAGTGTTACATTCCCTATCTCTCATTACCAGATAATCAGAGAAAAGTCAGTTTTGATGATACAAACACTCATTACCTTGCTCATGTTCTGTGAGGTTTAGAGGTGCGTGTACAACAGGGATTGGGCAGCACATTTAGGAAAGCACAGGGCCTTTCCCAAGTCAGGAAGTGATGATTTGGTGATCAGTGCTAAAACCAGGATCTGCTTTGAGTGGCCTGTGTGCTGCTCTTTTCCCTTCTCTCCCCCCTCAGCCACTCGTTTTGTTTCTAGTGATGATTCCTTAGAGTGGAAGTCGCCGGCTTTGCATCAGTGTTGGACTGGCTCAAACCAAGGTTTTGTTTTTTATTCCCTTTATTTTCAAGGCAAACTTGGGACAAGAGTTCATATCAGCCTCTTAACCTGCACAAATCCTTTTCAGACTCAGACTTAAGTGATCCCTTGTGCTCAAGTGTATCTGACGCGTCTGATGAAGAATTAATGTTTGAAGAAAATGGCAGCGAAATTGGATCATCCTCATTCGCTAAGCAGCAGATTGAAAAAATGTGGGATGGGTTCTGTCTGGAAGACTACATCTCCCGTGCCAAGCACAGCTTGCCCAGCTCACCAACCTGCAGGAAGGTGCACAAGAAAGAGAAAGTATGGTCCCCCAGAGTCACCGTGCCCAAGCCCTTCCAGATGACCATCAGAGAAGCTCAGAAGAAAGAGCAGAACATCAAATCCAAGTCACAGATTGAGCTGGAAAATCACTTACTGAAGAAGCAGCTAGAGGAGGAGGCAGAGTGTCAGAAAAAGTTCCGAGCCAATCCCGTGCCCGCTGCCGTCTTCCTGCCGCTCTACCACGACATCGTGCAGCGGAACGAAGAGCGCAGGAGGTCTGTGAGGGAGAGGAGCAAACTCAAGCTCCTGGCTTCCCAAAAGCCCTTTAAATTCATTGAGCGAGAGAGGCAAAGGCACGAAACCAGGAAAATGCAGTTAAAAGACCTTTCCCCACCTGAAAATAAAACTAAAGTGTTCAGAGCGAGACCAGTCCCAAAATATGTTTATAGTCCAGATTTCCATGACAAGGTAAAGGAGGAGGAGCTCTGCAGGGAAATCAGGATCAGGATGAGAGCTGAGGAGCTGCTACAAAATTCATCTGTACCCAACAGCAGACTGGCCTTAAAAGAGACCAACAAAAAGAAGAAACACAAGAGCACTGAACCAAAGCGAATGGAACACAAACTCAAGATCAAATCAAGCGTTCCTGATTTTGAACTCCTACATGAGAAATTCCAGAAACGCCTCCTGCGACAAAAAAAAGTGAAACCCCTCACAGTCTGTGAGCCATTCAACCTTTGTACTTCGTACATTCCCTCAAAAAAGGACAAGATCTTGAAGGACATTCAAGAGGATGAAGAAAAATTGAAAGAAACGCGGTGGCCATTTGCCTCTCCGAGACGGAAACCTCAGATGGGGCAGTCGGGGGCAAACCTACATCTCTTGGGAGAAGGAAAATCCAAACCTCCCAAAACCACAGAATCCACGAGACGACGGCTACAAGCCCTAAGGTGACTGCTTGGAGATGGTCTACTTTATATATACTTGAAAAGTAGATTTTTTTTTTTGTATTAGTATATATTTGATATTTTATTTATTGTTATTTTTTGTATTTCTACATATATAGTTAATTCTTCCATGCAGTGGATATAGGATTTAATTTGTTAGTATAAAAGCTTATAATATAAACCTTAATGCACTTAATTAGTATTTATTATTGTTAAAGTAACACTAGTGCATTTTTGTCAGCATGTCCCTAAGAAGAAGACAAATGACACTGGTTTCCCAGGAAATCTGCAATCCCTTAAAATGGCACATCCCTTGTGTCCTCTCATAGCAACTCTGTTTTCACCCCGTTTTTCTCTTTGGAATCATCTTTGCCAAAGCTTCCTTTGAAGTCTTGCTCTAGATTTAATATGAATTCAGCCTTAGTTT
Organism: Irena cyanogastra; assembly: GCA_013397155.1. Taxonomy (NCBI): domain Eukaryota; kingdom Metazoa; phylum Chordata; class Aves; order Passeriformes; family Irenidae; genus Irena; species Irena cyanogastra. Next base: position 28,291 of record VWZV01014120.1, on the reverse strand, counting down.
ATTTTCCCCACCAGGAATTCCCTTGAGGAAAAGAGAAAGCTGGAAGAACAACAAAAAAGGAACAGAAACAAGCAGAAACAAAGAACGAAAAAATTCCAGAAAATTGTGATGGCTCGGGCTGAGGCCAATGACCCACATCAGAGCCTAGCTCAGATGTCTAAACCCAGATTAAAAACATTCAGGTATTTTGTTGCATTCCCCTGAATCCTGAACACCTCATTCAACAATGAGAAGGAGAGGTTTGGGATTGCACTGTATGTTAAACATACAATGTGTAAAAAAATAGCATAGTCTAAGTTGAGATACTTACATGTGGTAAATTAAACGTGGTCCAAGCAGCTGGTTAAAAAGTGGCCAAATTTAGCATTTCAACTGGGAAATTGTTGCCAACCTATTTGAACTCAGAGTACAGAAATACACAGCATATAGAAATATATATTCCACATTAGATTATTATAGATACTGTAATAATCATTAGATTATTATAGTAACAGGAGAGTGCTGTGTTTTCTCCATTGATGTATCAACTAAAGAGGAAAAGGTTTTATAAATCAAAAGGAAAGGCAACAATGTGGATACAGAATATCCCTGCAGAGCTGGATACTGCACTGGTGTTGGTACAACTTTGGTGCAGCAGGGAACATTTCACAATTCACTTCTTTGTCCCAGCAGGTCCCCACTGAAGAGGGAAATTAAAGCAGGAATATTTTAACTTCACAGTGTAACAGCAGTGACTGAGGAAGCTGCTGGTGCTCAGGAGGAATGGGATCCAAAGTTCCCTGGAGTAGCAATGCAAAGACTGTGTATGACTGAGCACACAGAGAAGAACACAAGGGCCTTCTTGGAGTGCTGTAAGCTGCCACTCCAGATGGCTCCAGCTCTGACACAGCTCTAACTCCATGACTGCTGCTTGGCCTTGTGTTTGGGGCTAATTTAACCCTTTCTGCTTTTCTAATCCTAAGAAAAATTAATCCTGTCTGAACAAGTCTTTAGTGAGGTTTGTGATCTGGCCTGGCATGGTGGTACTGCTGCAGTATTGTCAATTTAAGGTGCTGTTATGTGGGGATGGTGAGAAGCACTGACTGCTCTGCCCCTGTTGCTTCATGCCTGGGCAAGATTCTTGGGCTGCAAGCACAAATCCTAATTTCCAGTAACCTGGCATACTGTTAATAACAGGAGCTTTATAATCCATGTGTCCTTGAGCACGTGATCTGCTGAGTCTGGGACAAGCAGGAAACAGCTGGAGTCAGAGTAGGTGAAGAATTCAGAGACACAGCAGGTGATCATAGATGTGATTTGAGTTTGTTCAACAGCGAATTTCACATTACAGTGTTCAGCCTAATCAGATTTCCGGAGCTCTTGTCTGGGTGTGAAATGCTGCTGTTGCAAAGCAAGACCACTTCCCTAGTGCTGGTGCAAATGTTGAACCTGATAATGCTCGTTTCAGCACAGCTGGGCAATAAGGTCTGTCAGTGGCAGTGCTCTTTCAGAACAAGGACTGGAAGTTCACTTCCCAGCATGGTGGGGAGTTCGGAGATGGTCAGGGAGAGAGGCTGGAGGAAGCAGAGGTGTAAAATCTCCCCTTCATCTTCATCCTTGCCCCGAAGTGTCTGACCTGCAATGCCACATCTGCCCAGTTCAGAGACATGTCACAGAGCTGCCTGTCCCACACTGAGGAAGGGTTACAACCCGTTCCACCTGGATTTTCCAATGCTCCCTGTGATGCCAGAGATCATTTCACTTATGAATCAACAGTTTCATTATCTTGCTCTATTGACTGGACCCTTGACAAACCAACTCAGGAAAAAAGTGTTCCATGATCCAGAACGTGGCCATGTGTCTCGGGTGATCAACTGCTAAACTAGCAAGATTCTCATCAACAGACTTGAAATGTACTGATTTTTATTTAATGCTTTTAATTTCCTATGGTGTCTTCTGTATAATTTTGCTTAGAACAGCTGGAAGATCTGTATAAAATCAGCATGTGAAAAACCCTAAATATCCAAATATTTTTACCAAAAAACCAAGAGTCTAAACTCAGCCTCTATTTAAGTTCAGTGGCCAGGACATGCCTCTGCTTAGCCAAAGTGACTCCTTCAGAGATGAATTGTTCAGTACACCTTTTATCATACACCTTTTATGTATCTTGAAGTATGACAACATTTTATTTGTTATGAGCAATTTAACTGCTGTAGAAAATTACTCCTTGTACTATAAATTAGTAATGATTTCTCTTGTATTCTGCTCCCCTTAGGAACAACGAGAAGCAGAGAAGGCAGGAATATATGCAAGAATTGCAAGAAATGGAAGAAAGAGTAAAACAAATGCCATTACTTTTTGAAAGAGTCACTCAGGTTGCCTTGTTTCTGAACTACTAATTAATCTTGACTGATACTGAATAAGATATTTGTTTTCTGACATTTTTAGAAGATACTTTAAAAACACTTTTCAGGGCAATATTTCTCCATTTCAATCTCTGTTGCCCCATCTCCATGTAAATATCAGTCATTTTTGAGATATGCTTGCACGAGGAACGGAGAACTGTTGTAAATGTGTCTGGTTCAGTTACAACATGAATAACTCTGACCACAACCAAACATTTCTGGTACAGAAAAGTAAAATGTGGTATAAAATTTTCAAGTATTGTTTTTCCTTTCTTACCTGCAATGAATAATCATTTCCACTTGTCAGCAGCAATTAATGAATCCGAGGATTAATATAAATAAAAGTATTAAAAGCCAGGCATTTAATGCATTAGATAATATTTAACCATTGTGGTTTTTCTACAGAAAAATGCCAGAATAGCTGCAGAAAAGTATTATTCAAACAGACTCAGAGCACTGGGGATCTGCCCAGAGTTTGTTTCAAAGAAAGGAGGAGAAACCAAACCACTGCAGTTCTCCACTGCTGGAGATTTTACCTCCATTACTGGCAGAGCAAGGTACAAATGACTGAGGGCTTTTTGTTTTTACCCACTACATATCTAATAATTAGAAAATTTTCCGTGTGTAGATTTAAGGGGGTTTTAATGATTTTCAGTATTTCCCAGGTAACTGTGTGGTATGTTAGCATTAGTATGTATTTTTGATTGTTTTTCCTGAATTAAATATTATTTCATTAAACAGAGGAGAGCTGCTTAACCAAACTGGTTTTGTTATGTAATGCACTTCAAAGAAAAATGAAGAACATTTCTTGTTTGTTCCTTTCATCAAAAATTCTGGCAGGTTGCTGTAAGTCACTACCTTTAAATTTTAAATGTTTTAAATTAACCTTATTAAATATAGTTTTTAGTTTCTATTGGGTGTTATGATTTAAAAGGAAGCAGATTTTTTAAAAAAAAATTGGAATATATGATACTGGTGAGTTACTTTCTAGCATAAAAAGAGACGTTTTGTCCTGGATTACATGAAGGTGGTTTAACACCTCCTGGAAAGCATCTTCCAGAGAATCAAATCTCACATGCAATTTGTCTTTTCAGAATCACCAAGGTTAAAGTGAAAAAAATGGAATCTTTTGAGGAAGCAGCTGGTGACAGTCCCCAGTCTGGGCAGCCCTGGGAGGAGGAAGAGGAGGAAGAGAAAGGAAAAGGTGTCAAAACCTCCACCCCAGATAAGCAGTGCAGTGATCTGGAGGATGGGGATGAGGCCAGAGCCAGCCCTGATGTCCTTGAGCCTGAATCCAGCCGGCACAGTGACGAGGAGGAGGAGGAGGAGGATGAAGCCAAGGTAGACCTGTCACTTGGCCATTCCCAGGAGGAAGAGGAGGGGGAAGAGGAAGCAAAATCAGGCCCATCACTTGGCCATTCCCAGGACGAAAAGGAGGAGGAAGAGGAAGAAAAGGCAGGCCCATCACTTGGTCATTCCCAGGAGGAGGAAGAGGAAGAAGAGGAAGAAGCAAAAGCAGGCCCATCTCTGGACCATTCCCAAGAGGAGGAGGCAAAGGCAGGCCCATCCTGTGGCCATTCCCAGGAGGAGGAAGAGGAAGAAAAGGCAGGCCCATCACGTGGTCATTCCCAGGAGGAGGAAGAGGAAGAAGAGGAAGAAGCAAAAGCAGGCCCATCTCTGGACCATTCCCAAGAGGAGGAGGCAAAGGCAGGCCCATCCTGTGGCCATTCCCAGGAGGAGGAGGAAGAGGAGGATGAGTCCAGACGCAGCTCCCGGTCTGACAGGTGGCACGAGCAGGAAGAGGAAGCTCAGTCAGAGCCCGAAGATGAGGGTGCCTTCCAGTATGAGGATGAGGAGTATGAGAGCGATGGTTCCGAGGAGAAGCCCAGTGATGAGGAGGGGGACTGACAGGAAGGGCTGGGACTCAGCAACCTCTTCCACTGCTGGCTGTGGAACAGACACCAGAGAAAAACTTGGTGCTTTGCTACACATCTCAAATTCTGTGAATTTTTACCTCTTAGTTTAAGAGACCTGGCAGTGCAGGAATTCTGTTTGTTTTCCAGTACGAAAGCCCACATTGCTAGTTTTCACCAAGAAAATAATTTACTTTTGTATTACTCTTCTTTGTTGCACTCTTCTGTGACATTAGTGCACCTCTGTTCTTAAAATGAGCTGCAACCTCATTGTTTAATAATAAATTACACAGTGTGCTGTGTAACTATTGAGGGCTCATATCCAGCTCTTCCCATGGGCTGGCAAAGCCAGAGGAGATTTTGGAGCAGGAATTGACATTTTATCCATGGAAAAGGGGAATCTTTTTATCTCAGGTGACTCTAGTTGTATGAAACTATGCAAGAAAGTGCTTTAATAGCTCTTCTTACACACTGGCTACTCAGGACTTCAGCTACTCCACAAAAAACTCTTCAAAAATGTTTGAGATCTGTTCTTTTTCTTGTATCAGTAGTACCTTCTCCTGCTTTTACTGACTTTCTTGCTAAAAAATCTGTCATTAATTTTTCCTCCTTATTTTGTTACAGTTTCTCTATGTTTGGAAGTTTTTAAAACATTCTTACTTTTATTTATTTTTGAAGTGTGAACATAACTAATGTGAATTTGAAACTTTTTAAAAACTTGAATAAAATATCTGTGATATTATTAATCCTTGCTTCACAAGGAAGTTTGCTTGTGGTTGTCAGTATTCTGTAACTCTGAGGAGTTGTACAATTACCAATCACATACGACTGGTACTTCTCTCTTTAGGAAATCAAATCCTTTCCTGAAAGAAAGCAGAGCAGCTCTAAATTGTTTTTTCTCAGATTATTTGAAGTGATTTCAATGCAAAAAAAGTCAAATCTAAGATTTGACAGCACACAACTAAGTGTTCTAAAAGAACAAATAAACAATTGTTGAACTACTAAGATAGGGATTAAAAATACCACTAAAATTCCTCTGAATGTAGAGAAAGTAGCAAAGCCAATGCTTTTTTAAGGTTTTAGAAGGAGCTGGGAACCTGTGTATAATTTAGATTGGGTTTGTCACTGAATTTTTTAAATATTTTAAATATAAACATTAATAATAACAGAATTAATGAACATGGTAAAAATTATATAACCAGGAAGAGCTAGGACAGCTTTTGGAGGTTATGCCTCAGCTTTTTTAGCATTTCTGGAAAAGAAAAACAGAGTTGTGTGGACTAAGGAAATCCAGTTGATTATGGTTTCCTAAGATTTCCAGGAAGGATTTCTAGGACATAAATTGCTAGCAAAGGATCTTAAAGAAATCAATGTTGTTGAAGGAAAAGAAAGATCCTCATGAACGAGAGATCAAACCTTGAGGTATTAAAGGAACCAATTATCACTCAGAGCAACAAAGTTTTCAGACAGTGAGGATAACGAGATTTAAGTCAAAAAAGCTGTTCAGAAATTGCATTACAAACATAAAGGGATAAACATTCCAATAAGGAATTAAAAAGCAAAGAAAAATCAGAGATGACAGAATAGAAACAGAGACAGGTCAGGGTGAATTAAACCTCATGAAGCAAAGTACAGCAGTAAAAAATATTTTAAACAAAGAAGAGCCATGTACACCTGTCAGGAGATGAAAAATAGTCCGGCCTAAAAACCAAGCAGTGATTTGACCTCTTTTTTTTTTTTTTTTAATTTGTAAGGAGGATGATTTAAATGTAGAGAATACAGAATAACTAATAGAATGACAGCACTGGGGAAAAAACCCAAAACTATATTTAAAGAAAAAAACCCAATAATTTCAACATGAAAATCAAAATCCAAAGGTGATGTAGTAGAAGCATTTTAAGGCACAAAGCTCATTAGAGGAGAAATGCTGATGAGTTATGCTTTCAGGGAAGCCACCTAGCAGAAGGGAGAGGAATAGGAAAGTTTCTCACAGATATTGAATATTCTGTCTTTAATATTTTAATTAATGGCCACAGCACGAAAGTAGGAACATGTTCAAAAATTTGCAAAGAAAATGAGAAAGGTGTATGTGAAAAAAGGATTAAGAATACCACATGGGAAGAAGGGGGTAACTTTGCATGTGAACTGTAATATGAAATAATTTTGAAGTTCAAGAATAGTGTTTCTAGATAATAATTATATTTATATTCTGAAATAAGAAGCCAGAAGTTTGGGATATTTTGCTTTTTGAAGCATTTTTTATATTTACAATATTGCTTCCTCTAGAAACCATCCCCTCCTGTATATAGTTATCACAACACCAAGCAGGTTATATTCTCTTTTCCTTTGAGGAAAAAATTATTACATCATTACCATTTATAGATGCTCCAGATGAAGAGAATAACAAAAGAATTCAAATTCTTGAAGAAAATGTTTAAAACCATCCCTGTTTTAGAATTAATTATGGTCTCATGTAGAATCCTCAAGGCTTCTCTGATGGCAGCAAGCAGAACATTTGCCTGAGCTTGGCAGATAACAGGCATCTAAAGACCAAGATATCAGTTTGTGGGCAATGGGACAGTGTGTCTGTCCCATTGCCCACAAACTGAAGTCAAACATGAGCTTTGTGTACAGAATACATTTGTCCAGGAATACTGTCTAGTGCATTATTGCAAGATATGGCAGCTGCTGGCTTACAAACATTAAAATAATGAAATCAGATAAATTAGATAAAATGAGATAAAATTAAGAATAGTTTGTTGTCTATCCTCCTCACCCTTCAGTGGAATTATAGTTTTACATCTCTTTTGGTAATTACTTGGCTTTAGGAAAAAAAAAAACAAAAACAAAAAACAAAAAACAAAAAACAAAAAAAACCAAAAACTTTTGCATACTTCAGCAAAATTCAAAATTCCTTCTTCAATAGAAATTTGAAGAATTTGAATTGAATAGAAATTCAATAGAAATTCCAGCTATTTGAGGAATGAACTAAGACTTACAAATAGTATCAGAAATAATCCTGTCTCTCCTGTCTACTAAAATCACAGCAGTAAGATGGAGCAGAGAAATCAGGCGTCCCAAGGACGAGGCAAACCACCCAGCCATGAAGAGAGTCACAGGGGGTGAAGGTCAGGAGGTGACAGGGACAGCAGGGCTTCCCCCCATCAGCTGTGGCCAGTGATGATCCATGTCCCACAGAATTGCATCCCAGGATTAGCCAGTGGGACAATCCCTCACATGCTCACGTGGCTGTAGCACAGAGGAGGCAGATGTTAACAGGCAAGAAATACTTTTATTTTCTGATAATTAATGCCGTGAGACCATGTTTCATTTCTTGAGCACAAACACCATGAAAGCCAGTTGTCAGCAGGACTGAGAACAAGAATATTTGCACCTGCACAGCTGAAAACTTGCTACTAATAGTCAGGGTTTACCACCATAAGCAGATTACACAATAGTTGGGCAGGTTACAATAAGAAGGTTAGTAAGATTAGGCAGGTTGCTGATTAACTGTAGCAACCACACTACCAACACAGCCAGGAAATTCTGGTTGCCAGGATAATGAACTGTTACAAACCACATTATTCAGATGATTTCAGACACAGCTTTCCACACTTGTAGGTGTACCTGGTTCTCAGGTTAACTTGCTGTGCTTTTTAATGTGTGTTCCATGTCATCTCACATTTTCTAAGGTGGATGAAAGACACACAAAGTATGCTTGTAATAAGTAGTAAAAGCAAACAATCAAAAGTCTTTTGGTGTGTGTCATTCTGATTAAGCTTTGCTCTGGGGAGCTCCATCCTGTAACACCTTTATCCCCAAGGTACTGGCATTGCCAAGGGTACCATCCCAGCTCCTCCAGCAATCAGCTATCAGATCTGACACTGGAGGGCCACACAAACAGCTGAGTGTGAGGCAATAGCACTTGAAAAGGACCAGTTTGGGGTTTTGAACTCTGAGTTTTCTAACCAAAAATGTGACTGCAAACATTGCATAGCAGAGTTCCAGCCCGACGTGCTGCAGTTCATCTGACTGACACACGGGGGCTGCTCATGGTGCCACCGCAAAGTATCCACTCCTAACACACACCTATCAATGGGTCCCTAAAATCTGTGATACTCCAAAACTGTGAGATTTTCCAGGGCAGTGAGATTTCCTATATCCCTTGCTTGTTAACCAGTTTATCCCTGGGTGAAACCTTCCTTCTCCTGGTACTCTGTTAATGCTGATTTAATTCAGGCCTAGCAAGCTGAGGCTGAGTTTAACTCTGCTTGTGGAGTTGGCTGGATACCTGTTTGCCTGCTCCAGCTTGTTCCTGACCCTGAGAACTGGCACACAGCCCCTCTTGTTCCCACAGCTCCCTCTTCTCCCTTTCCCACTGAAAGGCAACTCAGTGTTGCCCAGAAAAAGCCTTCAGTTTCCAACCAGCCACACAACTCCTGGGTAATATTCAACTTTGTGTAAAGGGCAACTAGGAAAAAGCAGGTTTATGCAACAGTCAATTCTCCCTCAGACACCTCCCAGGCAGCACCACACCCAACTCAGCTGTCTGCCCTCCCACCCTAGTGCAGAGCCAGCATTTCCAAAATGTGGAAAATTCCAAAATCCCATTTGATGGCACACAGCTGAACTCTGCACTGGTTACCTGTAAGTGCACTTGATTTAACACTAAATGAAAATAAAATTCACCTTGGGAGATGCTTCTGTGGAATAGAACTCTTCTTTTCGAGTCAGAATTGCCACAACGCAAAAGAATTTCCATTCCCTGCTACTGCTGGCAGCTGAAGGGGCAGGGAAACCAAGTGGGAAACATCCAGGTCCACGAGGACCTTCCAGCACTCTCCCTGCTTTCCACCACATTCTCACAAGTCTTGTGTCTTGACAAAGAAAACTCTACAAAGTCTGTAAAAAGCTTTGAATTCCTCAGGCTAAAGAAATTCTGGAAGGGCTAAATACTAGGATAAAAGAGCCAAGTCTGTAGATGAGATGCCTGAAAGTTTCTCAGATCAGAGCACAAAATTATCCAAAGCAGCTGTACATCCCAATTTGTCCACTTACACAAATCATCTTGCAATAACCAGGTAGTTTACACAATGGGGTTAGATTTTGAGATTTTTCTTTAAATACCAGTTTTATGAAAACCTCAGTAAAACATGTAATCTAAACAATGGCACAGAGACACTGAAAATCTGCTTCCCTTTCATTTGTGAGTCGTGTTCCATCATCCTAATGCACTGCCACAAGCCCCTTTCATACACCTCAACACAAGCCTCCAGCTCTGCTCTTTCCTTCAGGCAGCATCCTGCAAAATAATGGAAAATATAATAGCCTGATAAATTATTTGTAATTTGTGCATAGATGGCTGTGGGTATATAAATGAGAACAAAGGGCTGAGGCAGAAGGATGTACTTGATAAAGTGCCTGTGATTTTTTTTTATCCTTTAATATGTCTCGTTTCAAAGAATTGTTTGAAATTGATTAAAACTTTGTTTCAGGTGACAGGGAACAGTCCCTCTCCTCTCTCCTGGCTACTTACTGTTGAACAGGATCCAAGGTTTGTGAAGTCCAGACCAAAAAGTCCTTCTGAGCATCCAGTAACTCTACTGAGCTTGCTGAAATAGTAGAAATAATCTCAGGAAAACACTCCAGACCACAACAGAAGTTCTTTCCAGCCATTTGGGTGAGGATCAGTGGATGCAGAAGGGGAGGGAAGATCAGACGATTGCTATTAAAGATGGGGAAGCAAAGAATGAGGGGAGCTGTTCATTTGTCTCAGTGAGAACACACAAGCACAGCCCAAGTGTGTGTTTCTTATTTTCTGTTTAATGTACATAAATCAGTTCTCAAATACACCGAGGGATCTGACAATCATTTCCTCCAGACTTCTGTTTTAAGCCTAGCGTGCATTTTTTATGGTTATTTTGGAAATATGACAGTCTTTCAGGGGTTTTATTTGTTTGGGTTACAGCTTTTTGGAGGGAGTGAGTGGGGGATTGTGTAAGGGTTTGAGGTTTTTTTTTAGAACTTCCTGCAGCATAATCTCTTTGGACTCTGTATCCCAGACAATTTACTGCAGAACATCTACTTATATCCCAGTCACACAAAGAACAATCACAACAAGTATTGTACTCTCTACTGTAAACACTGGTAGAACAAAATAGTAAGATTAAGGGGAAAATAGTTAAAAATAGAACTCTTTTCTTTCCAAAGGAAATAATGTTATTTTCACCCCAGCCTCTCTTGTCATTGTTACAACAATAGTTCATTTTAGGCCATATCTGACTGCACTTGGAATCAGGAAACCCTGGCACAAATGTGCTACAGCAGCTTGTGCTTTGTTTGCACTGAATGCCTGGGCCAGCACTTCAGGTTTCAAGTGACTTACTAGAGGTCAACCAAGCTGTTCCAGGGGTAACATTTTCCTAGATCACAATTCCAACCATCTTCCAGTGCTCCAGAGCACTGGACAGCTCTGCAGGTCGGGAAAGTGAGGGGGACTTCTTGGAGCATCTTGGCTCTCTGGATAAACTTGTCCATTTTGCACTGGGGCAGGTGTTCAGTGACCAACTGCTGATCAGGCCTGGGTCCCAGCTTCATAAAAGAGAGATGCGTGGAAGAAAAGCACTTAACAGCATATTTCCAAGCATTTATTCCCAGGGACATCCCTACCATTGACTGTACAGGAATTACAGCTCAGTTCTCAGGATGTGACCTGTTAGAGATTGGGGTTTTTTTAATCTATCCATTCCCCTTAGCCCCAGATCGGAGTTGTGACCTGCAAATTAACATCCCTGGAGGACATGGAAGCATTAGGATATCTTACCTACATCCCCAGAACTGCTACTGCCAATATAGTGTTTCTATTCACACCACAGCAAACACAAAACTCATATTGAGGCTGCTTGCTTCTTTCCTAACTAATATAATCCTTTGATACTCCTGTTATCTTTCCCAGTAAAAAGCTAAAAAGCCATTTCAGGCTGTTTTCAATATCAACAGGCAGCAAGGGAACGCCTCTGCTAAGGGAACTACTCCTGCAACATCAGTGGTGCAAAATCTGCCCCTTCTTCTTATTCCATCTTTCCCAGTACAGGAAACAAACAACAAATCACCTTTCTTTTATATATTTTGAAAGTCAAACCGCCTCAGAGGAAGCACAGGAACTGGAGAGAAAACTGCCCCACTCTGGCGTCACACATCCACATTTCCTCTGATAAGCACCTCCTCATTTTCCAGAATCAAGATTTCTTCCTTTCTTTGTCCTTTTGAGGTTAGATTTTTAACTCTTCCATTTCAGAAGAACATCTGGCTGCATTTCATGTTGATCCTCTGGGTTTGCACCTCCTCTCCATCCAGAATCCCTTCCAGACAGGCTCTTGAGTCCTCCAATTTAATTCATACTCTGCCCTGGAAAGGGGGAAAGACACCACCTGACAAATGTTCATTTTGAAAAACAGCTTAAATGTTTTCTGCTCAGCATCAGGAGTCTGAGCAATCATTTGAAAAAGTGAGGTGGGAGGTCAGGTCCTTGTCAGAGAAGTGGGTGCTTTGATGGAAACAGGGAACAGGATCTAACCCACATCTTCCTCAGGATTCATTTTAAACAGTGAAAATAAATGTTATAGCTGGGCATTGCTCCACCAGGAAGACACCAGAGTCCCCAGCAGCTGTAGAAATTTGCTATATTAAATCTGTACATTATCTTGTCAACACACAGACCTCTTCCTTAGCCAGTCGATTAATGTTAATGAAATCCCATCTGTGTTTCCCCATCCTTGGCTCAGTCCAAGTGCAGTGCTGATTCCATTCTGAAGCAGCAAGCTGCTGGCAGCCACAGCACTCACCCTTCTCCAGCTGTGTAGGATATAGAACAGATCCATCTTTCTCCAGATCTGCAGGAAACTTTCATGCTCAGGGCTCTCTGTATCTCTCAGTTGAGGCCGCTAGAGACTGTAGGTCTTCATTTCTTGTCTCTCCATTAGGATTCCTTCCCAACTTCCCTCTTCTCCAGAGCTGTAAAGGAATATTCTGGCCATGAGAATGCTCTCAAGACTATGATGCTCACGTCTTCCTGCTGGGTTGATTTACAAGCATCTTCAAACCTCTGGAATTCTTTAAAATTAAAAAAAAAAAAAGGAAAAGAAGTTTAAAAAACTCAAGACTGACTTCACATTCACTCCAAGCACTCCCTTAAGGAATTCCAAAGGTCAGAATTCACCTGCACTGTAGTTCCTCCCAGCTGCTTAATCACATCAGCGGTTCTGGCAAATGCTTCCCAGGCAAGGAGAGCCTGGAGTTCTTCCAGTGTGGGGATCCCCATGAAGACGTAAAGCTCATCAGCTTTTGAGCAAACGAAATTTGCTGTCACAGACAAAAAATAATATCAGGGAGTATCCAAGATTGCTTTCATTCTCTTAATGTATTTGAGTGATGGAAGAAATTAGAATAGAGTGGCATGCTGCTTAAGTGAATAGGAATGAGGGAACTTTGGGGATGATCAGTTGTTTTCACAACTGATGTTTCAAAGCACCAATGAGCAGTGGCTGTACATTGACAGCACTGTGAAAAAACACCACTTTTCTTCACCCCTTCCACCAAAGAAGTGAAGTTACAGGTCATAGTCACCTTATCAGGACAGCAGATGCATTTGCAGAGGAAGGAAGCAATCCAGCCAATAAAGGAATTGATACCTGCCTATAGTTAGAAAATGCCTTTTTCAGAACAAGCTGTTCTTCTGGATCATTGAGAAATGGCAGAGTTTTATTGAGTTTCTAAACACACAGCTACATGTATAATTAATATTGTCTCACTGCCAGACATCTAGAATGTTTTAGGATTTTAAATGTTCCTTTCTCTTGCTGTTTCCTTCTCAAGAATGAGTCTAGCAGCTACGGGGGAAAGAGGAGACATGGAAAAGAGTTAGGAAATTCCTCTATAATGAGCACGGGCTGGGTACAGGAAGTTTAAGGTGGTCGATACAGTGACTACTCAGAATCCAATCTTTCTGACCCACTGTGGGGTGGCAGGACAGTGACTCTGACTTTCTGCTTCTCCATCCCTAAAATATAAATAATATCTATCCACATTCCCAACACTTACTGAGGCTGCTGGGCAGACAGGCCTCACACATGCAGAGTACTCAAAAATGCAAACTGGATTTCTTTTGGATCAAGCCCACCAAGAGATGCATCCTAGCCACTAGGGGGAAGCTGGTCCCAAGGACTAAAGTGCTGTTCCAAAGCAAATCCCTTGACACATGGACAGACCAACCGTAAGCCTGTGGCACTGAGTGTTCCCCTCTCCAGACTGCTGCACCCAAAGCAGATGCAGGTAAAACCCTGGAACAGGCGCAGCCCAGTGTCAAAGAGGAAGACAGAGTGGGGATAAAAATGCTTAAGCTTTATGCTGTTCACTTATTATTCTCTTTTTGAGAAGTTCAAAGCTGACACCAACTGCAGAAAGACTTACTTGGTGTGATGGAGAAAATATTTTCTTAAGGATGTAAAAGCTTGCGAACATTCCAAGAAGGAACATCTAACTTTCACTTTACCTATTCCTTGAACAGATATTTTATTAAGATGGGATTCACAGCATGAGACAAACTCAGTGGTATTATTCCAAGTAATCCGTTTTCTCAGCAGACCAAATAAATAATGAACTATGGGCCTTTTGTTGCCACTGATGTCATCAAGAAGTGAAAATGTTGGCAAATTGCCATGTTTAATTCTCTGAGAGTATCTATTAAAAAGCAAAAGATGCCTAGCAGATATAATCTGTACTATCAATACTATGTTCTCTTAACCCTTGACCTCCTCTCAAAACTAAGTAAAAAAGGGGATTTTTAAGTGAGTAACAAATTTGTTGGGTTTTTTCCAGTTTATTCTCTCTAATAGTATCAAAAGTTAAACTTCTAAACACACAATTTTACAGCTCTTCACTGATGTAGTAAACCTGTTTCTCTAAGGAGCATTCACAGAGTAATAGAAGAAACAATGATTTTTTCTCTTTTATATATCAACAGATAGCAAGTATAAAAGCAGAAAAGGAAACATAACTCTTAATTTTTGAGGAGAAGATGAAGAAAACATCAGGATTTTTGTAACAGATTAACATGGGCCCCAGAAGCAAAACAAAATAAAATCAGTAAGCACCAGCAGAATTAAGGTGAATTTTTATTTAGTCTTGTTCCTCATGAGTAACAAAAAGCCTCAAATTTACTTCGGCATTATAGAGCTATTATAAATCTCATTTTGCACCAGTAAAAGTCAGGAACATCAGTTTGAAATGAACAGAATTTCACTCTTCAGATGTAGCACAAGCTGCACATCAGCACATGCCCCTGCTTGCTATTTCTAGGAAGAGCAAAAGGCAGATTTACCTACCACAATTCAATTGCAATTAATGTAATGGCAAAAACTTTGGCTTTATTACCTTTCTTTCATTTGAATTTCCAAGTAATCCCTTTTTTTCCTCTTGGATCCTTCTGAGCATAAACTGCAGAGTTTTTCTTCAGTTAAAACGGAAATAGCAGAAGATCAATATGGGTTTTCATCAGAACAATAACAACAAAATCCAATATGTCTCATGGAACCATAATTTATGCTCTCCACAGGGGTGATTTTCTCTAAGTCAATAAGACTTTCTTTATGAATAAGTTTCAGTTAGGAATTGGGTGAACTCACCTGGAAAAGCCATCTGTCCATCACAAACCCAGGAGTTTTCACAATTTGCCATAAAAACATTGCCAGGGACATGGAGAAAAACCTGTGCCTGACAAGCACTACCTTGAAACAGGAAGGTCTCCATAGCTTGATTTTTGAACCATCTCACTTTACTGACACACCTTTGCACTCAGAAGAAGTGATAAAAAGAAAGTTCCAGGAGAGCTGGAAAAATAGAGATGTAAGCTTTGATACTGACAAAGGCTGCTCAACATCATTTCAGGGAATACAGAGCAAGACACTTGCACTCTTTTCACATCCCTTCCAAGGGTTTGTCTCACATGAAAAACATCCCAATGTCACAGTAGCGGTCACAAGAGAAATGTTAGGATTAGTATAAAAGGAAAACCACCTGGAGCTGAGAATGCTGAAGTGGAGAGGTATAAGTGATCTTATTATTTCTACAGCACTTCCTAGAAAAGCTTTAGGTAGCCCAAGGAACGGAGCACTTCAACAAAGGAAAGTGGTTTGTCAGGATCATCAGTGGATCATCAGCCAAGCACCAAGTTCTGCTTCCTTAATTAAGAGATCACAAATTCTCTTGTATTTCCGTGGGACTGCTCCTGACTGCACGCTGAGCAGGATGGGCTCCTGCTCACTTCTGTCCAGAAAATATGCTAAATGAAATGTTTCTGGAACTTTAATCCAAATTCTCATTGCTGCATGGAAGAGGTTTGCATATGATAAAATCGCCAGGATTAATCACATCCACAGAGCAGAAGCACCTCATGACCACTGAGCCCGAGGCTGTGCTCAGAATTAGAGTGCAAAAATAGTTCCCAGGAGTTTATAATCTAAGTGGTTAAGGCAGAAAAAGTTACATTCTTATTAAAAATAAGCCTTTTAGGCACACTATCATATATTTAAATAATGACCTAGCCTTGATTCCAAATGGATTTTCTCAGTGTTTTTTACCTTCTACTTCAGAAAAATACTATAGTGTGACTAATTCCCCCAAAGAAAAAGTAAAGGAATTAAGAACAGTATCTTTCAATAAAAACAGTACCTCTTAATCAATGCTTTTATGTTTTATTAAAACTCCTGCTATTAAGGAAATGGCAAAGCCCAGATTCACACCTTACCTGCAGGTCTCCTTATTGCAATATGGCTTTCAGTAAACAAACAAGCATTTTGATGTTTTCTTTTAATATAATTTAAAAATACATCCTTTGAGCCAGCGATATCCTCTGTCAAACACTGAGGTGTTAAAATTGTATCAGTAATTTTCTGTCCAGGTCTCTGGCTGCCAAGATCCAGGTGCAATTTAGGTCTATGTGAAATTAAGGAATCTGAATAAATAAAATTAAAGATACATGATGTACAGTTCTGCAATTAAGAAGGAAATTAATGCACCTAATATTTATAATATAACATAAAGGATTCCTACAGTCAGAAGTAGAAAGCTTGGAATTTCCTTGAATAAAAATTCTTAACTCTCTCAAGCTTGTATCATCAACAAAAACAGAACAAAAATATAGGTAAGTGTCACAGCCAAATGAGTGTTGAATCTTAATCCAATATAATATAACACTAATTTGTAAAAGGCCGGTTCTCAGCTAACTAGGCATGTGCCTTTGATTAGATTTATTTTATTACATATATTTAGAAGAATCACTTTTCTCATCGGTCAGGACTTCAGGAAAGCACTTCAAATGAGGACCTGGTTAAAATGGAGACAAGAATATCCCGCTAGGATGAGACACAGTGAGCCAGGGAAGAGAAAAATTGGAAAGCATTAGGCTAAGAGAAGGCTGACATTGATTTCATTTAATAACCTTTAAAATGAACACTGGAGAGAGGGAGGAAAGACAAAGGGAAGAAGGAGTGCTAATGGCACAGGTCTGGGAAGACGCAGAGCTAGATGGTAGCAGCTGGTCTTCACCCTGCTGGCTGCTAACTTTTCAGGATTTGATACAGTTGCCAGAACAAAGTCATGACAAAATAAAATAAACCACAATTCCTTGCCCCTTCTGAGATTAATTGATAGGTTT
Source organism: Irena cyanogastra (assembly GCA_013397155.1). Lineage (NCBI taxonomy): Eukaryota > Metazoa > Chordata > Aves > Passeriformes > Irenidae > Irena > Irena cyanogastra. The sequence goes on along the minus strand of VWZV01014120.1, from coordinate 11,282 downwards.
TTAAAAACATGTAGATGTCTTCCAAAACACCAGGCCTTACTTTCTATAAACTCCCACTTAGTCTGTGGAAGCAGACATTCTAGAAGGCCAGAAAAATGCCTTACAGGTCACCAATTACGAGGAGGTAGATGTATTTCTTGTATTTTTCATGGTGAATCTAAACACATGGGAGCCTGAAGGCTGATGCTCCTGGCCACTACAATGAAGTAACTTTAAAACAAATTCTGCCCCTAGAAATGAAAGAAAAGTCAGTGTTTCTGAAGTTCTACCCAGGTCCAATTATTAAGGCAGTGTTAAATGACATAATTAAAGAGCTCCCTTCAATAGCTGAGATTCTTGATTGCAACAGCACTGCAGACAAAGTAAGATTTTGCTATTCAGAGCAATTACTGCTTTTCTGGAAGGATAAAGTATTAAAACACAGACAAACCAAATTGGTGCTTTAAAGTGCCATGAGAGGTGATGACATCATCACTCCACCCCACCTGGGAGGAAGAACATGGAGCAACAGATGAGCCAAAATCACTCCTGGCATAAAAGGAGAGAGTTCCACTGACTTCAGGAAATTTATCCCAGTGTTCCTGCATGTTGCAGATTAAAATGACACACTTCACAGTCTAGTAGAGGTGAAACAAGGCTAAAGCCACAAAAAAGGATGTAACATATTCATTTAGGGCAATTTATTATTTTCACTACAAGTATGTTTGTAGATGCTAAAAATCAAGACTGTGGCAGCTACTCACATGGGTCAATATGCTAAAAAAGATGGCCATTTCTGCAGAAATAAGAAAGAACACATGGTCCTTATTGCTAGCTAAGGATCTCTTCTAAAACAATTTTCCTCAATCTGATTTGCCTCACAATTACCCTAAATCCTGCCATGATTGCTCTCATGGACCATTCATAGAATCTGGCTTCCCTTGAAGATGTATTTTCCCTTCCCCTGGTGACCGCCTTTATTATTGATTTTTAGATAATCCCCGCAGTTACTAGAGAAAGGTTTTGGCAAGCTTCCCTCGAGGCTGCAGATGCCTATTACCTTATCAACAGAGCATCCTTTCTCCCCTGAGCCCCCAGCCCGGGCACTGCCTGTTTCCCTGTGCAGGAACCAGCAGGGCGAACATTCAGTATCCTTTGCCTGGCCAACAAGAAAGGCCACAGCTGCCAGCCGCAGCAAACCTGGCCCAGAGAGGGCCCTGGGTGGACACAGAGAACTAAGAAACCCCCTTTCCCAGAGCAAAACGTGCTGGAAGAAATTTGGCCCATTTTATCCTCTCCTTATTGGAAGGAGATCAGGCTTATTTGAAAGACCCTTTTAACCAATGCAGAACTGTAGTCAGGAAAGTACTGACATTAACACCTCTGACACAAGAGGTTGTGTCAGAGAAGGGGAGGTTCTTTTGTCAGGGAAATAACAGACTGAATATTCTATTAACAAATCACTCCTCTGAAGACAGTAATGCCAGCATGTAAGCTGCATTCTGAGATCTGAGTGGCTAAACTGAGGAGAAAAGCTTAAAGAACCTTCTTTGAGCTAATATCATAAAATTTAGAACAAATACCTGGCTAGAACTGCCTGTGTGAACAGCCACTATGGTTAAAGTATTTATTTTAGTGTAGTTTGTGGGGTTGTTTTTATTTTTGTTTGGTTGTTGTTTGGGGGTTTCTAATTGAGAAAAACATCAGCTGTCAATTTTTTTTTTGTTTGGTTAGTTTTCTTAAGGCAGAGAAGGAAGAACTGGATTACCAATTTGGATAGAGAAACCATAGAAATATAATCATTAAATACTTTGGGTTGGAAGGGACCTTAATGATCATCTACTTTCCACCCCTTCAATTTTCCTCCAAGTGAGTGCAAAATCTCAGAAGCCACAAAGGAAATACAAGAATGCCAAGACCTATTAAAGAGAACTAAAACATGTTTTTCCTTTTATTTTTGGAATCGGCTATCCTGTTGAGAAGAGGAGGCGTTCACACCTCGGAGTGAAGAGAGGGAGAGAGTGTGAAGGGGTACTGAGCTCCCCTGAGGAAGAGCTGTGGCTTCTGTCCAAAACTGGGTAAGAGGCTCCTTTAGAAGGCGCTGTGCCGTCCTTGGTGTCCAGCTGCCACTCAGGAGGAGGGACAGAAACGCTCAGGGTGAAAACTTCTCCCCTCCCTCCCAGCCAAGCTATCAAGAGTTGCGCAGACACAGGCTGCAGCCGTGGCCCCGAGCCAGCCCCGGGAAAGGCAGCGGGAGCACGGCCGGGCGCTGCTGCCAGGGCTGCCCGGCCCCGTCCCGCGGCAGTCGCTGCAATCCCGGCGCTGGAGCTGCTCCCCCCTGCAGGAGCCGAGGGCGCCGGGCTGCTGCTCTCCCCCATCGGGATCCGACGCCATCAGTGCTTTGCCTGCCTCTCTTCTTGCCCCGGCTTGCTCAGCTCCAGCGAAGCTGCTGCGGAGCTGGAGCTGTTTCCATCCAGAGCTCCTGCTTTGTTCCGAGATGAGGACAACTGCTGGGTTTCCACCCGCACGAATACAGCAGGTGTTGGCTGCTACCCGCGTGGGGACAGGTGATCAGAGTGAGGGTAACCCGCCTTCTGTTTTGGGGTAACCAAATGACTGATTTACAGGAATTAAATAGGTGCAACAACCTGAGTTACTGGTGATAGCGAGTGCCAAGGGCTGAGCAGAGCCACCAGAACCACCTGGTCACATGAGACGCTGTCCCCAGGCACTGAGCCAGCCCACAAGATCAGTGCAATTCCTACTGCTGTTTCTCCCTGGATTCATAAGAAAAAGAGAAGAAAAAAGCCGCACAAAACAAACTAAAACCAAACCACAAATCGAAGGGGAAAAAAAAAAGAAAGCCAACCAGCCCAGGAGATAAAATAGATATTCCAATCTCTCCCCGCCCCCCCGTAAAGTTCTCTGTTAAATTATCAAAAATACGTAGGCATTTACAAAGAGATGGAAACAAAATAATCAGTGGTGCATGGAGATGTTTTTGACTAAGTGCAGTGGAGCTCTGCTTTATTCCTAAAATACAAACCTGTGGTACTCGGGGGGGGATTAGGAAGAGAAAGGCTGACAAATTTAACTCTTGCAGCACAAGCGGTTTCACCAGAGCGTGATACCAACACGATAAGGCTGAAACCTGATGCCAGTGTGACTTTCACATATCAGAATTTGAATCCTGCTACTACCACATACTTTGACTCTAAACACCGACAGTTAAAGTGGCAGCTCATTTCCACGGCATATCTGTGAAAAAAGCCTCACTCGAGAAGGGGCTCTTGGTTTATTTATAGGCAAAACAGCTGCTTCGTGCATTCCACGATCTAGGCTGAGGTCTGCTCCCAGTCCTGCATGTTCGAGTTACCTCGTGTGGAAGTAAAACACGGAGATCCTTTCCAAGGCCTTTTTCACTGGATGAGACACCTCCTGTGGAACACAGCTGTACTGAGGAGTTTATTTACTCATAAGAAAAATGGTAATTTTTGATGGTGGTGGCAGACCAACCCAGACTACAACTTAGGTTAGTTCATATTAAAAAGCAAAATAGTTTTCACAGCTGCCTTGCTCTCAATTTCCCTCCGGAAATGATCATTAAATGTACAACAAACAAAAGGAAATAACAGCCTCCAGTCAAATTAATAGAGGAGATGAAGATGTTTCTCACCTGCACATTGGAATGATTCCACTCATATCACCCAGAACTTGCTACCACTTCTCCTTTTCTCCTCCTCTATTGTTGTGCATCTGCCACCCTGCAGCTGAACTATAAAATACTTTTATGTACTTTTGTTAGTTAACACTGGATACATGAACATGTGTGAATACAAACAGGCATAAAACTCCCCCATGTGATTACAAATACAAATAGTGAGCTTTTTCAGATTCTCCACATTTGCTCTCACCTAATAACATTCATTACAACTCCAAGTTTCCAGCTGTCTCTAAATATTTCATCTCATATGGATCTGCACTCTTAAATCACACCACTGGAACAGCCTACGCTTCTACCCTCTTACATTTTTATGATCCTTTTAGAGGAGTTCTGTATCATTTATTTAGATTCATTATTGCTTTTCTTCCTTAAAAGCCACTTCATTTAATGTAGCTACCACTTCCATATATATATATATAAAAATGGGGCGGGTGCGTGTGTGCTCTGACATCATGATCAGCATTTTGCCAAGCAGCAAGCTGCAGTTTTGCCAGTCTCATGCTGGAAGAGAAATCAATGACAGATTCTAGATCCTTTATGTGCACACAGAGTACAAAATGTCAGACAAAAGTAAGCAAGCAATTCCTTTTCCCTGGAATTCCAGTGCAGTATCTTTGCCCAGTTCCCAGAAGTCAACAAAAATCAAGAAAAGACTCAAAGATCAAGACACAAAAAGACTGCCTATTACTTACAGAGTTTCAGAATGAATCTCTGCAGTCATGAATAATCCCAAATGAACTGTCAGCACAACACACTTCCCAAAACAGAACATTTACACACACACAAAGTGAAAGTGGGAAAAACTGGTTGCTGTTAATTTAGAATCTCCAAATACATTTGTGAATATTCATCCAACTGGTTAAATCCACTTTGTAGTCTACAGAGGCACACAAAACTCATACAAAATACTGAATGTTTGCACACACTCAGGTATTAACATAAATTTAAATGATCAGTTTAATTAAAGCAGGCAAGTTTAAGCACAAACCAGCCCTGCAGTGAATTGCTGCTGAGCACGTATTTAAAAAAGACTGGGCAGGGAGGAGGAAGCACTAAGCTGTAACTTTTCCCCACATCTTTCCCCAAACACACTCAGTGTAATCATGTACAGTTTGTCCAAACAGGAGCTCTGTGTGGCTTTGCCTTCTCTTTGTTTTCCCTGCCTTCTTGAAAGCTGTAACAACTCCTTTGGCTCTTTTTCCAGGCAAGGCTCCTAGCTTCTGTAAAGGGACTCCAAACCTGGCAGGCAGCAGGCACAAGTCTGGTTGCAATATCCCTGCTTTGCCATCTCTTTCTGCAGACACTTATTCCAATGCTCGCAAGCCAAGCAAGGCATTTTCCTTAGGGTTATCTGTTCCATCTTAAGCAGTAGGTAAGATAAATTCCTTCAGAGATTTCCAGCCCTCCCCCAGGTGATTCATGCTACATGAAAGACTTAAAAAGAGTTTTTCCTCCCTGACATTGCCAGAGTTGCAAGTCAGTATGGTTCACACAAAACCCATGCTAATTTATTCAGCTCTCTTATCTGCCTCCTTTCACTCTGTCAGCTAATTCAAGGCATGCCAAGTTCACGGTGCTCCCCTAATGCTGCACTGCTGTTCCCTTCCCTTTCCAGAGGGAACATTCTCTGTGCCTATTTAGCAAGATGGCTTTTAAAAATAGGAACACAAAATCCAGTGCTGAGCTCAGGATAGTTATGGGAGACACAGCAGGTGCAAACATTCTCTTACACAGCATTTTCTGATGGTATGACAAAGGAAAACTTTATTTGCAAAGGTCTTAGAAGGACTTTCTAGGGTAATTTTCATCCCAGTGTTTTCCAGATATGGTAACCAAAATCCCTTTCAGCCTACAAGTACTAGAAAAATGTACCAGACAAGACTGAGCTTCCTGAAGAGGGCCAGAAGGTGTCTGTGCATCTTTAGTTGCAGGTTGTCCTCAAACTTCTCACTTTCATCCATTTATTATTGTCACAGAATTCCTTGTTAAAGATACAGAATTTAAAGGCAGCACAAGTTCAATACATGGAAAAAAACTCAGAACAAACACCCCTCAATTTAACATGGAATTTGGCCCTGACAGAGCTTTACATGCAGACATAGCCTTGTACTTGGTGTGATGACTCAAAAAGTCAGCTTGTGGTGTTTCTAGTCAAAAATTTTCTGGATGAGAAACACGCTACTGTTTAATTTGGATTTTTTTTCTCTCTTGCTGATGCTGAACACATAGTAGTTAATAGGAGATCAGCTTTTAATTATCTAGGCACTGCAATTTTTCTGTGTTATTGAATTCAACATATTAAGGTAGCAGTTGGTTGATTCTGTTGAACCTATTTCAAACCCAGCCCAAGTCAGCCTAAAGATTTGCCTGCTTTGCAGGTATTTCCACCCATCCCTTGGATTTTTCTGTTCAATGACAGGAGCAGTGGAGAGCAGGGTTCCACAAACAAGGTTTGTTCCCTGCAGAAGCAGACACAAGGTTTGGACGGGATACCCAAGGCAGGAGAGGGGCAGTTAAACATCCACTATCCATAAGGAGTTATAAAGGGAAATTTAATCTCACTGTGAAGCACTCACACCTCAGCCCACCCCTCAGAGGTTCACCCACCCCTTCAGAAGGCAACACACTGATCAAATGACCTTATGCACTCCTGCATGGGCATCTTTTTGTCCCGTCCTGAGGTGCCCTACAAAGAGCTCCGGTGCCGACAGGATTTGAGTGTGCTTGGAAGGTCCTTTGGAACTGGTTACAAAAGGCTCACAGACAGCAACGAGCTGCACAAGGCTCCTGGTTAAGAAAGAAAGCTGGGAAAGGTGAAATTATTTGTCACTGAAGAGTGAAATATTTTTACCATAAAACAACAAAGTTGGCATTTTCAAATTACAAAACAGTACCTTGGAATACAGTATAAATGCTATTAAAGACTACTAGAAAGAAAAAAGTAGTTTTCCCAAACATTGACAATGATTATAAGTCATTCACACAGCTTTTGCTTCTAATTTCTCCCTACAGTTTTATTTTCAAAGACCTCAAACACCTTCTTGCTTCAACATTGTAGGAACAGGCATCTCACCTATTCTAGCCCAATAAAACACTGAACCTGAGTCAAGCTCAGCTCCATTTATTTTACTATCAGGTACAACAACACTGCAAGGCAAAAATTTAAGGGCCAGTTTTGGAACTAAGACAACGTCTATTTACAAATAATTATTAACTACAGCCTAATTATGCATTGTTTCCACAATTTTCAGGATTGCAATCTGTCTTTCCAGCCTTTTTTCCTCAAACTGTACCAAGCACTAAGTTCTTAGTGGCGTTTTTCAAAGGTAAACACTCTACACCAAAATGCTCTCAAACTACGCATTTTTAAAGTGACAGAATGATGTAGGCACATCAGTGTTCTTCAGATTCCTTGTGCTTAAAGTATTCTGTTGAACTACCCAAAATTCAAGAAGTTTTAGAGATGCTGTTTTTACTAATGCTGACAAATACGGCAAAAAGCTAAATCTGCCTCCTCCAGGCTCCAGAAGGTCAAAGAGGAATAAAGGGAGCCATGAATCAGCCCAGAAATGTGGGATTAGAAGATGTGCAATCAAATCTTAACCTCATTAGGGTCATTACACCAAAACTCCCATTGCATGACTTTAGTGGGTGCAGGGGGAGCAGTTTCCACCCAAAACATCCTGATCAAGGCATGAACCACTCCAATTTCCAATGCTGCAAAACACTGGATCTCAAATCCAGCAGGGCAAATTACTAAATCCTCTTTCAGGGCAGGTCTGCTTAATGTTGGCAGGCAGCATGCCTGGAGTATCAGGCATTTCTCCCCGTCTTCCATTCCCTTATCTGACTTTGCTGACCCCAATTGAGATATGGGGAATCACATCTTGTCCCCAGGCATGCCAGTCCTGCCCAGCCTTCACTCTCCCAGACATCCCTGCTGAGGTGAGGGGTTTATTTACAGGCACTGGAGTTCAAAGAGGTTTTGAACCTTTTTATTAAAAAACAGATTCTCTGTAACCTGCAGGTGTCAAGACCATTCTCCTGCAGTTCCTGCTCTGCTTCGTGGGTACTCGTGGTGTGAACTTGATTCATCATTTTGTTGGCAACCAGAAAAGCTTGTATAGTCTGCAATTCTACTCAGCTATGGACAGAAATGACCCCAAGAACTTAAAAGTCCAGTATCACGAAAACTCACAATTATCACTGCAAATTAGTCAGCAACAAATATAGAATATGAATTTAACTTGCATGTTATTGAACTTACCTGCTAAGTATTAATATACAGGCAGCAAACAGTAGCTTAAGGGATATTTTCTTCTTCTAACACATCCACTAGAAGTTTAAAATCCTTTTGCTACCTAGTAGAGAGGCCTTTTTTGTGTTTAAAAGTAGCACTAAAAGAAAAGTACTTTGATTCCTCACCACCAAGTACTTAAGGCTGTTTACAAGCAATTGATAAAGCCCAAGAATCCAGTACAACATCTTCCAAGCAGTTACAACCAGAACTTGGAGAAAGACCTTTTTCTGTGCATTTTTTAAACCAGCTTTTTACAATTCTTCGTACAAAACGTTGGTGTTATGTAAGAGGGAGCGGTCTGATTCCCACAAAAAGCTTAATAGCTCCCCTAAAACTAGGATAATGGATCCTGTTGGCCAAGAAGCCCCAGATAAAGGAAGTTTGTGCAATGAGTATCTCCAGAATGATCCCAAACATGCTGTCAGATCTGCCCTTGCTCAGAAAGGTAGAACATTGTGGGTGACAATTTCTCCAAAATATACCAAGGCCATGGGAAGAGATCCCAAGGATTTGAGGGCTTTGGATCAGTTCTGTGAGAGTCTGAATTATCAAGGAGCCTAAAGTTAATGAACCAAAAACATTTTGAAGCTTCCTCCTCCCAGCTGTTGCTTTCAGGCTGGTAGACAAACAACCACATTTAAACTGTATTACTAACAAATATATTTTCTCCAGATGTTCTTACTATCTTTTGAATAACCTCTTGAAAACAAACAGAAATAACTATATTTTAGGGATGAATAAACAAATTGTTGTTATTATTATTGTTACCATAATCATCATACTGTGTTTTTATATCCCACTGATGAGGGTAATAGCTATGGAAAAGTGTCAGGAAAAATGAATCTCAGTATTAACAGAAAAAGATCTTCTTTAAAATCTGAAACTGATCCGTGCACAGGCACAATTCAAAAATTAAAGTAACTCTGGACTAGTTTCAAGTGCTCTTACCAAGGAATTTCTGTTACAGATGTAGCAGTTATAGGTGCAAATGTTTGGAGAAAGCAAATTACACTTTAACGAAATTGCTATGCATGGGTACTCACCAAGGAACAAGCAGAAGTACATTTATACAGTGCAGGGACAAATCTCTTAAAATAAGGACAGTAGATAATTAAAAATACGCATCCCCACTGGAACAGGCACTGCAAAGGGAAACAGGGCTCACTGTGGACAAGAAGAAACATGAAGATAAGTTAACATGCAGGCTCTGGAAAGACTAAATCACTACAAAAGGAAATTGATAAGAAAACAGAAACTGCAAACATGGGAAGGGCATGCATTTGTTCAAATTTTACTGAAAGCTTAGTTTTCTACAATGACCTTTGGCTGCTTCAGTTGCAGTAGTAAAACAAAAACAAAACAGGAAATGCCACAGTTGTCTGAATCAAAAAGTGCTCAGAAAAAAAGGGAAAATGACAATAATTTGAATGATTTTGGCAGAAACTCAAGCAGAAAAATTTATTACAGTTGACATTTTTGTGATTTCTTTAAAAATCCTTTTAAATGATATTTTTCTTATTGGTATTTTATTTCAAAACTTTGTTGAGAGAATATCTTGCATTTACACACTTGAGCATAACACTGAGGCTTTTAATCACTTAAAGCAGTTGCTGATAATGTTTTAGCAGTTGTTTTTCAGTATTAGGTAACTTAAAACTGCAAAACCTCAGTGAACTCCCTCCACACTAGCCTGAATTAGTTTTATTTTGGAATCATGCTGATCAGAATATGCCAACAAAGGCACTAAAAAGCATCCAAGCAAAAATAATCACCTCTGAATTAGGAGGCCTCTTCCCATCAGTGGCTGCTGACGTTTCCTCAAGGACTGGGCAGGTGGAAGCCTCATTGGGTTGCATTTTTCACATGCACTAAGAGCACTCATTGACTCTGACCAGGAACAGCAGAACCTGAAACAAGGAGCACAGAGGGGTCAACACCTGTGCAAAACTCAAATGGAACAAGAAATAAAGCTACACAATATCTAACTACTGCAAGAAAATGTCCTGTATTCCTCCTTGGTGTGTAACTTATTCAAGCACAACCCTGAAGAAAATTATCAATATGTCTTTTAGAAATGTGTTAACACAGGTATTACATGTAATATGTCAAAAATAGTTGTTGCATTTGAGTTTCACAAGAAATAAGTTCAACGACTATTATTTTTTAAGTTTCTATTATGATCAGCCATGCAGCACCAGGGAATTGGGCCTTTTTTATTCTTCCAACAAAAGAAAAAGATGTTTCTCTGTAAAGTAAAGGCTGGTAGATAGATCTAAAATACGGCAAAACAAAAAAAAAATCTTATCTGCAGCTAAAATATGAGATGGAGTTAAACAGGGTGGGGGGAAAAGTAAAAGAAATCTAAATCTTCCTGTTTGAACAAGCACTTGTGTGCCTCTGTTTCACCTGCCAGCTCCAGCTGTGCACAGCAGTTCCACACACTCTACTCACAGGCTGCTCCTATTGTCTTGGGGGACTTTTGTTTAGTCTGTGGTAGATAGCTGCATTTTAAAATGATAATAAAAGAGAACTCTGCATTATCAGAACTCATGCCAAGCAACTATAAAGAATTTTGATGGCTCTTTCATTTCACACGAGGCTTTAATCTGCAACAATTACCTTCTTCCAGCATGTGTGTGTTCCCCCTTTGTGACTGACAGGGAATACAAAAGCCAGGATAAGTGATATTGGCTACAAGCCACTTGGATATGACCTTTTCATTGAAATGTTTTGAGCACTGGCTGCTGCTGAGGTTTAATCCTCAGTTCCTCACTTGGGCAAAATGCTTACAGATTTGGAATTTTTTCTACAATAATTAATTGAGGCATTTACTTCTGCTCCCTTGCTTTCACAGGCACGTGTGGCTGACTTGAGCACACACCTTCACGAGATCAACAAAAAAGAGTCAGGGTTGCCATCATTTCTATATTTCTTTCATGTCACAACTTAGGATTATCAGGTAGGATGCAAAACATCTGAAACAGAGTTAACGTGCTCCAAATAATGCAGGATTCTTTGCAAAAATATTCTTCCAATGAAATAAGGAGTCCTTGTGTTTGTGTTCACCACTAGGCCCACTGCTAAAATGATTATTTTAACAAGATGTCACTGTAGTTATTATAGTAACTTCTCATGGGTTTAGATTCTTACTGCTTTAAAATTGAATAAGTGAATTAGCATAAGAGGAAAAAGTATTTTACTGAGATAATTCAGTACCCATTATAACAAATTTTCAAGAATCACTTCTAAATGACCACTTGTCTCGGTTTGAAAAGACAG
>VWZV01014104.1:0-42467 GCA_013397155.1 Irena cyanogastra | reverse complement strand
TCAATGATTAACATACATACTACCATCTAAACATTTAGTGCAAACAGACAGAAAACTAACAATACAGATAAATCATTATCCATTATTATCCTTGCAACAGTTGACTTTTTTGCCTATATCCCACTTCAGTGTGTGCAACTTCTACAGGCTAGCATGGAACCCTCATCTCAATAATCATAGCAGTTAGGATTGCCTCAAAGGCATCCATCAGGAATCAGAAAACAGAAAGTAAAGCATTACAGAAAAAAAAAATATATTCTCATTTTTGGGATTCAGTATTTTGCTGCCAAAAAGGACACCTACAGTTGTGGAAAGCCAGTGTTATCCCACATGCACCTGTGGCTGTAAAAAGCAGAAATTCTAGAACATAAGACCACCTTAAAGCACTGGGTCTGAAAACTCAAGGGTGTGTTTTTAAGGTAAGAAACAAAAAAAAAAATCAATCAAGAGAGAAGAGATTTCCTAAGACAAGGACAACTACTGCCATGCAAAATTTGTGAAGCAGACAAACAGAATTTCACCGAAGGAGGAACCAATCTTTTCCTTTTGAATTACAATAAGAACAGACTCATATCTGAGAGTATAGAATGCAAATATATAAGCTCATTAAAACTTGATGTGAAACTTTTCTTGTCCTCAACCTCATTGTGTCCTCACAATGCAAGTCACTTGACAGCTACAGGGTCCCACTGCTGAGGGATGCTCACTAAGTAGTGAGATTGACTCTGTGCTACCATTTTCATTAAAAGGAGTTACAACAAGCATCATGGACTCCCTGCATAGAAGCAGAAAATTAATTTTATTGATGTATTTTTGGGGATTAAAGGAATACTTTGCTTGCATGGGGATAAAATGCAAAAAAAGTATTTTACAGACATAGCAGTCTCCCAAGCTGGGTATCTTTTCAGTCAGAGGCATATTTACTCCCCTTGGACATATGCCTTAGTATCTAAACAAAACTTATTAAAGGAGAAATCCTTACTTGTAATATTTAAAAGACACTGATTTTTTAAAATGTTAATTATTAATTCTTTAAAAATTTTAGAAGAAATTTTTAAATCTATGCTAAATTACTACAGAGAGGCAAGAGAACACTACTGTGTCATAGACAGAGACAGCATGCTAAGCAAGATGAATACAGACTGTGGAAGAAAAGTAATCTACAGTCACACAGAGAAAATGAGATGTTGCATATTTTCCATTAATGATTGCTAGAAAACATTGCTCCCCTTGTTCTTTCTTTTGAAAGAACAATATACCATTTTAACTAAATGACTTCCTGTCCAGACACTCAGTCTTACTATGGGCCTGACAGTTACATTTTCAGTACTAGACATGTGGATACACAGTCTGGTCACAAAAAGAGAAAGCTAGATAAGCTTTCCCATGAACTGGTCTGGAAAACTTTAGGGAGCTGGAGAGAAAGAATTTGTAAACAATCTGCACCTGGTGTTTGTAATAAATTGTTTTCCTCATAAGATGTTTACCAAAGGATGTCTTCTTAATTAGCCAATCATGTGAAATGTGTTGATTAAATGACCAATCAGGTCCACCTGTGTCGGACATGGGTATAAAAGAAGGGGTTGCAATAAACTGGAGCTTTTTTAGCCCTTTTTGCCTTCTGATTGTGGATGGAGTCGGTGTCATTATTCTAACTCAACAGTGACACTAGACAGGTACAGCGCAGTGAATTTTCATCTGCCTATGTATTACCTAGAACTGACCACAAGCATATTAGGATAATAAGTCTTGCTGAAGCTTTTAAGTTACAGCAACAGTTTTAAAATTTAGCCACAAAAGCTCACTTTGATTACAAAAACCTGGAAATATGTTATTCACATATGTCTAAATTAGTATGGTTCATGTTATGTGTGTATATACACTTAGCCTGGTGAGGAAATAAATAGCTCAAGTGAAGTGAGAAGTCTAACAAGCCAAAATATACCACAAACTAAGAAAATGCTCTTACAATATCATGCTCTTTAAAAATGAGGTTAATCTTCTTTGGCCAAAATATAGCTGTTGAATTTAGTTCAAGGTCTTCAGGAGCAAATGGATAAACGTCTATCAAGTAACTCATTTGCCGACAGCACTCCTACAAAGAGAGATTTCACCCAACTTTAGGTATGAAAGATCTGTTTAAAATATAGGCCAGACAATATTTTCTACAAAGATAAAATTAAAATCTACATTTCATGAACTTTTCAGAATTCAGAGCTCCTTCAGCCAATTGAATCTTAACATACAAAATATATGTGTAACATTTTTCAAATCCCTGCCCTGATCACAAGCTGGTTTCTCTAAATATGACTCCTGTGTTCTGTAAATCTATACTCAGAAATCCTAATGTTACTAAAAATATACAAAATATAATTTCTGCAGATATAAACATATTTATAGACCTATTACCGTAACAGAAAATCTGATATATATTCACACACACTACTCCTAATGTAACATCACTTATATTCTGCTCAAAGAGTAAATTGTTTCTCATGTGTTCAAAGTCTGTTGACTGTTTTTACACATAAGAGGTTCTTTATACTGTCTGTTACATTTGCACAAATAGATTTTTAAGCAGTCCTGAGGTAAGTCTCCAGGTACAAAAAATAAACGAAGTGATTTATCAAATGCTGCATTTCCTCATGGACTTGCAGAACACATGGGAATGCAAACAAGAAGCAAAGTATACGGCAAAGAATAAGCTGGACTTCCCACTTCTATCTGAAGTAACACGGAGTTTATTCACACAGACAGAAAAAAAGTCTGCACTCTGGAATGAATTCTCTATTTGTATAGGTCAGCATGTCTAATAAAAGATCAAGAATTCAAGGATTGTCTTTTACCTTACTCCTTTGCACCAGATCCGGAAAATCTTTGGTTTTGATTTTCTTTATGTATTCTATTATTTCTACCATTTCTTCTATTGACTCAGGAACTTTTAATGCACATTCCTTAATGGCTTCACATTCGCTGCATATCCTATTGTTTTATTTTACATAAAATACCAACATTTTAAGATGTTAGTTTGACTGGCTTCAAGCTCAGCTTTAATGCAATTAAAAATTCAAATTACTTCTTTAAGTATTTTCCCCTCATAAATTCCATTATTTATGAAACTAAAAGGGGAATATGATCAAGTCAGTCTAGACAAATACTGGTTTCTGACTTGCAATAATTGCTTTGCTTAGATTTTGGGGTATTCTTCTGAAATAAATGCTTTAGTAACCTGTTGCTACTAAAAGAACTTCAGCAAACTATCATTAGTGTACAAACAAACACTTTCCTAGTAAATACTGTCTCACTTTGGTAATGTGGAATCGCTATAAAACTTGGCCATAATTGTTCATTTTAACTAAAAATGTAGTAAGAGTTTCCCCATGACTTAATCCATACCTGCAAATTAACCTCCTGTTTAACTAAATTGATATCCTGTAAGTTCACTCACATAGAAGATGAAGGGGAGGTGGTGGATATAATTTTTCTCAGTTTTAATAAGGCTTTTGATACTGTCCTTCACAGAATCCTTCTAGAAAATTTGTCCAGGTGTGGGATGAGTGTGTTCATAGTGTGCTGGGTGAAGAACTGGTGAAGTGCAGAGCTCAAAGGGTTGTAGCAAATGGCTGGCGACTGTTACCAGCAGTGTTCCTCAGGATTCACTTCTGGGTCAGTTCTGTTGAATGTATTTATCAGTGATTTTGATGCAAGAGTTGGATGCACCATCAGCATGTTTGCTCATCATACAACTGTGAGGTGCTGCTGACTCCCTTGAAGGATGAGATACCTTGCAGAATTAAAGATTTGGCTATGATTAAGGGGATGGAAAGTAATGAGTTGAAATGCCAGATTCTGCACCCAGGATGGAGTAAAGCACCCAGCACAAATACAAATGGGGAGGAATGGATTGAGAGCAGCTCTGCTGAGGTATCTATCAGGTAATAAGAGAGTCTAACTAGCCTTTCCTCTGACAGTGCAGCAATCATGTAATTCACACTTAAAAATACAGAACAGTAATAAAGTTCTTGGATCTTTGATCTTTTAGCTCCCTCATTATCCAAGTCTATACTAATATGTTCTCCTACCTTTTTATGAGACTAAAACAGCAGAAGAAATACAACAGCAGGTGCAAACTGCATTAGATCATTAGTTAGTCAAGAACCTTCAGTAAACAAAGTATATTTCTTCTACATGTTTCTACTATGCATTTAACACATAGAGCACTCACAAGCAGAGAAGTTCTACTTACCTTTCATTTTCTTCTCTGTAATCTGTAAATATTTTGTCCATTAGCATTTTTGCAAAGTTGTTTGCACAATTAGCCAAACCTTGCTTTAAATCCTCACAATTCAAACAGATCATAGGGAAATAAATCACCTCTGGCAAACTCATGATTTCCTTCTTGAGGGTGAAAAATTCATCTATGAACTTCAGAAAAACATCAGACTTTACACATCAGAGCTGTTGTTTAAATACTTGGCTACATGAGTAAGTATTAGACATTGAAGAAAATCTGTAATACTTTCTTCTATTTACCATAAATTTTTAGAGGGAAAATCAGTTACATTGTAGGTAGTCCGTATATTTTTAGCTAAAGGCTAAGAACCTGTTATCCTCTAGTACCTTTTCATTATTGCTGTATGTATACTAAAAATTATTTATAAAGTGTAGAATTGAAACTTACAGTAGTGTATTCATCAAAACTGGGTTGTTCTGCTATAAATCTGTTTATCCGTTCCTCTGCAGTTCCATCTACAAGCCAGCCATAACTTTCAACTACAATTCAATTACAATATGTTTTTATTACTAAAATGCATATGCCACACAGCAAGTTACTTACTACAAAGAAGTGACACAGCTATTTATACACTCTTCTATCACTTACCATAGCCTTTAAAATGTTCCTTAGGGCCTTCCAAGTTGTCTCTGATAGATTTTCCCAGAGTGAATTTGGCCCATTTTACGGTGTGAGCAGGAAGCTCAGCATCCAGAGTTGCAGTGCCACCCGTTAGCCAAGCACGTATTGTTTGGAAGTTCTAAGAGTAGTGCAAGTGTTGATTATTTAAATTTTAAAAATCAGCACAAGGATATACATACTTTAAAAGTAAGTTGCAATCTGCAGAAGACATGATCACAAAAGTATCAGACCCTAACCATGACCAAGTTCACATGCTTTATACATATGTAGAATGACTTTTCCTGAAGCGAAGAGTTGAACATAAAATATGTAAAGGAAATTAAAAAAAATTCCAATCTTGTATAAAATTAAATTATAACATATATGCAAATACAGAAAACCAACCCCAAAACACTTCTCTGAAAGTACTATCTCATGTGACTAGTGACCAATACTCAGTTCATATCTAAAGCCCCCAGAAAGGCGCTCTGCCCTGGAACCATAGACAAGTTCCCAAGACATCAATCTTTTGATGTTGTATATAATAGTTTTTAGAGATTTGAGTATTTTATTTTTCTTAGAAAGTAAAGGAATTTCAACTCTCATTTTCCTTGTGTTTCTCTGGAGATCTTAACTGTAATGCAAATTTATTGTAAATCATCACACATATAATTAAAGACGTTATTATAACTGCAGACCCAAAGAGCAGACTAAAACAATCAATAGCAGGTGCACCATTTTTTTATTAACAAGGAATTACGAAATTACTTCAGAGCCTGGAGTGCCACTAGGCATCAATGATGTGACCTATAGAATGATGGTGGAAAATAAATATAAGTTGCATTCTGATCCCCTTGCCAGGATAGTCAGACACCTAAACCACAAGTATTTTCACATACTGAACATCTTAATAATTACAGAATTAAATAAAGACAAAAGCACACCTGAAGAGTCTGTCCTATACAATCTACTACAAACAGAATTGCTTCTTCTAAGTCTTGAAAACTTGGATAAAACTCCATTTTATTTTCATCAAAAGTCAAGTCCATCTTAAATAAAGGCAGATGACTTCTGTCTTCAGGATCAAAAAGTTTCACAAAAACTTCAGTCGTTCTTTGCAGTAATTCTTTCAGCTAGGTAATAACATAAATCACCTATTAGTTGACATAAAAAAGGGCCCAACCCATTTTCCATTCATCCAGTAAGCCAGGATTTCCATTCATTTTAGTACTTTTGGCTTGATTCATGGATAACTGAAGCAGTGTGAATTTTTCTAATAACTCTAGTGGTTATTAGTCCCAACCCTTAAATTATGAAAACTAATGAACAAGTAAACACTTCAGTAAAGTCCATGCATTTATTTTTGCTACAAAAGTAAGCCTACTACTAATACATGTATGTAGAAACTAAATATCTTGAAAGCATTTTCCTCTATTTTTTTTCAAATGACAACCATTTGATTAGACTATTGTTCCATTATTTTTCTATAAAGCAAGTAATGTTTTAATCCCATTAAGTTTATCACAGGGAGGAAAGATATTTACCTGATTAGACATAAGCACAGCCACACAGCTATAAAATGACTCAAGCTGATCCAACTTCACACCATCCAAGGCCTCTGACTGAGTAAAGAGATGGATAACTCTTTGGTACCATGTACTCATTATCTTGTCTTCTGCTTTAGAACAGCTTAGAGATGCATCAGTTTTTAAAGATCTACAGTCAACTGGTCCTTTCAGTCTAGAAAAGAAAGTTACAGCCAACTTCATAAGCAAAATTTAAACAAACCAAACATGGCGTAAGGTAACAATGCAAACTTTTGTATTACAAGCCCAGTCTTTCTCTAGCAGAAAGCACAGTGGGAACCTACACATTGCCTCAGTAGATTAAAAGGAAAGAAAAAGCCTGCCTCAAACTCCAGGATTTACAGAACAATTACCAGAAAAAAATAATGAGGAAAAATATTTTGAAAATTATCTTTTTGAAAACTATGAAAATTTAAAGTTCCAAGATTAAACAGAGAATTCAGCTGATGAAAACTAGCAAGAAGTCTTCAGGATTAGCATAGAATTCCCTACAGATGATAATACTACTAGAAGTTGATTTTTCAAATACTACTTTAAACAGATTTCTATGGGAATTAAACTTTAAGAATAAGTGAATAATGGGGACAACTTTACAGAATTAAAGGCAAAATACAAATCAAAAGGTCTGATATTACCAACAACTTGAACAATAAAATACATAACAGAGAGAAGAAAAGTCACATGTCATAAGACAGAGTAACTTAATCACAGTACACTAACATGGTGCATCAAAGGAATTTTCTATAATAAATAATAGATCTGAACAAGCTCATCTTTGCCAGCTTCAAAAACCTATATGGGTCAGTAATTCAGCAAAACAGACTTTACCTGGAACTAGAGAAATCCACTACAAGAAAGTTAAAGAATGCTGCATAACCAAAATCCAGTAGAGTTTTCATTGTGGGGTGAAGAATATGTAAGTTGGAAATTATTCGTTTTTTTGCTTTGATATAACTGTCATGCCACGTACTAGAAAAATCCAGGCCTCTAAAAAAGAAAAACCATAAAAAAATCAACCAAAACAAATAAACAAACAAAAATTAAGAGCTCAAGCACTACTTGAATAAAGTACTCATACATAAAAGACAGTATTCAAAATACTATTCTCTAGAGTGAATAGTTCATTAAATGCCACACACATGTCCTCACTACCATGCAGTGGAAGTCATAAAGATACTCTGATAAAATATTCTTTATCCTCCATGGTATTTTCACATCACCTCCTCTTACAGAAGCCCATTCAATGTAAACTAACTTCATCAACTACTCTCAGGAAGCATTTATCAAAAGATTTTGATAGCACACACTCTGATGCATCAGCAAATTGTGCAATTTGGGTATTTATATTCTGTCTACCTAAACTCCTTTTCCAGGATGGGAGGGCATAATAGATTTGCCTTCAGTCTCAGTGTTTCATCTCATAAAACCAAAACCACATAAAATCTTGGCATTATATGCAGTTTTTGGATGTCAAAGTTCTGTACAATGCTGCTAGCTGTCAGAAAACTGCCCCATACACACACAGTTCATTCCAGAGGCAGCTGCATTGTGACTTTAGCGTTTGGGCTCTCAGAGCCAGTTTTAATTCACAGTCATGAGTGCTGCTCTTTGTAACTGCAACAACAGTAACAAAACACTGCCAGTGCTAAAACTTTGTAGATCATTCAGATAAGAGATGTTCAAATGCAAGGTCCTCTACAGAGATTTAAAAATGTCCCAGGAAGGAGCTCCAGAATTAATCTTGTACCATAACTGTGTCCACACAGTTCAACAAGACTGTCCCTCCTGTAACTCAGTGTGTTTTGCCAGTGGGTTATTTGCGAACTTAATCCACTCACAGAGGTAATAAAGGCAAAGGTGCCTCCTCTTCCAACTTATCAAGTTCTTTTATGTCTGGTTTAATAAGAGCTCTTCTCACTTAAAAAAAACCAAAAACACAAACATTAGAAGAAAATTAGGTCCTATTCACCAGTCACCATACTTCCTTGAACCAAGCACATAATAGGATGAAAAAGTAATTGTGTCACCTTAGTCTACAAAACACGTTCTCCCAAAGGTAACTCAAAATCAACAGCTTCTGATAAATTTTTATACAGATTTGGGTGTCTTAATTCCAATTCTGGCTGCTGTTCCTGAAGGTTTTCAGATGGGTGTGCATTTAAATATTTAAATACTTAGGCAGTTTCTCTGCTGAGGGGATGGTCAGTCATAGCAACAGGCTTCCCAGGGAAGTGGTCATGGCACCAGTCCTGCCAGAATGCAAGGAGCACCTCGACAGTGCTCTCAGTTGTATGGTTGAGTTTTAGATAGCCCTGCAAGGAGCTGGACTCTAATCCTTATGGACCCCTTCCAACTTGATATAGTCTATGATTGCAAGAATTTATGGCAACTTTGTTACATAATTGCAGTGAGATACTATAACTATGCCACTGATGACATTACAAAGAAGCTAGTCCAATGTTAAATTGTTTCTTTTTTAATCTACATTTTTAAAAATATCAGCCATTCACTAAAATATTAACAAAACTGGGCCCAATTTCAGATTCCAATTACTACAAATGTAAATAAATTAATACATGATTTCAAGGGAAAACACTTTCAAAATTCCAGTTCACAACTCTTTTTTAAAAGGTTTCAAAACTGAAGTGAGTTGTATGAGTGATATCTGAAAACAGTAATTATCTTTGCAGATTTTTGTTGTGAGTTTCCTCACTCAACAAAAGCTTAATCAGAAAACTCATGAATGCATTTGTGAATAAACAGCTTTAAAAAGCTGTTGTTCCTGAAGAGGTAGAAAGAATGGCTAGTACATGAAAACTTTCTCCTTTCTTTAACAGTAAACAGCAATACATTCTTGCTTCAAATTAACTAAATAGGTTAAAGACATAATGAAATAACTTCATCAGCAATCAAGCTTTTTGACATGAGGTCTGCAGCCATCTGTCTTTGCTTGAACTGTGCTTTCAGCTGGTTAACATTTTATTGGTTCAAATAAAATAAGCAAGCTTTGCCTTAAACATTATGGCCAACACATATTTGATAAGACAGAAAAAGCTAAATCAGTAGTTAATCACAAAGATCCCGCCTGGCTAAAAGGACAAACCAGAAAAATTATTTTCAGCAGGAGCATATGGAGTTTACAATATATATACTAACATTAATATAAGTGCTGAGTAATTTGTAGTACTTACACACACATCTTTGCATGCTTTTTTCATAATCCCTTACTATCTCCTTTAAAAGGTCTTCAGTGAGCAGCTCTCTATCTCTGCCCTCCATAAGCGACTGCGGTACCATGGCGAGCATGGACCTCAGCCACTGCTGCTGGATGGGAATCATGGGATTACTCTGCACACAATCCTTCAAAAAGAGGTAGTCTGCCTGAAAGGACAAGATTTTCAGAGGTCTAATAACTAC
The DNA here is from genome assembly GCA_013397155.1 of Irena cyanogastra. NCBI lineage: Eukaryota > Metazoa > Chordata > Aves > Passeriformes > Irenidae > Irena > Irena cyanogastra. The sequence continues at coordinate 32,570 of VWZV01014104.1, read as the reverse complement.
CTATGTATGTATTTTCATGTTAGGCTTGGCAAAAGTCTCTTTTTATTCATAATTTCTTAATTTCAAAATTTCTTAATTTCCTTAAAGGCAGGGCATTTAATCTAATCTTTTCAGTATTCACTGAATAAAGTCCTAAAAATTGCTCTGTGATTGGTAACATGGTCTCTCTGTCTTAACGTTTAAATATAAAATATTGTACTCATCAGTATGGCATTTTCCTTGGTTCTCTGCTGAAGTTTATGGCTAACAATAAAATAGCTCAAGGTTAAGGTTATTGTTCTTTGGACAAACATTTATCTGGCAAAAAGTGTGGACAAACATCCTCCATAAGGGGGGGTCTTGGCCAAAGAAACCAGTATTTCTGCTTTTGATTGACAGTTTTGTTATAAAATTTCTACAGTATACAGAACAAGCTAACAACAGCTAGGCAAAATTGGTGTTACCTTAGGCTACTTAATATAAATAGTTCAGTACTAATTTGAGTTTCAACTGGCTCTCAGAGACGAAGTCTTACTTTAAAAGCTATACACAGATTTGAAGTTTAGTGCATGTTCTTCAAATTAAGGGAACAATGTCAAAGACATTGTCAAAGATTGCACAGGGTAAGGTACAATCTATGACTTCAACTGAAAAAAATCCTGAAGCCCATTAGGTTTTTTTCCTAAGTAGTGATCTTTAACTAAGGTTAAATTAATTATTGATAGATGCACTTTCTAAATCAGAAAAATACTTTCCCTCTACAGGACCATAAGACAAGATTCCTATTTTGCTCCTATTCCATTTTCCTCCATCAAGACTACTTTTTCTTGTTTAATAGCAATAATTCTGCATAACATACTCAACTTCTCTTAACAGGGGCCATTCACTCTTCTACGCCCAAAAAAACCCAAATGAAAGAATTTAACTCACCCTTTGTTGGCCTTCCTTGTCCTTCTGAATAAAAAAAATGGAAAATTGTTATATATGAAGAACACATATAAACAAAAATACTGGAAATATAAAATTTAGCACATATTATTCCTAAACAAATACTTTATTCTGTAGATATACAGGCATACATTTCAATTGGATTCCCTGAATACATAAATATATTTATGAATTACTGAGGAGCAAAACAAGTATCTTGAAGTAAATTCTAAGATAGAAAATAAATGGCCCAGTAACAAAAAACTAAATAGGCAACACTTAATAAAAAAGTACTTTCTCACAGTGGAAGGCAGTTCCATGATAGGAGGTGCAGCATCTCTCTCATCTGTTTCATCCATGCTAATGTAATAGACTTCAAGAGCTCGATCAATTCTAAAGTAAACAACAGCATCAAAAGTGCAGAAAAACTACAAATAATACATTAAAAATAATGCTAGCACTTTAATAGATGCAACCTACTTTTTCCATCATTACCAACTTCTACATCAGTAAATCTCACTATCATTATGTTAAATAAACACTGTTATTTGTCAAATGTGTAATGTCTCTTTCACTTGAATTTCAACATGTCTTGAATTACATGAAACTCACAGTAACTGATTAATCATCTCTTGCTGCTCCTTGCCTTTGTGGTATGCCAATAGTTCCTTCTGCGATGGCGACATTTCAGATATGACTGGTGGAGGTAAAGCAGCGGGACGGAACAAAGTTCTCAAAGTCCGTTTATTGGAAGCTGCTTCATCTGAGTGCTCCATCTAAAACCATAACAAAACCAAAATTCTAGAATACAATCCCGTCCCGAAATGAGTTTAACTTATGCATTTATTAAGTTAAATGCACATAAGGCATAAAATGAGGATACCTCAGGGATCTCCATAGTTTAGGTATGACAGTCGTTTCAAAAATGAGAACAATAGTTCATATGATAAAATGGCAAAGTTCAAGGGAAAGTGTGTATATACAGAGCCTGATATAAGAAGGGGGAAAAAAAAGGAAGAAAGAATAAACCCAACAAATTTGTGTTCTGCGAATGGGCTAAGGTTCAACTAAGAGATGACCCTTCTATGGCCTAATCTCCTGAGTAGGGCTGTTTCAAAAAGACTGATGGTCGGGTTTCCCTGGAAACACGATGAACAAACTCACCACTGCATTTCAACAGCTTCCCACAGGGGAGCAGAAACCCAAAGCCACTCCTAAATCAGTGGTACGTCCTAAAAACGCACCGCGAGGTTGTGGATGCACCAAAGGACACAAAGCTCAACTCCGGCCGGCCGGCCGGGAGGGACATCGCCTTTTCCCGGCGCTCCCTCAGCCCCGCCGCCCTCACCTCTCCCGGCGCCGCGGCCCCGGCTCGGGACAACAGCGCGGTTGCCCCGGAGCCGAGGGCGGGGCCCGGGCCGTGAGGGGTGCTCGGGGCTCTCCCTGGCCGAGATCAGTGCCTCTTGTGATGACAGAAAAAGAGAAGGATGAAAAAGAAAAAAGAAACTTGGAAAAACCTTACCTTGACCGTCCCGGTCTTCCACAGGGTTGGCACAACCCGAGCGAGTCAGAAAGTCTCTCTGTTCCAGCCTCTGCCTGCACCAAGCAGATCGCAGCAAGAATGCTTCAGGAATTATAAATATAATACGCTCAAGCATCAGGTGGCTGTTGCTGAGCTTTTGCTGTTTGCACAACTATAAATGGAAATTTTAAGGAACTCCACAGATTTGTTACCCACCTGCCCACACTTAACAAAAGAGGCTTCAAAACACTAATTTTATGTCTGTGTGGGCAGAGTCTCACGCGCAGAGGCTGCGGGAGCAGCGGGAGGAAATTTTATATTTGTTTTCCAAAGTTTTGGACACCTTTCTAGCGTGGCTCTCACTGCCCGGGACTATTCAGCGTGAGGTCTCAACACAGACACGAAATGTTTTCTCACGAAGAGAACACAAACTCAAACCCTTGACGTTAAAGGATTTATCCATAGGCAATTAGCATCGGGGCGTTATGAGGGAGACCCGCCCACGCCTCGAACATCTGTTGGCCAGGAAGCTCCGCTGAGGAGAGGGGGCTTCGCTGCTGAGGGAACAGAACCCGCAGTTTCTCCGGTCGGCCCGACTCACGCCGTGCCGACGGGTTAACGGCGGGCCTAGGGGCGCGGGCACGAGAGCGAGAGGACGGCCCGGAGCGGGGCACGGGACACCGAGAGGCGGCGCTACCTCACGGCCAGCGGCGCGCGCCCGCCCCCTTCCCGCCTCCCGCGAGGCCCCGCCCCTTACCTCACGCGCTTGACTGCAGAGGCAGCCCCGCCCCGCCCGTTGCCCCGCCCCCGTCGCGCGCTGTGACGGCGCAGCCCCGCCCCGCCCGGCGGTTCCGGCCGCGCCCTGCGGAAGCCGCAGCGGCGCCGGGTCCATGTGGCGTTGGCTCCGCTCCGCCCTCCAGAGCCTCCGCGGCTCCCCCGCCGCACCCCCGTACGGCGGTGGCGGCCGCCCGCCCGCCGCCATGGAGCGCGCCGTGGTGCGCTGTGTGCCGTCCGAGCCCAAGCTGAGCCTGCGGTTCGTGCTTCCCGACGGCAGTGCTCGGCACATGCAGCGCGACCAGGCGGAGCCGCTGGGGCGGGTGCTGGCGCGCATCGCCACCAACGCCGCTAAGGGCCACGGCAAGGCGGGCAAGAAGAGCAAGAAGGCGCGGGCGGAGGGTGTCGCGGAGGGCGAGGCGGCGGTGCCGGCCGTGCGGCTGTTCTCCCGCGACGGCGCGGCCGTGGCGGAGGAGGTGCCGAACGCGGCTGCGTGGCAGGACGGCGCCGTGCTGCACATCGGGGACGCGCGGTACCGCGTGGAGCGCAACCCGCCCGCGCTCACCGAGCTCCGCCTGCCGCGCTCGCTCCTCGCCGGCTTCCCCGTGTGCCCCAAGGTGAGCGCCGAGTTCGCCGCGCCGCAGCACTGCCTGTTCCGCTGGTTCCGCGAGCAGCGCCCGGCGTGCGGCGGGGACGCGGCCGGGGAGGCCTGGGTGGAGACGGCGGCGGCCGAGCGCGTGTTCACGCCGTCGAACGCGCTGGTGGGGCTGCGGCTGAAGCTGCGCTGCACGCCCGGGGACGGGGAGCAGCGCTACGGCCCGGCCCTCGAGGTGGAAAGCAGCGGCCCCGTGGAGGCCGGGCCCGGCGCCTGCACCTTCGACGCCCGGCACCTCTACACCAAGAAGGTTTGCGGCCACGGCTCCGTTCGCGCCGTCTCCTACAACATCCTGGCCGACACCTACGCGCAGACGGAGTTCTCCCGCACCGTGCTCTACCCCTACTGCGCTCCCTACGCCCTGGAGATTGACTACCGCCAGAACCTGCTCAAGAAGGAGCTGGCGGGCTACAGCGCCGACCTCATCTGCTTACAAGAGGTGGATAAATCTGTCTTCGTGGATAGCTTGGCCCCGGCGCTAGATGCTTTTGGACTGGAGGGGCTGTTCAGGATTAAGGAGAAGCAGCACGAAGGCCTGGCCACTTTCTATCGCAGAGACAAGTTCAGTCTCCTCAGCCAGCATGATATCGCTTTCAGCGAGGCCCTGCTCTCAGAGCCGCTGCACAAGGAGCTGTGTGAGCAGCTGGCCAAGTATCCCCTGGTGCAGGAGAAGGTGCTGCAGAGGTCCTCTGTGCTGCAGGTACCAGCTTTGACATGCCTTCTCCTCTTTCCCCTCTTTTTCTCCCCTTTCTCCTCCTCCCACTGTCTCCAGGTGCAGCCGGGACAGCGTTGTTGAGCTTAAAGCTGCAGAAGGGAGGTGAGGGATTAAGAGTTTGAAACATGGAACTGTGTTCTCTGTTATCTGGGGTAATGGATAGGGCAGAAGATCAACTTAGGAACAAAACATTGAGATCTTACTGAACTGCATATATGAAGTTACCAAAATTTGGTAAAAAAAGACAATATTATTTTGCTTTAAAATGAAGACAGCTGTTGAGATTCTGGGCCGGGTAGTGATTCCTGGCTGGTGGTATTGGCAGCACTACTTACTTTTCTATGTCAGAATATATTTCATAGAACTTAGATCTTATGAATCAATTTTAATTCAGTTAGTTGAGTATGCTTTATAATGCCTCTTTAGCAAGTGACAGGAGGGACACAAATAAGGCTGGACAGGTGTGTGAGCCTTCTAATGCAAGAGAGTCTGCCCACTGAGCTATTGTGCAAGTACAAGTGTGTGAGATAGAAGGGTGTGCCAGGAATTGCAGAAACACTGTAAAAGTTTCCTGCTCATGGACTGAATAGGATTAACAGGATTAACCTTGATAATGAAATCACCTCCAAATTTTTGTTCAGTTTAACAATTATGGAATGCTACATTTGCTTGCTAAAAACCGAGATTTAGTTCCAGTTCTGTTGCAGAGTCAAAAGAATGTTTGTTAAATGATGTCATGGTAATATTTTGACTGATACCCAGACCTTACACAGAAGATTAATGAAAAGTACAGTCCTTAAGTTGAGTTTGTCATAAGCTTCAGATTCTTTGAACTGGATTGCCACAAAAGCATAAAGTGACTAGTGCATTTTAAAATACATAACCTCTCTATTTAAGACTTAACGAAGACTGCTTTTTCTCTTAAAGGTTTCGGTTCTTCAGTCTACAACTGATCCTTCCAGGAAGCTTTGTGTAGCAAATACCCACCTATACTGGCACCCCAAAGGTAATTTTGGCACATTCCTGTATGTAGGATAAGGCTTTTGCTCTTCCTTGGGAGAACAAATTTCCCACCATTCTTTTGCAGCTATAGCCTTTTTTTCTGGAACTGAGGGTTTACTGCCATACTTCTTATCTAGATGAAATCAAGCCAGACTCCTAAGCCTGTTTATATATTTATTTTTCTAGTGTGCCTGGGAGTCAGTAGAATCCAGCTGTAAGTAAGGCAAGTCATGTTACACACAATTCACCCAAAAAAGCAGACCATAAAATAGAGAGAGCTTTGTTATGGTTTCCCAGACCTGTTGAACATGGAGCTCTCCCAGAGTACTGCCAGGAGGGCAGCCAGATTGGGCTCCAGAAGCTGTTAGGAGAGATTATTCTCTTCTCAGTTAGTTTTCTTTTGGTCCTGTGCCTTTTTGGGAATATTATTAGGATGGTTGCCATGGAATGGAAAACTGCTGTATATGAATGTTAAAGCTTCAGAGTTCTTGCATGGGCGAGTTTAGGTTGAAATTGTCTGTCACTCAAAAACTTTCATAGCCAAAAATTTTAAAGGCTTCTTAATTAATGAAAACTATTCTAAAATTCAGGATTGCTGTTTCAGAGCTATATATGCTTAAATGAGCAACCCAGTGAGCACCTCCACTGCTGTTCTGCATTATTTGAAATAATACTTTTTTATGCCCTTAGGTGGGAACATCCGTCTGATCCAAATTGCTGTAGCCATGTCTCACATCAAGCACGTAGCATGTGACTTGTATCCCAGGATCCCAGTCATATTCTGTGGAGATTTTAACAGCACACCCTCGTCAGGAACTTACAGTTTTATCAGCAGTGGTGGCATTGCTGAAGATCATGAAGACTGGCTCTCAAATGGGGAGGAAGAAAGGTGCAGTATGTCTCTAAGCCATCCTTTCAAACTGCTAAGTGCTTGTGGAGAACCTGCTTATACAAACTATGTTGGTGGGTTTCATGGATGTCTGGACTACATTTTCATTGACAGAAATGCTCTAGAGGTTGAACAAGTTATTCCATTGCCAAGTCATGAAGAAATAACAACCCACCAGGCTTTGCCAAGTGTTTCACATCCTTCTGATCATATAGCACTAATATGTGACTTGAAGTGGAAATAGAGTAGGTCTGGCATGGTGCTTTTGGAGGTTTTTAAACAAGAAATTTAATTTAATGTACTGCTGGGCAACTGAGGTTAGACCTTGATTTGTATGCTACTAAAAGGAAAGCCAAAATGATTAATGAAGAGTTAATGCGTTTAATGGCTCTACTGAATATTGTCACACTGTTCAGAATATTTGCATGACAATTTCTCCCTTTTTTATATGGTAATGGGAAAAAATACTTTGAAGACAGGGTTTTGAAAATTGGATTATCATATACCTTTTTAGTGGTGTTTTTAAAGGATTAAAAATTATTTTGTTTAAAAAAAAAGGAATTTAATCTGATTTGTAAGACAGTCTACAAATTGAACCCTGTTTAATTCAGAAATAAACACAGAACCCAAACTCAAATGGATTTAGTTGATTCCACTTTAATTAATGTAATGGTAATTTAAGTTCATAACTTGTCTTGTTCACTTACCATTCCTATGGCACAACTTCTAGTAAGTTGTATAAACAATGTACTTGTATCTACCAACTTCTGAAAAGATGTTCTTAATTATCAGTGAATAGACTTTGTCAAAAATCAACCATGTTAAATTCAAGGCTATAATTGATTGGGAAGCAATTTGTCTGCCCACATAACATGGGTAATGAGGATAATGTTAACAACTGGTAAAATTGGACTACATGAAGAAACAGCATCTACTTTGAACATATGCTCCTTCTGGTTTGAGTCATCAACAATAAAAGATACTGGAGTTTAGGACAACCAGCTTTGGGTGGGAGGGAGTTTTTTATCAATATCATCTGTTTTCAGGTGGGGAGAGATGCAGAACAGTGTGGTGCATTAGTTATCTGTGCCTAAATCTTTACAAGGAAACACAAGTGACTTGCAAACCTTTGTCACAATGGTTGTATTTTGTTCCTCTCTTGCATACAGACAGTCTGAATTTTTAAGTGTTTTTACATGCATTTTTTCTTTCTAGAAATAGCCTAGTTTGCCCTATTTTGTAGGATGCAGGGAAGTGTATTTTATCCATTCCTTCACTGAATGTGTTGGACTGGGTTCAGTCATTTAACAAGCTTCTTGACCTGCATCATTAGTCCATAGGGGAAAAAAAAGCATTTGGAAACCACTAGATCTTCCTCTTTCACCTAATAAAACTCCCTTTATGAATTGTCTGCCATTGTTGTCAGTTTGGGTTTTTTTCCTAGTTACTGGTGTCTTTCATGGCAAAACAAGTCTGCCTGGGTTGATAAAAGCTGTGTACTCTCTAATTGCACACTTGCTCACCTCCCCTGCATTCTGGTGCTCTGTAGCCATAGCTGGGATTCACTCAACTGTTTAAAGACTACTCAACCCATGGAGTCACTTTTAGGTGGGATATTTCTGAGGGTTGCTGGTGCTGTCTCTTGCCATAGTAATTGCTATGCTGTGAAGGGTGGTGGTGTGCAGAAGCTTTTAAATATCTGCTCTTTTCTGTTATTTCCAATACAATTACCACTGTGTTTTGCTGCTGTAGTCTGGGCATCTAACGTGATGCTGGTAGCTGCAGTAGCAAAGCCCTCAAGGCAGGTTTACCTTCAGAGATCATACAAGGCTGAAAAGATACAGGCCCATAAATCTCCAAACATGTCTCAAACAGCATGATGTGAGAAGCCAAATCTCATTAACTGTCCAGTATTTCATTACCAACTCTGCCCACAGATAAAGGGAAATGGACAAATGTGTTGCTCAAGAGCTCATGCAAATGTCCTTTGAAAGCAGCTTCTTTTCAGCAACATAGGCAGTTAACTTCCCTCTTATTCCAAACTCTCTTACCTGATCTGCTCTACGACCTGTGAATTGCCTCCTTGTTCCTGCTCATGCCACACCAAACCAGAACAGTGAGGTGATCCTGTTAAAAATACAGGGCCTTTAGTTCTGTTGGTTGTACTGTAATTTTAATGGATCTTTATGTCCTGAACTTAGTCACCTTAAAGCCATTTGTGCCCAAAGAACAGATACAGGCTTGGAGGTGGGTGGAAAGAGGTGATGAAAGCTTGAAGCAAGACCTTAACCTGCTCCAGCAGATCCACCCTAAAACATAACACAAGACCTCAATGAAATGGGTGTTCATTTATTCCAACAGCTTTGCCAGGCTATATGTAAACCCTCAGATTTCTAGTTTTGTTAAGTCAGCACTTTAGCTAAGCCATATGGTAGCTAAGCACCTTTGGATACAAAAGGGAAGCAAAATGGAATGTGGCAATGAAGGATGTTAGATCACTGCACTAGTGATGGACTCTCCCTGAAAAATTGGACCCTAAATAATTTGGGTGGATCTTTGATCATTTTTTGGTAAGTCTAATTAAAAAATAACATGTAATTCAGTCTTGCATGTGTTGATGCCTCTACTCTCGTGGACTGCAAAGTTAATAATAAAAGTATCGCTGATTCATAACTTCATGATACACATGTGAGGAGAAAATCTTGCAAACAGAATGAAAGCTATAAACCCCCTATCTGGACAAATCATTTTTACTAATTTAGTAAATGAGGGAACCCTTACACCTGAAGCTGTAATATTTGCAAGCATATGGCATCTTAAAGGGCAGAAAAATTAATTGCAAGATCTGTTCAAGAAAAAATTCAGTATCAACACCAGGGAAAACACTGAAAATGACTGCATGATAGCTGAGTCAGAAATACAGAGGCCTACAAATTGCCAGCTCTGAAAAAAATGTGGAGGGAAAAAACCCAAACTCCACTGAGTAATGCAGGCTTGTGGGCCAGCAAGAGAAATATCTGTCACTGAGAACAGTAAGACTGCAATTGTGAAGATTGGAAGTGAGATTGTATTGCTTATATAGGCTAAGTGAGCTCCCCTTGTAACTCGAAAGAACATTCTTGTCCTCATTTTTAAGTACCAATCCATTACAACTGGGTTAGTTTGTCTTTTCCAAACCCAAAACATTAAAAACCTGTAACTTGTCCCTGGAACCAGAAGATGGAGCTGCTCAGAGAACAAACTTGCCTGGTGCTCTGCCTCTCTTCTGAGAACCAGCAGCTCCCTCCCTCTCGCTATGCTGGCACTTGGGCTGCTGCCTCTGCCTCCTTGCAGACTGGGGAGAGAGAGTGCAAAGGAAAGCTGGAATCTGCAGGAAGCAAGTGGTGAGGACAAACATGGCACTGCAACAGGCCCTTGCACATGGCAGATAATCCTTTAATATGTTTAGGAGAAATTCAGCCCCGTGAGCTGATGCTGGGGAATCTCCAGACCCAGTATCCTCCATTTAATTAGGAAACTGCTGCAGCAGAGGCTGACTGCCAATAGCAGCAATGTGTCAGGAACCTGTCGCATGTCAAGAATGAGAATGCAGCACTAGGGTCTAGATTAGGAAGAGCAGAGTTCAAAAAACCTGAGTTTTTTGGGTTAAAAGAACCCTTAGGCCCAGAGCCTCCACGCTCCCAAGCGTAGTTACATCTGTGTAAGGTAACAGATGGTGCTTCCTACTGTACATAGGTTGATTTTAACTCCCTTTTTGGCTCCCCCTACACCTCTGGACCTTGCCCAGCAATTAATTTTTCCTCACTAAATCACATCCAGAACCCACATTTGTACAAGTCCCATTCAACTTGTCTCCATTTTATTTCATAAACCTAAACTCACCTGTACTTGTTTCTCATCCAGCAATTGGAAAGCTCCATGACCTTCCCAACAAAAAACTGCATAGGATTTTCCTTTCATCTTTGTAAATGTGTGCGGGGTTTCTTTATTTTTGTTACTTTACTTTCCCAAACCACCTGTTAAGGAAGAAGGAAAATCTATTTGCCTTCTACTTGAATTTCCCTTCTCTGATTCATTAAACTTAAGGGAGGCAGTGCTGCCTCCTGCCTGGCTGTTGTTTCAGGAGGGAGAAATTTCTTCTTTCACAGTGGCTCCTGCTGTGGACAAACTCATCACTCAAAAGATTACAGAACTAAAGGCACTCAAAACACTGACCTTCTGAAGGCAGCAGACTTGGCTCATTTTTAGGCTCTGGGTATTGTGAAATGTTTACCTATGTATTTGATATGTACAAAATCAACCAAGTTCTGCCAGATCCTTCAGACTGGTCTGGCAACTCCTATTATCCTTTCCCCTGACCATATCTGTTCCAGACAAAAGAGTCTCTTATTCTCCTGTGGCAGTACTTGAATTCTTGCACATCTCTTGTACCATTTCTGGTTTTGAAAGGTGTAATTCAAGCATTAAGTAAAGTACCTATATGTATCATGATAAAGCAAGCAAGGATGCTAAATATGATTGAGAGAAGGATGAAGAAAAGGGAGGAAAAAATGGTATGAAAAAAACAAGGGAAAAATACCCAGTGTGATAAGGCATCAGAGCTTTCAACATGTCAAATTAATTGTGTGGTTGCCTTGTTTCTCATATTCTTGGCATAGAAAGAAAATTGTTTCAAGTCTTCTGACTCCTACCCACTAACAGGAAAGGCCTTAAACATTTTAGTTCTGTCAGCTCAGCTTTATTCATAAACCCAATGGCAGCACATGAAATGTAATTTCTTAAGTCCCCATTCTTGACAAGGGTGGGAACAACATACTTGGACAAGGTGATGTGCAAAGTTTCATCATATTGCACTCAAACTGCCTTTGTCCAGATATAGGATTTCTTAGACTAACAAGGGACTAATAACTGGGCTCTGAATTTTCATTACTGGCAAAACCCAAACTCATTCTTCAGTATTTTGCTCTCTATAGTTAAGCTGGCCATCTGACACACTGAAATAAAGGTTTCTGTACACAAGTATTACTTGACTAACTCCCCAGGGCAGCAGAACTTACCCATTTGTTTGAATATAGAAGGTAATGTACACAAAGAGACACTTCAGCTACTGGAACTTAGGATTTCCTGTCACTACAGTGAATGAGGAACACATTTTTAGCAGTCTCATGCCTGTTCAAGATTTTGACCTTCAGGGACAGCAGCTCAGTTCAAGTATTTGACTTCTGGTAGGGAAATGACAAACCATGTTAGTACCTAAACTCTTAACAGACATGATAAAATTGGATGTTCATGGGAATTTTATCTTCCTGTGAGGAACAGGGCTGTACTCTATGTGGCTACTGATATACAACATTGACTTTGTCTCACTGCATTTCAGTACATGCTGTAGCCTTAACCCTCATGCGGACTCTCCATCACTCCTAAATTAGGCTCAAGATCTTCATTACTTTCTGACTTGGAGAAATTATTCATTTTATAGCAGAATTACACCTACTGATAAAAACCCCCAAACACAATGACTCTGAAATATGAACTTTGTATACACATGTTGCAACTGAAAAGCATAGTGCCTCCACAGAGCTCACCTAAACCTGAATACTTATTTAAATAATTAAATCTCTACCAAGCAGAACGTTTCCCTCATGGTAACAGGCCTAATTTAAGTATCTACAATTTCATCTAAAGACTTCCTCTAACTGTGTAACAAGCATTGTTTATTTTAACATACCAGGACTACAAAAACCAACTTGTATTAGAGACAAACTGTCTCCTTTGAACAAGGTGTACCTTTTAAGGTTTAATTCAAGGAACTGCATTGCTAGAAATGTGCACATCAACAGCTAGTGATCAAATGCATGGGTATATCAGCTTTGGTTAATAAGTAATCAGCAATTCATTAAAGGTGCAGGCAAAACCCTTCTCATCTTACACTGTCTCCTGGGTTTCCGTTACACATTGAAGACATTTAGGGACTGCATTCAAAAACTCTGGAATGTTCCCTGCTTAGCTGTGCTCACAGTAACAGTACCTCCTAAGAACTTAAACCTCACTTACAGCAGAAGCTGCCCAGAAAGGTGTTCTGAACCAAAACTAGCTTGAGTTTACCAGACCTTGTCACTGGGACTTCTTGTAGCAAGGGTAACCAGACCTGGGTGGAAAATGAGAAGCACTTAGCCTGAAACTGCAACAGAATCATGCTCTGGGCTCCTAAAGACATCCAATTAATAAGACAGAACATTTCAGTTGGAGCAATATTTGCTTCCATACAGCAGACATGCAACAGAAAAATAGATTCTAAATTACCCATTAGTAGCAGCCTCAAAACACGTATTAATTTATGCCTTTTGAACTACAAAGATGTAAGGGGACAGAAATATGAAAACAGAGAGTGGCAGTTGTGTAGAGATTATTTTTGGGGGGCAATTATCAGTATTATTATAGTATTTGCTATATCCCTGTAAAAGTACTCAGGTTACCTCCCCAGCTAGGCACCGGGAACGTGTGACTCTCCTGCTGGGACCCATGCAGGTTTTGACATGTAGATAAAACTATGAAACAGACATGCATGCTTTTCAGGCAGTTCAAATTTGTTTTATTACAATTTTTTAACTGTTAGTATTTTCATATCTGGACATCTTGAAAGGAATTTTAGATTTACAACTTCAAAAGACATTACAGAATTATGAAAGCCCCGATGACAGCTACTCTACTGCACTGTATACAACTTGGTTGCGTCCCTTCCATGTCCCACTCTACACAGCTCTAAACAAGTAAAAATTTCAGACTGGCGTTCATACTCAAGCTGCAGGAAAGCTCAGTATATGGAGAAAGAATAAGTGGTAATTTGCATTCAACTATTTCAGGAATCAAGAAGAGAATACACAAAACTATACATTTTATCATTTTATTAGGAATAATTCCAAGTGGGTTATGAAGAAACGAATCCATTGAGTTTGATGAATTTTCCAAAATTTCCTTATGAAGATATGTTCACCAACAAACAGTAAAACTTCAGCAGAACTATTATACACTGGGCAAAAATAGTCAGGCTGATACCAAAAAGCAACATGCAACATAAAAAAAAAGATACAATATAAAGGAAGACAATCTGCTGAATATTAAAAACAACCTCAACATGAGCTCTTCGCAACCAGCACAGAACTATTCTACCCATCAAATCCAATTCACACAAAGGCAAGTTGGGCTGACAGAACCCAAGGATTAATAAAATGTTCCTCAGTGCAGTAGATTTGTATAGTGTTTTAGAGCATTTCCTTGGCTTGGAACAAGCAGTATTAGGAAATCTTTTTGGCAAGGGAGAGAAATAAATACATACGGAATGCTACATTTTTAAATCAGCAGACTGTCTGAGGAATGAAACAGGGCATCAGTAAACTAAGAGTAGCAGGGAGAAAAAAAATTAAAACATTAATTTATTGGGGCTCAAAGAGTATTCAAAACAGATCTTAAAGATGTCACAATAACTATATTCAGGCATTTAGGCTAACAAGGGGAATAAAATCAGAAGATACACTTTTTCCAAGTTAAGGAGATTTTTACCCAAGCATATTGCTACCTTTGCAACATGTAGCTCGGTAAACAATAATTGGCAACGAAACAAGTTGAAACGCTGTAATATCCTGCCCAAATATCAGTTCCAGATACTGTAATAACCAAGATGCAAACTAATTTTGTTGTAACAAGCCTAGACCACTTATATCAAACATGTCCCTGGTGAAAGAGTCATCCAGTTGGAATTAGCGTTTTGAGAGTTCATTTGACAGCCAGTCAAGTCCCTCATACAGACCAGTTCCTTGCGTAGCACAGGTAGCCTGGACATACCACTGTTAATGTAGAACACAAAAATTCATTTAAATAACAAAATGCAAGCTAAGTTATGACAGTATGTGACACTCTTTAGCGTTGTGTGTTATACCAGTGTGTTATACCAGTCCTCTTTAAATACTGTTTTGTGCTGTAAGATTGAACAAATGGTATTTTTAAAAATTTTGAGAAGTACATGTAGTGTACAGGAGGTTCAGACATTATCCAGAAACTCAAGTGTTGGCCTAGTAAAGGCTATAACATAGTTTAAGGCATCAAGAAACAAAGACAGAACTTGTATTTGGTTTACATGCTGAAAACTACTTCTTGTCTCTGAAAGACTGCTCTTCAGGAAGTGAACATGGAATTATCTTCATGAAGAGACCTCTGAAACAGCTTCTATGGTCAGGATCTTAGTGTGCAAACACAGACACTCAGATTACAAAAGGTGGGATGGTTCCTGAATACTGAGAAAACAGGAAAGCCCATCACATACTTTGTGAAATGCTGGATGCCTGTATTTCAGTGACAGACTGGAGTGTTTGTATGTTTTCAGAAAAAGGTGAGAAATTAAACACCTATAACAGCTGAACGCACTGGATTATACTTCTAAGTCACTTATTTTGAACAAGGACCTGAATTATGCATTATGAAGTTTAATAGCAGGTGAATGCATCTTTCTACAGAATGAAGTGAAAACTACCCTTTCCCTTAAAGGAACTTTATGTTTATGATATATAATAGAGGGAGAAAAGAGTTCAGCAGTCAGAAAGTTGAGCACTTACAGTTCTGTTACGCAGAGACTGAAGGCCTAGTTTATCTGTCATTTCACTGATTGCCATGGCGTTTGGCAGGTCCTGTTTGTTTGCGAACAGAAGCAGCACTGCATCTCGCAGCTCATCCTCCTGAAGCTAACAGAAAAAACAGACATGTTATTAAATTGCCTCAGTTAAGTAAGTCCATTACTTCAACTAACACTAAAAAAATCTAAATACTGATTTAAGGGTTGTAAACATTTTCATTCTTGCTCCTGAAGTCACTAATAAGTATTCAGTGAAATTTAACTAGTACACAACAGAACTCCTGCAATTAAGGAAGCCACCTCTCAATTTAAGAAGTTTAGATTTATGGCACCTTGGTGATGAAATATTCTCTAGCACCAATCTGTTCTTCCAAAATTCTTTCCCTGCTGCATTTCTATCAAGGTTTCATGAATGAAAGGTTCTGACACATTATTGGTTCACTACGGAGTGGAAATTACAACTGGGTGAACTGTGTCACCCAGAATTACCAGCTGAATACAAGATGCACTGTACAGACTCCCTAAAACTTTAAAATCCTAAATCTCTTAGGGAACCTGACAAACATTCAAAACCAGCACAAGTCAGTGTAACAATGATACTTCAGAAGATATTGATATTTACCATTTTCTGCAGCTCTTCTGCTGCTTCCTGGATTCTCTCTCTGTCATTGCTGTCTACCACAAAAATGAGGCCCTGCAGAAAGTTAAGCAGATTTGAAAAAAAACAATGTAAATGTGCAGCACTATTTTTAAACCGCCAAAATACTCATATTGAATATTGTGACTGCTTACCTAAGAAAGGGGACAAAATGTAACAGAAATTTCTGTTTAAACAATGCACGATGTGTGTCTGAACAACTAGCAAAGTCTCAACTTCAAAATAAAGTTAGGGAAAAAAATGTAGCAAAATCACATAAACTAACTCTTCCCCCTCCCCTTTCACTCACTGTATTGGAAATCACAAGTGCTTCACCATCTCATATTTAACTGAAAAAATTCAAACCCTAAAGTAATGCCTGAATTTGTTTTTAAAAGTTTGTATCAAACAGTACTTCTAATGGCATCTCTGTTATTCAAATGTTCTTACACAATTTACTCATAAACTTTCATTCTGAAAACCTTGCTTTTATCACTCTCTTCAAGGAAAGAGAAGTATCTTTTAGAAGTATTAAGTAACAGGACAGTAATAAGGAAGTTAAATTAATTATTACTCTATTCACAACAGTATGGTGCTGCAAGGCCCCTTTTGTCAATCCAGACCTCTATTTTTCTGCACCAATTGTATGCATCATGCTGCACACAAATACCATGGAAACAATTCTATAATCAAAACAAAAAAAAACCCAAATAATCTCACTCCAGAAGTTTTCTGATACTAATAAGCAACTTACCTCACTACTTGTAAACCATAGGTATCACATTTATGTCCCAAAAACTGACCGTAGTCACATCAGTGTGAAGCTGGCACTTTTCAATCAACTGGTAACAAGATCTTTTACCATATTTTAGATGTTCAGCTTACTAAACACTAATTTAGCATAGTAAAAGTAAAAAAGTAAAAAAAAAAAAAAATATTTTAAGAGTTCCTCACAACAAACCAGTTGCTCTGGCACATTACAGAACACTGGCACATTCTAAAGGACTTCACCCCTGAGAGGCTACTCTCACAACTAGGTTTGAAGCCTTCAGGGGAACAAACTAGCTTCAACTAGAATAAAATCTGGGTACACTCAGAAGTTGCAGGAAGCAGTGCAGAGCCTTTCTGAAAGAAAGAAAACAACTTTCCATATGTACTCTACAAAACACAATGAGGCTTTACAAAATAGGTCTTTAACTACTGCCATCTGAGTACTCTTACCTGTGTGTTTTGGAAATAATGCCTCCAAAGAGGTCTAATTTTATCTTGACCACCAACATCCCAAACTGTGAAACAAATGTTTTTATATTCTACCGTCTCCACATTAAAACCTAAAAATGAAGGAGTTTAGTAATTAGAAATAGTTAATTGTGTTAAAACATAATTCTAACCATGTCAAAGACAGATACTTCCCAAGGTATACTTCTCCCAAATATGTATAAAATGGTTTATCAATACTGAACTGGTAAATCAGGAAGAAAATTGACTGAAGGGGGAAAAAACACGAATCACTTAAATCCAAGTCCAAGTGGGTGAGCAAATCTTTCAGCCACAAACTGTGAGGCTCATGGTGTTTGGGGAAGTAGTGCTACTGATCTGGTTCCTATCCTCCTGAGCATCTGCTACTGGCCATGGTCAGTGGCTGGATTCTGGTCTGGATGTGTCTTTGGTCTGAGACAGTTAGGTTATGGCACTACCAGACAGTTATGTTTGTCTTCATTCTTATTCTAACCACAAGGACAGCAAATCCCTGCACTCTTCAGAGGCCTGTCAGGTTTAGAATAACAAGAATAAAGATATAAGAACTGGTGATCTTACCAATAGTGGGAATTGTGGTGACAATTTCTCCTAGTTTCAGTTTATAAAGAATGGTTGTCTTACCAGCAGCATCCAAACCAACTAGAAGGAAGAGAAAAATTGCTTTAGTTCACAAACTGAACTATAACCTGTTAATTTAAAAACATGTCATTTTACATGCAGAATACTCAGTTTTTTACTGAGAACAGCTTTTTAAATCATTGCTACTAAAAAACTACTGCTACTAATAAACTACTGTACGTTTTTCCCCATCTCTACACAGCACTGAGAGAGAACAAGTCATGAAGAAAACAAGCTCAGTAAGACACTTCCATCCACAACCTACAGGCTCACAAGTTTCTAGTAATCTTCCTTAGTATTTGTGTCAATTAAGCTTTATTATTCATGTTAAAAGTTTCTTCTGTGTAAATCAGGAAGATTTTTAAAAGCCTAGCAACAATCTACAAGCAGCACACAGGTTCTAACTGATCACACATTTGTTACTTCACTAAACTGGGGAAGGCCTCGCTTACTGAACCTTCTGCAAAGCTCAGGTTCACAGGCACATGTGGACCAGCTGAAGCTGGCACTGCACATGAAAGACACTTCTAGTCCCTTATTCCAGCAATTCCTCCCTTTGCTAAAACATAAACATTTCTTTAGCACTGACAAAACCACAAACATCAGGAATCTCTCATCATCCCTCCACACATACCACAAGGGCTGTAGGTATTATTCAGGATATCATTTACATACAGTGAGATCCACTAGGATGCTTCCATTAGGAGTCTCCTCCTAATGACTGTTGGTCATTACAGAAGACCTTCTGCACTTGAATTTGCTCTTCTGTTTCTAAAACAAAACTTAACCTTGCTGTTTTTCACTGTAAGCTATGTGGTAAATATGGGATCCTTCAGAAATAAAATAAAATGAAGCCTAAAAGACTTCTTTTTAGACACATCTCCAACATTGCAAGATACACTGTAGTCTTCTAAAACTGTTTGTGAAACTGCTTATTGGTAAACGTTTTAGAACACATAAATGTAACTCAAAATAGAATTCTTTAAATTAGAGCCCAATACCTAGCACACAAGCACCTCCATAAACAGCAGGTACTAAACACCACAGCACAAAACGTCTCTTTTGTCAGTAACATTTGCCCAAACAAAAATACCTCCCATCAAAAGAATTAATTAATGCTTTTGCAAGAAACCAAACGCTAGCCTCATTTTATCAGGATAACACACGTTCTTAAGCATTCTGAGTTAACTTCCTACTCTGGAACTGCAATATATTAAGCTTTAAGTGGTTTGGTGACTTGCCTATTAATAATACAACTGTTTCCTTAGCATTGCAAAAAAAAACTAGATTCAAAATTACCTGCTCATTCAGAATGAAACCAAACTCTGGAAAAACCTCCTTTTTCTCAAGACACAAACTGCTATTGCAGCAAACTGATTTAAAAACTCTGATCTATAATTGTCCTATATTCTAATAGTGTGCACAGAATTAAACATACCAATGCAGTTTCTTTGGTAATGTCATTGCATGAAAAAAAAAAAGTTGTTTTAATTCTTAATGTCATGACAGCATGAAAGAAAAGGGATGGGGTGGAAATATACCATCAAAACCAAAGCTCCTTGACTCCCAAAATGCTCAACATGAAATTTAAGGGGTTTTGAGTTTGCTATTGTTTAAGTGTCTCCTTCAGAACCACACACAAACATGAACAAAAAAAAGTCACGGTGCAGCAGAAATTACACAAGAACTTCAAAGTCATGAAGCTTGTAAATGCCACGGTTCTCCCCACACAAGTGTCAGGTCACCTTACAAAACCCTCTAAGCCGACTTCAGAACCCTCAAATACTCCACCTATGCTGAAAACCAATGTTTTGAACAGCACAGTGCTTGAAGCCCAACGCTATTTTCACACAGCTCAACCTCAAGCAAGCACTTGTAGGACACGTAGATCTTCATAAGTACATATAATGCCTGTATATGATATGATAGGGTTTTTTCCCAGTAAATTAATAATTCAGTGAACCAATAGAGTTACAATTACTACTCAAAACTCTTCTCTTATTGCTCCCCACCAAAAAAATTACTGTTATCAATATAACAAACACTGACAAAATCTGTTAAAATTAACAGTGTAAGAAAGATGCCACTGTATACACAAACTGTTCGAGTGTATTTGAGGTTTACATTAACAACACAGATAAAGACAAAGAAAAAAAGCCAGTCTCATTCCAAAGAATGTTCACAGGGTATCAAGATCCATTTGAAGACTTGATTCAGAGTTAGGAAATTAAAAACTAGTCAAGAATTTTAAACTACTTGCTATATTACAAAAATATTGCCCCAGTTACCCACTCTGCCCTAGTGCACCTCAGTGGTGCTGGTAGAAGGCTACAGTGCCTATGTAAGCACAAAGCCCAGACTTTGCTTAAATCCACTCTTGCCCACAACTCTTGATTAAGCTCTTGGACTTTGCACTGAGGCAGGCTGAGTTGTAGGGTTATGGGTACTTATTTTCTTCTTCTGACTTCACACTTGAGGCAGAAGCTTAACTGAGGGAAGGACCTTACGCAAATCCCCGTGACCCTGTTTGCAAAAGCCTCCTCTTCTGGCCAAACTGCAAATGTTATGAAGTCTAAAGAAGCAAGTAATGAAAAGAATAGCCTCCATTCACATTTCTGACTCCAATTTGCAATTTACCACCATTTAAAAAAATTTCAGAACATTAAATCACATTTAATCTTTTGAGCTGGTAGGAATTGGTGTAACTATTGCTTTTAGTAATCCAGGAATAAACACATTTACATTTGAACTGGAACACTAAATGTAAACCTATGAGCTACTGCCACATCATAAACTTCACCAAGACTAAAAGTCACATCTTAAATCCCCAAACGAAGTAAATTCCCAATTCTACATTTTCACTGATTCTACTGTCTGACTGACCATTGTCAAGACCAAGGTGTAAGAGACTCAATGAAGGGTGTTATGTTAAACAGTTGTACTGCAAAGCACCAAGATTACAATAAAGTATAAATGGGAAGTGTACTTGCAACCATTCACCTTTAAACTGAATCAAAAATACTCTTCCTCTAGCTGGAGAAAAAAAACCACAATGCTTTCGGGCTCTGCTAAAATCACTGTGGTTCTAAGCCTTTTACTCCTCTTAAAGAGTGTTTTATTCACAGCCTGTCAGTTGTGTTTCTAAATCTCAAGCTTCTAGTTGACTTGTCCCTAGGTACATCATCCCTGACCACATCACATCCTTCATTAAGCAACTTCCTGCTTTGATCACTGGTGGCTGAATATCAAGCTGCCTCTGTTATCACAGTACAAAACTTCATAAAAGCTACAGAAAGCCGACAGCATGCAAACAAACAGTTGTCTAAAACACTTGCCCAAATAAAAAAGAGCTAAATGATTATGATCTGTTGCAGTGACACAACTTCTAAAGACTCTGACATTTTCCACCCAATGTATTTAATAATTACCTTTGTATTTGAAGCTCCCGAGTAGTTACTATGTCAGTTAACACTTGCACAACTACACCAAGACACGGAACACTAAACTATGAAAGGTGCACACGTGAATTGGTATCTTTTTTTTCAAGGACAAAAAACCATGAGTGAAGAGTTTCACAGACAGGTACATGTAGGGTTAGGACTCAAGTGTTTCTACTCTTAATGCCCCAGTTGCCTAATCTGACTTTCAGACATTCAGCCCTATCCCACAGTTCTTTCTTTTCCCTCATGTTATTCCTATTTATAAAGAAAATGAGTGACTCTTCTTTTCATGCATCTCTTCCAAATAGTAGCGTAATATTTTTTAAAAGTATTTACTTACATTAGTGTATTTTTTTTTAAAAAAAGTTTTAGTAACAAGTAACAGTTTAACATTAAATACCCACTTCTTGTCGTAAATGGAATTTGAGAAGACAAAAGATAAGTGAGTGCTGTTGGTAATGGTCCCTGATGAGAAATACCCAAATTCTGCAGAAATCAAGAACACAAAGTCTGTTTTAGGAGCTAAATTAATTCTAATTTATCTTCAAGTCTGCAGAAACAGAAGAAAGCTGTGAAAAGGAAGTTAGAATTATAAACTGTCTCTTGATATAAATTCACATAATATTTTTCCCCTAAGTACTTCCATAAATTTATTTCTTAATTGGTGTTCTACATGTGGAAACTTATATGTTTGGCCTTGTACAGCCCCATTTTCAAACCATACACTGAACATTACAACGTAGAGGAAAAGTTTTAATTCTATCCCAGTATTCATTCAGGCATGTCTCCTCAAAGTGCTGATACGTGATGCAGAATGCTATGAAGAGATTTTCAGTGTTACAGTTATACACAAATTATGTAATATTCAGTGAAAAATTTTGCTTCTAAACATCCAGTTCATGTCCTATAACACATTCTCACCACAACTTACCAAGTTCTACTCTCCTATACTACCTAACAAATACAGTGCTGTCCTGTGCCCCGATCCAGCCCTGCATTTTAATACAAGGCCTTAAAATAAAAATTTTTAAGAAATACAAAAATAAATTCATTTGAACCAACTGCTAAAAAAGCTATCTCCAAAGCCATCTCTAACCTATATTCAACCTGATTTCCTACCAATGAAGAGCCTTGCAAGCAGTTTAGATCTGTATGACATCACTTTCCTGTTTTCAGTACTTTGCAAAAAGTAACAGTACTACAAATACCACAGACACTGTCTCATCCTACGTCCTACAGTCAAGCTCACTTGAAGACTTGACTTCATTCATTAAGAGTCATATGAAGAGTCTGGCTGCTAGGGAGACAACCAAATCACCTCCTTGAAACCAGCACATGTACTAAACTGACTTGAAGACTAAAATGACTCGGATTATTTTGAGACGAATGGGAGTCTCTAATTTCAAACAGATAAGATACAATAAAAATTACTGGGTATGCAATAATGAATTTTGCCATCACAAAATATATGGAGAACCTGAAAGACTATAATTTAAAAAGCTGCATTACTGTGTCTACTGTGCATATCCATGCAGCACTAGGGATGGGTGTATGCCAGGAAGTTTCACAGTTAGAACCCACTCCCCTTGCTGGCTATATCCAAATGAGCAGTTTATTTGGTTCCTTAGGACAAGCTACCTCAGTCAACGGCCATGAATCAAACTCCATTCACTTTGGTAACAGAATCTGAGAAAAATTTAGAGGCTAAGAACTGTTTGTACATAAAGGGGTGGGTAGGTGGGTGGAAGAAGGCAGGGAAGAACTCGAAGCGGAGGAGGAAATACCAATGCAGTATGTGCTGGCTTTGACCTTTTGAACTATAATCTGAAAGTGAGAATCTTCAAGAGCCACTGGCTTCAACTCCTACACAGTCCGTACGAAGGGAACAGATAATTTCAAAATAAATTGATATTAAAATGAAATAATTATGGGGGGAGACAGTAAGACTAAGCAAGCACAAGAGCTGCCTAGAGGGTTTTATCGGTTTGTACACGAAGCACAAAACTAATGCCCACAGAGGCTATACCGAAACGCCCTTTCACAAGAGTCAGAATACAGACACTACAGCTCCCTACGGCTGCCGAAAATCGGCCATTATACGGCAGTTCTTACGCCCCTGGTGTTGCACACACCAGGCTTTGTCACATCCTGCTCGCGGAGCCGCAGTGCCGGGGCAGGAGGGCACGGCCGGGGCGCGGGGCTCGCTCGGCTCCTAGCCCGGGGACACCGGCCCTGCCCGGCCGCAATTCCATCTTTGTTCCGCGCGAGGCCCGGCACAGGTGCGGGAATGGGGCTCGGCCTCGCCGGGACCGGGGGACGGCGGGTGAGGCAGGGAGGGGAACGGGCACACGGCGGGAGAAAAGGAAGGGCAAATACAGCCCGATCCTCACGCCCTCCCCGCCGCTCTCCCAACGCACCCCCCAGCCCATGGGACGGGCACAGCGCGGTGTCCGCGCCCCGCAGCCCGGGACAGGGCGATTCCCCGCCGTGACCCGCGGCCCATCCCGCGGCCTCCCCTCCCCCCTCCGGCGGGACTCGGCTGCGCGGCCCCAGCCGGTCCGAGATCTGCGGGGGCCCTCACCCATAAGGATGCGCATCTGCTTCTTGCCGAAAAGGCGCGAGAAAAGCGAGGAGATGGTGAGGCCCATGGCGGCTCCGGCGGCGCTGGGCGGCGGCGAGGGAGCGCTGAGGGAAGGAGGGCGGGAGGGAGCGCGGCCCGGCCGGTGTGCGCGCACGGATCCCTCCGCGCGCGAGGGGAGCCCGGCAGCGGCGGCGGGTGCTCTGTGACTGGGGACCTCGCTCGGTCTCTGCCACGTCACGCTCGCCGCGGCCGCCCCGGCTCCAACGCGGACACGATCACGTCACGCTCGCCACATCCCCCGGCCGCGGCACCGCCCTCCGCCACACGGCCGCGGCGGAGCGGGGACTACGACTCCCGGTATGCGCTGCGCAGCTCTGCGCTCCGCTCCTATTTGCCGCCACCGCGAGGCACGACGGGGGATGTAGGCGGGCGCGCCCGCCCCACCGCGCAGCTTCCGGGTCGCGCGGGGCACGCCGGGTGCGGGCGGGCCCCGCCCTGGCCGCGGGGACAGGTGGCAGCCCCGGTAAAGCTCCGCTCGCAGCCCCGGGCGGGGGGACGGCGACACGTTCCGCTCCCAGCACGCGGGGAGAGACTGGTGAAACCAATCCTCGGAGACGCGTCAAATGCACCCCAATAGCGACAAGGACATTTAATTAAAAAAACCCAAAACCACTCCTCCCCCAGCCCCAACTCTAAAAACCAAACCGAAACAAAACAACAAAAGGCTGCCCTATGACCTATTACTATACAAATTAATTGTATAGATATATGGATCCACTACCACAGTAATTATTGTGCACTCCGGTCACAGCAAGACCCCGTTCCCGCCCCGCCCTGACCCTCCCCGGAGGCCCGAGCTGCAGCACAGGGGAACGTGGCACCAAAGTACTCCGGGTTTACAGCGCAGGCAGCAGCAGCAGCCACGGGGACCTAATAGCTGAGTAAAACTGAACCAAGCCCTTCTAGTAACGGAAGGTATTTACTTATCCTTTCCTAAAGAAAAGCATCGTTAATGATCTTTATTACAATAGTCCTAACATCTGGCTACTAAGCGACACAATTGAGGCTCTTTTCATAGAATCATAAAATGGTTTGAGGTGGAAGGGTTGGATCATGTCATTCCACACCCCTGCCATGGACAAGGACCTTCCACAAGACCAGGTGCTCAGTGCCCTCCTGTCCACCCCCACCTTGAACACTTCCAGGGATGGGGCATCAACAACTGCTCTTAGGTATCGTGTTGAAAACCTTATTTTAAATTATGTTCTTCTGAACCCAAAACCTGGTGTAATTAAGATGGAAAATTGTATTTTTATAAAATAAATAAACCATACCTTAAATCTAGTTTGTGCCTAAGATGCTAATATGATCCTGACCAATCATGGAAATTAGGAGGAAACATTATCTAAGGAGTCCAGTTCTAGGTCTCCAATACTTACCCATCTTCTGTTCAGATTCAGTATTTGCACTTCTTTTTTTTGGGCTAGGAAAGTTAAACTTCCCTGTGCTTGAGGATAGTTACTTTCTGTATCTCCAAGCTGGCCTATTCTTAGTGTATCTGGGACCTTTCACTGTTTCAGTTCTTTGAGTACACTCTAACAAACACTTTAGAATCCAGGCCCTGCCATTTGCTTTGCTGAGGATCCTGCAGCTCTGTCATATCCCAACTATGAATAATCACAATGAAACTACAACACCACTCCATCACACTTCTGGTCAGCTCAGGGGTACAGCTTCATCAAGCAGCAGTCTTTGCAAGCTGAACAGCTTTGCTTACACAGAAGAGGGGAAAAACCAAGCAAACCAAACACACTCAATCTAAGTCACATAACTTCCAAAGAAAAAAAAATAAAAATCAAACTCTTTATTTTTGTTTAAAAAAATACATATTTGCAGTCATGTGCTAGTTATCATAGTTGTTACCAGTTTACATGGTTCCAAGAAACAACACAGTGCTCCAGGTTAAATAGTTAAGATAATTTAGGGTATGAATGGCCACTTAATAATTTCTGAATTAGAAATGCTTTTCATCAGGGAGTGCAAAAAAAAAAAATTTTGCAAGTTAGCAATTAATGCTGAAGTGGTATAGTTTAAGTAACGTAATAGATACATTAAACTTTTGGTCATGAGTAGTTGTATACAAAACATAACTGTATTAAAATACATTATTTTCATAAAAATACTGTTGTGACACTTTGTATCTAAATAAGATATTTTTAGAAAGACGGTATGAAATATTTGTTATACAAAAGCATGTTCTTATAGCAGGATTATGTCATAAGATTTAAAAAATTCTATCCAAGCACTTAAAAGCAGAGTAGTTTTTTTTTAATAACTGTGATCCACCTGACATATAAAAGTATATGCTGTGTGTACACTATAGCATTATGTTTACTCTACTTGAAACTGGTGAAACTGGTCGAAGTACAACACTGCATGTGGAACAGCTGAATTCTTATATACCACTGAAACTCGAACGTTCAAGAAGATAAAACATCCCATTCTTGCTGCTTAATATGCAAGAGGAAGTTAGTCTTTATGCATGCCTGCTGTATGCACATACTGAGAACCATTTCATGCTACAATCATTTTTTTTTGCCAGTCTGACCTGTGCAGAGGCTTTTTTCAGCTGAAGCCAACATTTTCTCCCTCCAGCCTCATCACCTCCTCTAACACCTGACTGGGTAAGCCAAAAATAATAAAGTTAAAAATTGTAACATGAGCTGACTGGTATGATCTCTGACTGAAACAGACTGTATCAGCTAACTCTACCAAAATTACAAATTTTAAAACCCCTACTAGAACACCAGAGGGTTTGTTTCCTGTGATGAATACTGCAAACTTACATTTACACAAGTGATCCAGTTGAAATCCTGTATGTCAGCAGTTTAAAATCACAAATTAGTATATAATTACTTTAAGGCATGTAAGAGCACCTTGATAACTGACATTGAGTGGAAGAGACTTCCCTTCAGGAAATTTTTGTCAGCTGCCTTCTCTTCTTTAAAAATGCTAAATCAGTATCATTTTGCAAAGATGGTAAGAAGGAGAAATGCAGAAAGTTAAGAATAGATCTGATAATTTCAGTTGTTCCTGAAACAGTTTTAAAAGCTGTGATTTACCAGAAAAATACCTCAATCATAAGGCATTCTGGCCAATCACCAATATGTCAGCTGGACTTACCACTAGCTAAAAACTAAAAGTAAAAAACAAAGTAAAACAATCAGATACTACATCAAGAGGACAGTACAGGATCAATATTGCCTACCCCTGAGAAGGACTGGGTATAGCAGCACCAATTGGAAAACATTCTGCAATGCCAGCACTGCACTGTAGTCCTATACTGTGGCCCAACTTCATATGCCCACAGATTATTCTTTAAGAGCACTTATTTCAAATAGTATGAGACACAAGAATCCCTTTAGTTGCATTGGTATTGAGTGGAAAAAACAGTGAAAATTATATAGGCAGGCTATACTATTAGTACAGTCCATTTGTAGTGTTAATGTACTGGTTCAGAGCTGTGTTCCAAACTTGGTAAGCCAGTGTCTTCTGTGAGACTACTTGCTTTCTGGTTTTCATCTGGTACCAAAAAAGCCCAGTAGAAATCATGTCGTGCCAGTTTTGAGCAAAATGTCCTGTAAGTCATCTGGCAGTGCCAGTATAATATCATTGATGTGTGCCTGCAGCTTTTTCAGCGTGTCAGTTTTCACAGGAAGATGTTCTCTGTCAGCCTGCAACTGCAAAGGTACCAGAAAACAAGATTTGTACTAAAAATGCAAGGTTACCTTAGGAAATACCAAAGTCATGTATTAGCAAATCTGGAAAATGAATTCCTCATTTGCTGACTGAGTAGGAATTTGGATAAAACAGGTTTCCTCAGCAACCACACAACAGTGAGAACAACACTGCTTTGGACTTTCAGAAATAACAAAATTTGGTTTTCTTCTTCACTGGGGATTAAGCTCAGTAACAGAGTTCCAACAAATTAAAAAAAAAAAAAAATCCAGCAATATAATGCTTCCAGCATAGCCAGAAAATATTGGGAAGCCAAATAACTTTTCAGGCCTGAAAATTGACTGAAAATTGACTGTTTTGTTTTTAAAGCCTGAATGAATGATCGACTCTTTAAATTACCTGGATCATGATGAATATTTTCATTTATAACCAACTATATAATGCTTTTATGTAGCTAAGTCATGTTCAATTCGGTTACTTACCAGTTTATTTTTTAACTTTAAGACAAGATCCACTGTTTCTACCTCAGTATGCTTCTGACTCCAGAAAACCAAGTTCTAAAATAAAAAAATTAGGCATTGAATTATTTATGGTTTCATATGTAATTTTCAAAAGAGGTCTTAATCTATACCTAATGTTCAGAATAGGTATTTTCCTTATTCCTATGCCATTTGCTAACCTCATTTTACTTGTGCACTGTCTTTACTGTGAACTGCAAAATCCATTTTATTTGCATGTTTGCCCATCACAGCAAACTTGCACAAAAACACAATACAAATAAATTAAAGGGGGAAAGAATCCTGCCCAACAGGGTCAGTTTGAGAAATAGCATCTACAATGCAAAATGGCAGTGAGTGATTACCAAATCAGAACTGCCAACACAATGCAGTATTAAAGTAGCTCAGGGCTTACTGTTTCCATGGCATTAGAGATCACAGTTGATAACTAGTAAGATCCAACACTGAATTTTCTTGTGGAAGTTCTGCTCCACTACCCCCTTACAACTCACTTATGAAAGGGATCTGTTCATGCAGAAAGAAACATACATTTTGTGGGTCAAAAGAAAAAACAAAGGAGCAGAATCAATAATGAATTTGTAATGCATTTCCTATTTTTTAAGTTAATGTCAAATACAGTTGGATAGAGTCTAAGTTGTATAACTGATCTGCAAATTATTTAGTCTGCTCCATCTGAATAACATGTTTGGATTTGCTACATTTGTAGTGTTTGGGAATTGACAAGGCAAGGGATAAAAACAAATGGCTTTTGAGAAATAACCAGAGCAATTTTGTTCATTTGTTTTAAAGCTGTGGTGTTGCATTACTTTGTTCTTCCTATTCCCTCTCTGGTTGTACAACGTCTTCTCCTCTTGCAATTCCTTTCTCTATCAGTTGTTCCAACTCAAATTGTATTGATACCCACTTTGGCTTCTTAATTAAGGAATGTATCTTACAACATCAGAATAGTTATGTGGCATTTTTTTATATATAAACAGACTTCACTTCTAAGTTTTCCATTACTATGGATCAGTTGTAGGCTTATTTACTAAATATACCTAATTAGCTGTCAATTAGAATGTCAAATTCACTGAATTTTAACCTTGTATTGTAACTGAAAATATGTTGTCAAGAATGCCAAGGATGGAAGCTAAATAGAATAATATTGTCAAGTAAGAGGAAAAAGCTTTTTTTAGGGAGTGGGTGTGTCTACTTTATTTTAAAATACATAATAAACCAAAAAGTACTAAAGGGAGGTTTTACAGACGATGACAGTTGTTATGACAAGTGAACTCTATCTCATATTGTTCTCCTGCTGTGTTAGTTCTAGCTTGTACTTGTTTAACAAAACCATGTTTTGCTAGATCAGGATTCACAAAGCTGTCAACAATGTCACATTCGACCTATGAAAACAGGAGTAAAACTGACTTGTGGGAGAATGTATTTTTATTACAAGATGATAAATATGATCATAAGCACACATTTTTCTAACCTCATTACAGAGTGCTTCTAAGTGTAGGGCCTCTAACTTCTGCGTCATTTCTTTGTGCCGGCTCCTAAACCAACCATCAAAGTTCGGTGATTTCAAAAAATGCCTGGTAAAACATCAAAGAAAAATACATTTTATATTTTAAGTACAATTTGGTAACAGTGTTTTCTACATCACCAAATGTAATTTTATTTGAGATTGAGTAAGATATTAGAACCCTTTCTCTATATACTTTCAAAAAGATGTAATATTCTAAAGTAGAGATTAATAAGTGCTTCTATTAATTAAGACAAGGATTGAGAAAAGAATGTAAAGAACATATGTCTGAAACACAATAAAGATCAGGGAATTTTAGGAAAAAAAGAGATCAAGGCTCAGTTTGAAATAGCCTAATTTTTATCTTGGTGTTTGATTGGAAGGAGGAATTAAGCCAGAAGCAGAAATAAAACCACAAATAACACTGATCTATAAAAACCTGTAACATTAGCAGAAAAAGATATTTAAGCAAGTAAAGTATGCTTAGCCCTATCAATTTCTATTAAAACATATATTCTAGAAGAAAATCTTACTCAAATCAATGATTGTAAGCGTCCTCAGAGAAAAACAGCATTAATATTACTGATCTAATTTATGTAATTTTTTTATGCTGATGAAAGAAATTACCTGTAAAGTCCTATCCAATCTCCCTTTAAACCAGAGGTGAGCTGTGGTCCTGCTTTCTCCAATGTCTTCATGAAGTCATCTTGGCTAAACTGCCTCAGCTGTGGTGGACTCTATGGAAAGAGAAAAACATTAGCAGACCTTAATTTCTCTAATTACCAATTTCCAGCTCATTCAAATTATACTTCCTTACCTTCCAGGGTGATATGCATTTCTGCAAAGGCATTAGGCTT
This sequence comes from Irena cyanogastra, assembly GCA_013397155.1. Taxonomy (NCBI): domain Eukaryota; kingdom Metazoa; phylum Chordata; class Aves; order Passeriformes; family Irenidae; genus Irena; species Irena cyanogastra. The sequence goes on along the minus strand of VWZV01014104.1, from coordinate 2,328 downwards.
GCCACGTAACGTTCCTGGGGAAAGGAAAAGGAAAGGTTGTTTGCATAACCAGTATTAAAGATACACAGTCCACATGTGTATTTACTTATTGCTTGTGACCACAGCATTTTCTCTTCCCAGTGTTAGTAGAGGGTGGGGCTGTGCGTATTTACCACATGAGAAGACAAGAAGGAGCTTATCTTATACAGACTGTATTTCTCAACTCCAGAACTTTCAGCCAGTAAAGTTCAAGAAGGACATGAGGCAATGAAAGACAGGAAGCAAACACATACATAGAATATCTATATCCTGAACTTAAGCCACTAGTAAACAAATCTCTCTTTTCTTTGGAAACAGTCCACAGGTACTTTCGTATCGTGGGTGATTCTAAAAAGTAACCACACTTCGTATCAAGTGTTTGGAAGAGATTTTCTGAGTCCCTTATCCAACATTAGAGTTAGAAATTACCCACATAAGACTGTCTGAGCTGCTGCCATCTCTGCTCTAGCAAGGCTTGGCACAGGCATGGCCAGAGCCCCAAGGTGTCCAAGGCATAGGGAGTGGGGCAACTGCCAAGTGTCAGCTGTGACAGCAGGAGGCAGCTGTGCCTCACCAGCTGGGCCTAGTGCTGGACCCAGGCTTGATTCCAGGGGTACACTGGAGAGCTACTGGACTTAGGCTAACTCCAGAAAAACTACTCCTTATTAGTTATGTAAAAACTCCATTAGTCTAAGAACTCACTAATGGAATGATGAAACTTTCTGTCAACTCCAAGAAATATCGCCGAAGTATCACACTCTGTGCTTCCGTAGGACGTTTCTGTTGTACTCCCTTAAAAAAACCCAAAACAACAAAACAGTCAGTCTGTTACTCCAAAGTATGTAGGTAGTTGTGGTGGGTTTACTTTTTATGAATATTTATTATGAATCTGTATTCATTTGCCGTATGCCCACACACAGCACTTCCTACCCTGAAACAGGGAAGGAAAGCAGTAGCATCAAGTTCTTTCGTACAGATATTTGTCTTTGCAATTACTGATATTTTTATTTTCATAGAAAGAAACTCAAGGAAAGAAACGCTTCAATAAAGAAGTGTTTGCAAACCAGTTAAAATCTGGAACCTCTGATTCTTACACACCTCACGTGTGAGACTTTTAGACCAAAGAGACCAGAATGGGGGGTGGCAGAGGATGGAAAACCTCAGCAGATGAACAGATAAAATACCTTTAATTCTCTGTATTATTAAGCCAGCTTATTGAGGTCCACCATTCATATGGTTATAGAAGCTGCTAACAAGGCAGCAGCCCTTCTGCAATGAGGGTGTATATACATGTATTTTGTTATGAACTGGGGCAGAGGAACCAGAATCCAGTTTCATTTTGATTGCACTAAGTCCAGCCTTATATGAAACCACTGTACAACAGTACACAAAATATACAAACTAGGTGCCATTAAGAAGTCATCTAAACCATTACCTTTTGCAACTGCTTAACAATTTCTTCATCTTTGTTCAAGTATGGCTTGTAAGAGGTATAAACACCTAAAGAAAAAAACAGCATATAACCAAAGGAGCAATGAGGTATGCCTTTTTAAATGAAAACACTGGCAATTGAACTCTGAAGTTATTACCAGGTTTAGAGTCCAAAGTTTTTAGGTTCTTCAGTTTTTTCACTTTCACCTGCTTTGGAACTTCACCTGCCAAGACACAAAGCCACCTTACTTGAAAGCTACCTAATATTGTAAAGAAACATTAGAAACAGTGACAAGAATCCAAGTATATATCCAAAATCACCAGCAAACACATGAATAACAGCAAATAGACTTCTCACTTCATATAAGCATTCCTTGAAAAAAAAAACCTGAAAACCAACAAAAACTTAAGCCAGCAAAAAGTGAACCAAAAAAACCCCACAAACAAAACCAGCCAAAGGATGACCTTCTGAATCCAAGCAGCCAATTAACACACAGATATATAGCAGAGAAAAATTATTTTATTGATTTCATATTTTTATTCAATTTTCCTTTGTTCCCCTAGTGTAAATGCTTTTGGGAACAAATCTTTGGTACCTTGGCGTAACTAAAAATTGTATAGAAGAAAATAAAATAATAGACATGGATTAAGTGTTGTAAGAAAATCAATTTAAGTCTCCTTTGACATAGGCCATACTAAGGGCTTCTGTTTTGTTTTCCCAATTTATCCCGCTCCAACCAGAAGACCCTAAACCCTGCTCACAGTCTTGCAGCCTCATCAGAACCTTCCTCCTAAACCTACTTGGATGCTCAACATTAGGAACAGTAACAGTTAAATTGCTCTTGGAACTGCAGAGTGTGGGGAAAACAAAAAAAAAAA
>VWZV01014102.1:0-14911 GCA_013397155.1 Irena cyanogastra | reverse complement strand
ATATTTTATTTTATTTCATTTCAAAGAACTAAGCCATTCTACCTCTTATTCCCCTGTCTCTGGTTAAGCTTTGCACCCAGCCATGCAAACAACACGGAATTAAAGGCTGAGTCCCTGGTCCCCCTGTGTCACTTGTGGGCAATGAATATTTTACTGACCCAGACCACAGGAAAGGCCCGTGGTCTTAATCAAACCTGGCAGTGGAGCTAGCAGAAAAATCCTGTTTGAATTATCCCAGCGTTCTCCAGGACGTTTTGGAAAGGAATATCCTGTCTTTAAACACTCCTGTCCCACACAGCTGAGAATTAAAAATGAGAAATTGGACTGGAATTTGTAGGTATTTGGCAATTCTGGAACACGAATATTACTGGCCCTGTGTTACCCAGCAAAGGGAGTTTGTATTTATATTATTTTTCTCAGGTTAAGCCTCTTAACTTCAAATAGTCCACTGCAATTCCAAGAGCTCCAGGGACCAGCAACTCTCCAAGAGAAAACACAAACTGGGAATTCTGCATTGCTTCAGGGTATTGCAAAAATGGAAAAGGTGAAAAAATGAATATATTTGTTTATTATTTACCCACAACTAGAGGCAACCAGTGGGTATGAGGGGATAAACTGAAGGGTTGTAATGTGCTGAGAGAGTTACATGAAATATGAAGGGAAAAAAGCCCATTTTCAATTCAAACCCCACATGAGAGACATGTGGAGCTGCATTCCTCATTCAATCTACATGAAGCACATTTAGACTCACCAACTATTTATTTATCTTTATGTTTTCCTTTCAGTGTCAACCTGGAAATTAGCAGATTAAAAAAATGATCCTTTCCACTGGAAATATAGATTAAATGAAGTAAATCAATTGCAATTCCTATTGGCAGAATCACTTAAGCTAAATAGGCTTTGTACATCAAATATTCATCAGTGAATCATTAATGATCTGTTCTGGAGGCCAACAAGGCCACAGACAGGATCTAAATTACTTTGCATTTATAATGAACCTACTTGGTAATTTAAGAATATTATTCCTGCCTGAGCAATGATTGAAGACAATACAGAAGAGACAGCAGAACCAGAAAGAAATTAGCATTTACACTGGAAATATTGATTAAATGCACTAAATTAATTTGAAGTGCTATTGGCATAATCATTCATGCTAAATAGAGTTTGGACATAATTTCCTCTGCATCTTCCTTTAAATGAAGATATTCCTGAGTGCTCCACTAGCAGACATTTGTATCAAAATGCACAAGAAATGTGAATTATGAGGAGTTTTGTTTTAAAATAAGAATCTACAAGCACTACTCAGGTGCAGCTGGCATACACAAGTTTAGTCAGATGATATTTTAATTTATTTTAGTTCTAAAATGCAAATCCCATAGATGCAAAAACCAACTAAGCAAGCACATTATGTAGGATTTCTTTTCTCCAATTCTTGGTAAATTCATTCAGCCCTTTCTCCCCTATTTATTATTTATTTATTAATGGATTTGGGGTGATTTTTAAAAAATCCCTGCATGTTCTGTGGGTGTTCCCCAATTCTTGGTAAATTCACTCAGCCCTTTTCCCCCTATTATTATTTATTTATTAATGGGTTTGGGGTGATTTTTAAAAAAATCCCTGCATGTTCTGTGGGTGTTCCCCAATTCTTGGTAAATTCATTCAGCCCTTTTCCCCCTATTTATTATTTATTTATTAATGGGTTTGGGGTGATTTTTAAAAAAATCCCTGCATGTTCTGTGGGTGTTTCCCAATTCTTGGTAAATTCATTCAGCCCTTTTCCCCCTATTGTTATTTATTTATTAATGGGTTTGGGGTGATTTTTAAAAAAATCCCTGCATGCTCTGTGGGTGTTCCCCAATTCTTGGTAAATTCATTCAGCCCTTTTCCCCCTATTTATTATTTATTTATTAAAGGGTTTAGGGTGATTTTTTTGACAAATTCTTGGGTGTGGTTTTGTGTGTGTGGTTTGGGATTCCCTCAGGCCACCTACCCTGTTGAGATCCTCTATTTCAGATCTGAAGTTGGTTTCTCCTTCCATCATCTCCTCCTCTTCTAATGTGCGCTCATCATCGAAGTCGTGCACCAGCATATCAGCCGAGGGGTCAAACTCATGGTCATCAGATGCTGCTGAACCTCCTGGGGGCACATTCCCAACAACACTCTGAGCTCCAGCACGGCCTCAGCCTGCTGGATTTTCTCAGTTGTTTCTGTAGGTGATGCTCAGAGCAGAATTGTGAGCAAAAATCGCAATTATTGCGCCCAGCTCCTCTGTCTCTGCCTGGCTGCTGAGGGAAATTGAAATTCCCTTTGGGGGATCCTGGCAGGAAGGAGGAGGTGCCTCTTTCTGCACATCCTGGCTGGAAATTCCATTTGTGACTCTTAAATAACCACAAAGCTGCCTCCATCGAGGTCTACAGAGAGTCAAAAACCCAGCAACTAAAAACTCACAAAAACTAAAAACTCACAAAAACAAAAAACTCATAAAAAATAAAAACTCACAAAAAATAAAAACTCACTCACAAAAAATAAAAACTCACTCACAAAAAATAAAAACAAAAATAAAAACCTCACTCACAAAAATAAAAACTCACAATAAATAAAACCCCACAAATAAAAACTCCTCTATTCGTGGCACCTTCCTCATTTACAGCTGAAGGACAAAAGTGCCTTTTCCAAAATTCACACTGACCAAGTTTCCTGGTTATGCAGATTTTATTTCTGATTTACTTTCCCCCACCCTTTTTTCCCCCAGTTCTTTGGTTCCATGTGGTGAAAATGACAAAGCAATGAATGGAGGAATGGTTTGGCAGATGTCACTCAACAAATTCTGATTTTTATCCTATGCCCTGCCCAACTTTTCCCCCTTTTCTGATTTTTAATCCCAACCCTGCCCATGTTTTCTCTTTTCTCCTGATTTTTAATCCCAACTCTGCTCATATTTTCCCCCTTTTCTCTTGTTTTTAATCCCAGCCCATAAAAATGCTCATAAATAAAATGCTCATCATTTCTCCTTTTTCTAATTTTTAATCCCAACCCTGCTCAAGTTTTCCCCCTTTTTCCCTGGACAACTTAAATTCCTTTTTCCCAACCTTGCCCCCACACTAAGGGTGTGACAGGGAGGAGTGACTCTAAGGTTTAATTATGAAGCACTTAATTATTTCTCTATAAAATTATTTCTCTATAAAATTATTATTATTTCTCTAAGAAATAAAACCTCAAGAGGCAACAACAATCCAGCTGAAGGAACTCCTGGAAAGTTTTTCCACTCACAGGATGCCAAAACCCTTGGAAATTATTAAAAATATTTACCTGGGCTTGAAGACTCAACAGAAGGCTAAAAAAAAAAAAGAAAAGAAAGGAAATTATTTTTGCTATGTTGAACCTGTAAAAATCAAATTATTGAGCTGATATAGAACAACACACTGCAGAAAAAATGTTTATAAATAGTAATTAAATTTATAAATAAAGCACCAAGGTAAATAATACTTTAACTTTAGCTGGGATCTAACTCCAGGTATAAATCCCCTTTTCTACAACCCAGGGATATCCCAGATTCCACTGCCAGTGAGTCCCAGTTTAAGAGAAATTATTTATTATAATTTAATAAATTAAGAGGAAGCTGAGCACAAATTCCCTGTTCTCCTTCACTTCAGGGACACACTTTTTAAAGGAATGCCAAATCATAATACGAATTCCTTACAGAGTAAAGGAAAAATCAATTTAATCTGAATCTCCAACCCAGTTGTGAGGAAAAAACAAAAAACACCACCAGAAAATATTATTTTTCAGATAAAGAAAATGAGACTTCTCTAATAATCCAGGTAGCAGAGCCCCCCTTTGGCCCAACATTTGGTAGCCTGGTCTTTGCAACCTCCACAAACAAATTCTCCCATAAAAATCCTGCTTTCCTTGGGCCAATCTTTACCTCCTGGGGGAATTTGCATGTCAGCCATTCCAAGCTCATTTGTTTTGATAATTCAAACAAACGTTGCCACTCTTTTGAGGCCCAGAGTAATGGAGTGTTGATTTCCAAGTCAGGAAAAGTGAATTTTCCCCTCCTGCAAACTCAGCTGTTGCTTGGCACCATGGACATTGTTACATTAATTAATACATAATGCTGTCCTCAAGGAAAAACTTGGATTTTCTGAAGGATTTTCCTTCTCCTTGTCTCCTTCTCAACTCAGCCTAGTGACGCAGCAAAGCAAAAGCTAAAACTGAAAAAATTCTGTCTGATTTGAAGTTCTTTTATACCAAAAACTCTTCAAGGTGAGAACAAAGAGATCTGTCTAGGGAGTAATTTCACCTACACGTCTGCCTCCCTTCTGTGGGAGTCTCCAGTGTATGAAAGAACTAAAAATGTGTCCAGAATAAGGGAAATACAGAATATAAGCACTGAACTCCTCGCCAGTGCCCCATCCCTCCCTGCCCTCTGGCAGTGGAAGCCACTCCCGCTGTGCCCTTGTCCCCAGCCCCTCTCCAGCTCTCCTGGAGCCCCTCAGGATTCCCAGAGAAATTCACATTAAGTGGGGAAACACCACAAACGTTTTTGCAGATCGTTGCACAACGCCGGGGGAAGTTTTGCCAATCACTGCACCCAAAAAAAGGCTTTATTTGCAAAGATTATCTTAACAAATTCCAGAGTCCAGTAGTCCTGATCTGGAGCTGAATATCAGGATCAGCCAGCAAGGACTGGTGTTATTATTTTCTTTATTTGGGGCTTTATTTGACTGATAAACCTGAACAATTAACAGAACGCAATACCCAATCATTAATACAAATTAATGAAGTCTTAATGTGATTATTGCAGCAGTCATTGGTTGGAAACTGTGGGAAATGAATTTGTAGAGAAATCTTCAAGTGTGACCCAAGTATTTCTTAATTACAAGACACTGTAAACCTTTCTTAACCTATCAGCTTTAATCACACTACATTAAAAATACCTTAATAATTAAACCAAATAATTTAAAACTACCCCCTGTAAATCCTACTACAATCCATCTTTCATAATTCTATTTCTCCAAAATATCTCATCCTTTTTACAAAACCACCCTTTAAAACTTGTTTCTAATTCCATTTCTCTCTCCACAATGTCTGTCCTATTCCATAACATTTCCAAATCAACGTTTCTTATCTCAAGATTTACATACAAATACACGCTATATAAACCTTTTATCAAGCTTTAACATTTCTCTACAAGGAAACCAAAATAATCCAATCTTCCCAGGCCAGGAAAAAAGCCATGGGGAGCCTCCCCTTTTCCTCCTGGAAAGGGCTGAGACCCATTGGAATCAGCACCCCTGGAAGTGTCCCCAAACCTGGTGGAGGTGGCACTTGGGGACATGGATTAGTGGTTGTACTGACTGATGGGAGGGACTCAATGATCTTAAAAAGTCTTTTCCAACCTTTATTCCAGGATGAAAAATTATTCCAGCAATGACTGTGCCCTCCAAGGAACAGAGCTGGATTTAAAGGCCTGGAAAGGCCCGAGGAGAATTTATTCCGAGGGATAAAATACTTTCCTTAGTAAACAATAAATTCTGAAAATATCGGCTTAGAACTCTTCATAAATTAAAATTATTAATTTAGCTTTGATGTAACTCCAGGTATAAATCCCCCTTCCCACAACCCAGGGACATCCCAGATTCCACTGCCAGTGAGTCCCAGTTTAAGAGAAATTATTCCCATTTGAAGCTGAGCACCAATTCCCTGTTCTTCAGTTCAGGGACACATTTTTTAAAGGAATTCCAAACCACAATGAGAATTCCTCATGGAATGAAGGAAAAGCCATTAAAATGTGTTGTTATTGGGAGCCTCTCACACAAACTAACCTCACTTTGCTAAAAAAACCTCTTTCCAAAATGTTCCCTGCTTCCCTGGATAATTTTTGCTGTACCAGAGGAGTTCTGAGGAGGGCTCAGCTGCAAAGCAGTTTATGGATTTATCAATCAGTAGTGCCAGTGTTGATTTTGTGGCAATCCATGGGGAATTCTGGTCCATGCACCAAGGGGCTGATCCACCTCAGCTCCAGCCTGGGCAGGGCAGTCCTGGGAAAGGCCTCGATGCAGAAGGAAAACCAGGATAAAAGCAGGGATAAGGGGAGTTCAGGGAGCCACGGCTCCAAAACCCAGCCCCAAAAGCAGCCTCTGGCTCTGTGCCCTCCTCCCAAGCTTTGCCAGTGACACCTGCCCTGCCTGTGCCCTCTGCTGTCTGCATTTCCTGGCTGCCCAGCCTGGGACGAGCTGCCAATCATCTCCTGCTTCTATTTCCAGCTCCGAGCAGTGTCACATTCCAGCTCATCTTTATTAATGCCCAGCTGCAGCCTAAAGCAGCCCTGACCTCTGCCACCACTCCTGTGCCAGCTGTGCCAGCCCAGCCCTCGGGGTGTGCAGGCTCAGCAGCCCCATCCCCAAGGGGACTGGCACCACTTTTCCAGCCTCTCCCTGACTTATCCCAGAGTGCCAGCTGTGCTGCAAATGCCAGTTTGAGGCTGGACACGTGGGAAAGGGAGAGCTGGAAACCCTTCAGTGCCAAGCTGGCAGCACAGAGGGTGAAGGAGCATCTCTGCTTGAGGAGCTATTCCAATACAACGCCTGCAGGGCTTGGTCACTCCCATTCCATGTCCCCAAGGGATGGTGGCTCAGGCCAGGGGACAACAGATGGCTTTGGGGGCATTTAATTTCCTGGCACTGGTTGAAGGTCACATGGCAGATCCTCATTCCTAAGGATGGCATGGCCATGGAACAGGAATTCCTGGGAAAAGGCCACCCCTGTTCTTCAGTGGATCTTCCTTTCCTGCTTGGGCATTCCCAGGGAAGCACAGAGCACTTTTCCCTAAAGGGCATTCGTGGGAACAAGGAGCTGCTACCTATCACAGGATAATGGGATCCAAGAGAAAAATACAAGAAAAATAGGGGAGAGTGACAATCCACAGGCAATCCACCCTGCAATTGTTCTGGAATGGCACTAGCAGCAAAGGTAACAGTGAACAGCCTGTGGTGAGCTCAAAGGAATGAAAATCATCCAGGAACTCCTAACTCATGGACAATGAGGAAAACTCCAGTGAGCAAGGATTCCTGCTGCATGGACACACCGAGGAGCACGTCTGTCCATGCTCCAGAGCAACTTGAAGGGACCCCAGCTCTGAGCGGTGAAGGAAACAAACCTCATGCCCAGAGAAAAAGGAGAGACACTGAGCCCCAAGCCACCAGCACGGCTGGAATGCCACTGTTTGATTCCAGGGGTGTTTTCAGGAATCTCAGGAAAGACAGAGCTTCTCAAGGTTAGGGACACCGGCAGCAACAACCAGCTAGAAGATCACATCCAATATATTTCCAATACGTATCCAGCAGGATATGGGATAGATGGGACAGATCCCATCCAATCCACTCCCCAGGTATGGAGATGGGATAGATCCCATCCAATCCACTCCCCAGGTATGGATATGGGATAGATGGGACAAATCCCATCCAATCCATTCCCTGGATATGGAACAGATGGAACAGATCCCATCCAATCCATTCCCCAGGTATGGAACAGATGGAACAGATCCCATCCAATCCATTCCCTGGATATGGAATAGATGGAACAGATCCCATCCAATCCATTCCCCAGGTATGGAACAGATGGAACAGATCCCATCCAATCCATTCCCCAGGTATGGAACAGATGGAACAGATCCCATCCAATCCATTCCCTGGATATGGAATAGATGGAACAGATCCCATCCAATCCATTCCCCAGGTATGGAACAGATGGAACAGATCCCATTCAATCCATTCCCCAGGGTGTGGATATGGAACAGATGGGACCGATCCCATCCAGTCCATTCCCCAGGTATGAAACAGATGGATATGGGATTGATGGATATGGGATGGATGGACTGAAGCTGGTCAGTCTCCCTCAGACCCCTGTGACTGCCAAGAGGTGAACACAGCACAGATGTGTCAGACATGGAAACATCCCCAGTGCTCCCCTAAAACACCTCCCTGGACTTTGGGATCTGTCTCATCCATCATTTGGGATGGCAATGACACAATGCCACTGAGCTGGCACTGTGACAGATCATTTAGTTCAGGAAGCAGCAGCCCTCCACAGTTTATTCCAGGCAATTCCCAGAGCTGCACGCTGGCAGGAGATGGCCAGGTCTGACTGCAGCACTCGGAATGGACTGGGATAACCCAAGTGGAACAGACTGGGATAATCCAAGTGGAACAGACTGGGATACTCCAAGTGGAACAGACTGGGATACTCCAAGCGGAATGCACTGGGATACTCCAAGTGGAATGCACTGGGATACTCCAAGTGGAACAGTCTGGGATACTCCAAGTGGAACAGTCTGGGATACTCCAAGTGGAATGCACTGGGATACTCCAAGTGGAACGGACTGGGATACTCCAAGTGGAACGGACTGGGACACTCCAAGTGGAACAGACAGAGGTCTCTCTCCTTCCCCTACAGCAAAACCTCCTGAACAGAAGGGACAGCACACTGCACAGTTTCACTTCCACACACAAAACTGACACTTTGCTGAAACCTTTCACACTGTTTAACAGAACTGATGAACAATGAAGCATCTTAAAATTTGCAGAATAATCTGCAGTGTCTACAAGACAAATACACGTCCTGTCCAAATTGACTCAGTTATCTTTAATAGCTCTTGAAGTGTTACATAAAACAGTTAAAAACTATAATTAAATTCTCTTTATATTGATAGCAATATGCCTGACAAGCCCATCAATTTGTTCAGGTCTTGAACTCCGCAACAGGAAAATATCCCAAAGTTAACAAACTCTCCTGTGAGTTTGACCTGGAGAAAAGAACTGGGTAAAATAGGGAATAACATATTTGATTCCATAGGGAATGTGTCCCTCCCCCTAAGAGGAGGGCTACAGTCCCAGCCTGCCCCTCTCCGTGTGTTGTGTTACAAACTAACTTGTGTTAAAATATATTTTAAAAGCCACATTTTTATCTTTGGGAGAAAACAGCAACATATTGAAGCAAGGAAAAAAGAAAAACCACTTCTGGTCCTCTTTTCCAGTTCTACATGTGAACACTGCCACAGCCCAAACTGCAGTGACATCCCTCAAATGGGAGCCTTTACATCCATGGATTTTTACTTTTTCACTTGGGTGGCCACATGAGAAAATTCCTGTCCTTCCAGCAGACAGGGATCAAGTGCAATGTCTGAACTCACAGATCCCAAACGTGAACATCAAAGCCTTGAAGCTTCTATCTCAGCAAAGCTGCCCTGGCTTGGCCATTCCCTTCTGAGATTTGATCTCTGTACCAAGAGGACTTTTCTCCCAGTGTTTTTCTTTGGAAGTTTTCAAGACCAGGCTGGAGACAGCCCTGAGCAAGCCTGGGAGACCCCAGAGCAGAGAAGGCCACAGCAGAGAAACTTTGAGCTGCCTTCCACCCCAAATCATCCCATAATGCTGAGGTTTGAGATTTCTGAGAGAGCTGGGGGTGTTCAGCTGGAGAAGAGACCTTAAATCCCACCCTGCCGTGGCAGGGACACCTCCCACTGTCCCAGGCTGCTCCAACCTGGCCTGGGACACAGCCAGGGATCCAGGGGGAGCCACAGCTGCTCTGGGCACCTGTGCCAGGGCCTGCCCACCCTGCCAGGGAATAATTCCTTCCCAATATCCACCTAAATCTACCTTCTTTCAGCTTGAAGCCATTCCCTGTATCCTGTCCCTCCATGCCTTGTCCCCAGTCCCTCTCCAGCTCCCCTGGAGCCCTTTAGGCCCTGTCAGGGGCTCTGAGGTGTTCAGTGGGGACAGGGCAGGGCAGGCAGGTGACAGTGACATCAGAGTGCCAGGAGAGCAGCTGATCCCCCTTGGACCCCTGCACTGAAGGACTCGGGTCCATCCCAGCCTGAAATCCCCTCCCAGGGGAGCTCCGAGCTCTGCAGGTGCTGCAGCTCCTGGGGTGCTGAGGCACAGCAAGGACAGGGAACTCCAGGCTGCTGACAACGGGGCCTGTCCAAGGTCCCACTCCAGAGCCTCCAGGCAGGGATTTCCCAGGGGATTTGGGCTCAGAGAGTGCTGCTGCTCCAGGCTGAGGAAGCTGCTGCAAGGACAGGAGATGATGCTCCCTGCAAGTCCCCCAGGAGAGCTTCCCATTCCAAGAGAATTCTGGAGCACCACACCACAGGCAATCACAACTCCACCTGCCCTACCTGAGGGACACAATTCCACACTTCCCCATTTCCTATTTATTTTCACTCCAGCATCCTCCTTAACTTCTTGCAACAATCTAAAATATCATGCTAAGAAAACTGGGATTTTATGGAGTGATTGGATCCTGCCACAGAATTCCAGAAGAAACCAGCCCCAGTCATGTGCCAGGCACCACAAGGAAACATTCCTATGGACAATTTGTGACGTGAATGGATTAGGAGGGAAATATTAATGCAGCCTGGGGCTTCTGGCCAGGAAAAAGCTCAAAAAGAAACAACTTTACAACAATTCCAGTGCCTAAATCCCTCTGCTGCGTCAGGAAGGACTGAAGTCCTGACTGGAAGCCCACAAACATCAATGTTTTAGTACATGTAAATAATATCCTCAAAACCCTTCTATTATGACTAAAGAACTTTTAAGATTAGAAAGGCAGAGTGCCATTGTATTCCCTTGAGGGAATCCAAGCAGTGCCTATAACCAACCACTCTGGGGTTTATTCCCTCACCAAGGAAAGGAAAAAGCAGAATTCCCAGCTCTCCTTTAGGTTCACTGATACTTCAGTGCAGTATTCTACAAACACTGCTCAAAATGACACAAAACCCCCAATTAGTTACAGCTAAGACCAAACCAGGAAAAACTGGATTGACTGATGTCAGTCCCTGATTTTAATGGTGATTTAGATCAATAGGAAAACCGGATTCAATCTATTTTGACCTTGTTCTGTATCCAGGAGCTCCTCAAAAACTCTGACTATTCAAACAGCTCAATTTGCAAACACATCAGTGACTGTGTGAACTTTACTGCTGCTTCCTACCACACCTTAGTTCAATAAAAACACTAAGAATTTAAAAAGGTTACTAAGAACAGTTATCAGATCATGTATTCCTTCAGCATTCTGTCCTGAAGCTGCTTCAAAACAGAAATCAGAAAGTAACGTTCAAGATATGAAAACAGAATTCAGTGACATTCCCAAAGTTTAAAATTCTTCAGCTGAAAGAAGCAGAACATTGAAGAAAAGGGAATTTTTTCCAGACAATAGGAATTTATAGATGACTTCTTACAGCCCACAATAAACTGATCTTTTGGTTGAAAACAACTGAACTTTCAGAAACTTAAAAACACTAAAGTGCACTCAAAGAAATTAGGTTAAGACATTTATTTGTTAACTGACACCACAGGAGAGCTCCTGCTTCTTCCCACACTTTCCCAACACCCTAAAATGCCAATCCAGATTTTTAACCCCTCAGAAATTCACTCTGTGGAAGCAAGTCACAAAATTGAGGAACCTCAGAGGTTCTGGGTGGGAACCACGAGGAGCTGCTCAGCTGCCTGCTGGAGGTTTGGGAGAAACAGGAATTCTGTTCCAGCACCAGTCACGGGGAAGGGACTCATGGAATCCTTAGGTTGGAAAACATCTCCAGCACCATCCACTCCAACCATTCCCAGCACTGCCCCATGTCCCCAAGTGCCACATCCATAGGGATTTTAAATCCCTTCAGGCATGGGGACTCCATCCCTGCCCTGGGCACCTGTGCCAGGGCTGGACAGCCCTTTCCAGGAAGGAATTTTCCCAAATATCCACCCTGAGCCTGCCTGGCCCAGCCTGAGGCCGTTCCCTCTCCTCCTGTCCCTGTTCCCTGGAGCAGAGCCCGACCCCCTGGCTGTCCCCTCCTGGCAGGAGCTGTGCAGAGCCACAAGGGCCCCCTGAGCCTCCTGGGGACCTGCTGGTCCCAGGGCTGGGAGCGCTGCCCCATTCCAGCTCCAGCTCCTGTGGGATCTTTCCCTGCCTGCCCTGCAGGAAGCTTTTAGGTTCTGAGCCAGAGATGGATGAACCCATGGGAATTCAGGGACATCACACAAAAGCAGCAGGAGGAGCAGGATCTCCCTTTCAGGACCTGTCAGACCCACTCAACCCAAAACTAACTCAGCCTGCAGTTAATTCCAAGCTATGCCAACCAAAAATCAGGGATGTTTAGTCCCCGAGGCTCCCACCTCACCTCTGACCACACATACCCACCTCCTTCCCACGCAGCAGCCCTGGTACCTCTCCTAATTCACTGAAGAACAACAAAAAACCCCAAACTCTCATCTTTTTCCCTTTAGTTTTGCATGCTCAGCATCCTGGCAAGTGCCTGTAGCGACCTGACTGGTGCATCCCTTCATGGAACAAAAGGAACAGCAGGAATTGGGCACTTCTGGAAATTCCAGCAGGTACTGAGCTGCTTCTGTTCAACACAAAAGTCTGATCCCAGCTCTTCCAGTTTTGGGATCAGAAGATCTCATTCTCTCACTTACATTTCACTCCAACATCATAAAGGCTGAATTAACAGAAACCACTCTCTTTCAGCTGCTAATCAAGCTTTTCAGCCCCAATCCTTTCTTCTCAGGAGGCATTAAAATACTTATTTTGGAGAAAATCTGTGTGTATCAGCATTCCCTCCACCAAAACCACCCCGTAAGCAGCTTAATGCAGGATATTGTAACAGTCACAAAGCTTCAGCTGATCTTAAGTTAGAGATATTTTCTGTCCAGTTTATGCCTGGAACAAACTTCTGACATGCTGGAATACGAGGAATCATGTAAAAATAAAAAGATCCCTAATACAGGTTATTAATCCGGAATTTAATATATATTCAATTTTTTTTTTCTTTGTCTGTCCTGTATTCAAACCACTTCTGCAAAAGTGAAGCAGCACTTTTGGTGAATTTAGTTTCACTTTCTGGCCTCCTGCCCTGAAGAGCCTCCCTGTGCAAGCCCACAAGTCTCAGAGCTGCAGCGGGCTGGGCGGGCTGTGCCTGTTGCTGATCCTCTGCAGCACAACGCTCTGGGATGGCTCCTGGGGGCAGGAGGAGCTCCTGGGCACCCCCAGGACAGGCAGCACGAGGTTTGCCACCGGGACAGCAGGCTGGAAACAGGGCAAGAAGCATCAGTCTGCCACCTGCCCATCCAGATTTTGGCCATCTGCAGCTCCTCCAGGCAGGTGGCTGACACCGGAGCTATGAGGAAATGCCACGCTAAGGAGAATTCCCACTCTGCTCCCTATGTATTTCCCAAATTCGTGAAACTCTGGGATGGTTTGGGCTGGAAGGAACCCTCAAGACCATCCAGTTCCAGCTCTTTGCCAGGGGCAGGGACACAAACTGAGCTGGGAACTGTATCCAGGATGTTAAATCACTCCCAGGATTACTTTTTGAAGTGATTACTGTTTCTCCATGCAGATGCAACAGTTGCCTGGGCTTGAACTCCTGAACTCATCTGCAGGTGGATCAAAGGCTCCCCCTGCCCCCTCACCCCAAACACAGAGGCCAAACCAGGACAAGGAATTCACCTGCAAAAAGCAAAGATAAAACCCCTGAGTGTGAAATCGAGATTGCCACCCAGGCAAGGCCTCAGCCACTGCAACAACATCCCCAGAGGGAAAAGCCAGAGGTGGCCAGCCCCACATCCCAGCAGGATTCCCCTGCCCTGGGGGCTGGCACTGCTGGGACCTTTGATGTGACAGCGAGGGGGAAGTGACCACAGCTCAGCCCCACAGGACACAGAGCCCACACAACTCTGGGACTGTCACAGGATATTGGGGTTAGCTCACAAAAACATGAACAAAATGGACAAAAACTCCAGCCAGACATCCCAAACACCCTGATGCCCACAGCAAAGGCTTCACTGTCCCTCCAACTCTGTAGAAAGCAGGAGTTTAATACCCACATTTTTTGGGATCAGACCTGTGATTCCCTCTGGAGATACAAAACCACCCAGGCAGGTTCTCAGAACTTCTAAGATTAGCTCAGGACGTGTTGTCCCAACAACAGGAAGACTGCTCCATTAAAGGTTTGGTTTGGAAGGAAAAGAGAAAATAATTTAAGGGAAAAATCCCACGTGTTCAGGAATTTCAAGGGGAGAAGCTTCATCTGTAAAATCTAATCCTGACATTTCCAGCTTGCCCTCGAAGCAACGCCTGTCCCACAAATTTTCCTTTTCCAACACACACTTTTCAAATTTTCATTTCCAACACATTTGTCAATACTGCTGGAGCAGCAAACAGCCTCGAGACTGGGAGCTGGGGAGAATTCGAGGAAAACTCCATGGAATATCCATTCATCAGTCCCAATTCCCCTCCTAAAAGGGAAAGAGCTGATCCTATGGGGATGGGCCAAGCCCCACCGACCCAACACCGCGATAAACAGGCTTTTTTTCAATTTCCCCATTATTTTCCTATCATTATCATATTACATCCCCATTATATCCCACAGCACAACTCCCATTATCCCCAAACAACCCCCCACTCCCCGCAAATCCTGGGAATTCCACCAGAAAGCTCTCCCGGGCTACCTTTCAAGCAATTCCCCTTTGTCTTAACGATTACAAAAAACATATTTAAAGGAAATAAAGCCGTGTGTAAGCACACGCGGTCCTACGAATACCGGGAGGCGCCGCGCCCGGTCCCGCCCGCTCCCCTCAGGGGCCTTCAGCCCTCGGGACGGCCC
The DNA here is from genome assembly GCA_013397155.1 of Irena cyanogastra. NCBI lineage: Eukaryota > Metazoa > Chordata > Aves > Passeriformes > Irenidae > Irena > Irena cyanogastra. The sequence goes on along the minus strand of VWZV01014102.1, from coordinate 246 downwards.
CGTCCGGGGCGGAGGGGCCCTGAGGNGTCCGGGGCGGAGGGGCCCTGAGGGGAGCGGGCGGGACCGCCGGTGCCCGCGGGCCTCCGGTCCCCACAACAAACTTGCGGCCCCGCGCAACAAGTTCCCGGGCAGGCCCCCGGCGCTCTCACCTCAGCCATGATCGCTGGTATTCCCGGGAAAGGGTCACATCGCCGGGGAGCGCCGCCGGGTCCCGGTGGGAGCGGCGGGAGCAGCGGGGACGGGACC
>VWZV01014084.1:0-20238 GCA_013397155.1 Irena cyanogastra | reverse complement strand
CGGGATCGGGAGCAGGATTGGCAGTGGGAGCGGGATCGGCACGGGGATCGGGACCGAGAGCGGGATCGGCACCGGGACTGGGAGCGGGAGCAGGATTGGCATCGGGATCGGCACTGGGAGGGGGATCGGGAATAGGATTGGCACCGGGAGCGGGATCAGGAGCAGGATTGGCACCGGGAGCGGGACTGGCACCGGGATCGGGACTGGGAGCGGGAGCAGGATTGGCATCGGGATCGGCACCGGGAGCGGGATCGAGATCGGGATCGGCACCGGGAATAGGATTGGCACCGGGAGCGGGATCAGGACCGGGATTGGCACTGGGAGCGGGAGCGGAACCGGGATCGGGAATAGGATCGGCCCCGGTAGCGGGATCGGGAATAGGATCGGCACCGGCACCGAGATGCTTTGTGTTTTCCCGCGCTCGTGTGCCTGGGAAAAGCAGCTCGTGCGACAGAGCCGAGGGAAGGGGTTCAGGTGGAGCCCAAACTCAAAAGTTGCACATTTTGGGGTGCTCGGTGTGTCACGGGAATGAGGGTCCCGAAGGATCCTTTGTAGGGTGAGGACTGTGGCCATAGTGAGGTTTATTACTGTTATTATACAAAGGTTTTAATAATAAAAGTAACTTTTTCTTGCACAGAATTGCTGGAATTAGCAGCGTTTTCCTGTTACTCCCATTTCCCTCCTGGTCTCTGGGGACACTCGGGTCACTAAGACCTGGATCCGTGGGGACATCCTGCCACACTGCCTGCCTGTCTGTCTGTCCGTCCATCCTGCAGCCTCATTTGTCCCTGCTGCTGCATTCCCTCCCCAAATCCCGGCCAGCTAATTGATCCACGCAGCCAGCAAATCGATTTATGGCAATTAGGGGCTCTCATTAAGGGACCAGCTGGAGAGCCGGGCGTTGGGAGCAGCCGGATCCCATGGGCTGCCCCGGCCCCACACCCTGGATTTGGGGTTTTGGAAGGGGTTTTACTCCTCTTGGCTTCGGCTTTCCCCGTTCCGCCCCTCTCCTTTATTGATATTTGGGACCAGCGAGCTGAGCCGAGCCTCCCTCGGCTCCCTCATCTCCTCCCACGTTCCTGGGAAGGTCACGCTCCGTCCTCACCTCCGTGTGGATGCAGGAATTCGCATGGCCGGCCCGACCAGTTCAAACCAGTTCGTTATCAGCTCGTCCCGGCCAAACCCCCCGCGGCTGCCGCGGGTGTTCCCGGCCGGGGGAAGGTGATAAATCTCCCGGGGGCAGGGCGGGATGGCCGTGCCTGGAACCGGCACCGCGGCCCCTGGAGCGCCATTCCCAGCGGGAATGCGGGGGGATAGGGGGGAGGAGAGGCTGCAGGCGCGGGGCTGGCCCGGGAGGGGATGAATTGGGTGGGCAGCGGCTTTGGGAGACCCTCCGAGCCGCGTCCCCGCGGCGTGCTGGGGCCCACAGCCGGCTGCGGTGCCAGGAGGTGACAGACGGACACACGGACACGCCGGGAGGTGACGGCAGCTCCGGCCCGTCCCCGCTGCTCCCCCGGCATGGCAGCAAAGGTGGGTGCGATGGAGCCCTGTCCTGCCAGGGCTCTCCAAACCCTCCCACCCTTCCCTGGCCCTGGGAATGAGGATCCTGCTCCCCGAAATATCCCGGCACAAATTTGGGAGCGCCCCGGGGACCGAGCGGTTCATGCTGGGGCTGGATGGTGGCAGGCGCTGGGGGTTGGTGCCCTGGGGGTGCGGGGACCCCGGGATCCCCTCTTCCATGAATACTCCGTGCCCTAGGGGTGCAGGATTCCCAGGATCCCCTCTTCCATGGATATTCCATGCCCTGGGGGTGCAGGATTCCCAGGATCCCCTCTTCCATGGATACTCCATGCCCTGGGGGTGCAGGATTCCCAGGATCCCCTCTTCCATGGNAGGAGTGGGGTACAGTTGTGAAGTTGCGGGTTTGGGGTGCAGGGAAGGATTGGGGCTCTGGATTGGGGTGCAGGGCTCTCCATCCCACCCCCCCCTCTCCGCGCTCCAAGCCTTGAGGCTGACGCCCCACAATTTAGGGACAAAAGTGGGGTCTCAGCGTGGCGGGGACTCACCCAAGCCCCCCATGTCCCGACACCGGGATCCCTTGGGGACATCACGGAGCGACCCGCGGGCTTGGCGATGACACGTGGCAGGGACAAACAGAGCCTCGGGCAGGCAGAGGAGGTGCCAAGGCATTGCCAGTCCTGTGTCACCTCTAGGGGACAGCGAGCGGGTCTTGGTGTCCCCAACTCCGCCGTTGTTATGGAGGGGAATTGAGTAGTAATGAATTAGTCGGATTCTTTCGAGTCTGATTCAAGAGAATTTATTGATTACAGCAAGCATAGCAATACGGCAATGCAGCGCTGGGCGACGGGGATCACCGTCCCACCAACTGCCGCGCCGATCACAGTTAGGGTCGCTCTTTTATACAGTTCAGCTTCCGCTTCTCATGGTAGTACTCTGCGCATGTTTCTCATCGTTACTGGAGCCTCTTCCTCTGCCACGTTTGCGGTCTTCATAACTGCTGAAGCTCTGGAAAATATTACTTATATATTGCAAAACATTTAGCACAAAAGACATATAGGGTGTTACGCCAGAAGCTTTGGCCTTTCATTCTTGCTTAATATTTGATGAACAAACGTTTAATGAACAAACACCCTTCTCAATAACAGCCGTGTCCTCGCTGGTGCCCATGCCAGCGGCCCTGGACGTGTCGCAGCGACCCTGGACGAGTCGCAGCGCTCCGGGCGCGGGGCTGGCAGCACCACGGGTGGCACCTGGCTGGCAGCGTCCCCAAGCCGGCAGTGACGTCCTGTGGGACGTGCTGAGCCAGCCTCTCCCTTGCAGCGGATCCCGCAGCTCCTGGGGCCGGGGCGGCGCTCGGGCAGGATGTTCCCCCCGCCGGGCCGCAGGAGAGGCTTCCCCAGGGAGGTACGTGCGGCCCCGGGGCTGCCCCGGCGGATGGGACCGCGGCAGCTCCCCGGGGTCACCGGGGCTGCCCCGCCGGGTGGGACCGCGGCAGCTCCCCGGGGTCACCGGGGCTGCCCCGCCGGGTGGGACCGCGGCAGCTCCCCGGGGTCACCGGAGCTGCCCGCTGCTCCATCGCTGGGGATGCTGCGGAGCCGGCAGAACACCGCCGCGGTTTGGGCGGGAGTCGGGGATAGTCCGGGCTTTCCTGGCTCCCCGTCCCTGCTGGGGCACGGCTGCTGCGGGGTCTCACGGCTCTGATCTCTCCGCAGCCCGCCCCGTGGTGGGATGGGCCATGGCCGTGTGGCCCTGCCGGTCCTGAGGACGTCTGGGATGATTCCATGCCCTGGGGGTGCAGGGACCCCCGTTTCAGGGGGACTCCGGGTGCCCATGGGCTGCAGTTTGCGGGTCTCGGATCCGAGATTCCCGGAGGAATTTGGATCCCCGGGGATCGGGGAAGCGGCGCTGCCCGGGCTCTGCGCGCTCCCGTCGCTCTCGGGGGCGGAATCAGCGCCGGGAGCGGGATGGGAAGAGGAAGGGAAACTCCCGGGGGGAGGGACGGGAGCGCTCCGGGAAAGCTCCGGGAGAGCTCCTCAGCAGGGATCGGCTCCCCCGGACATCGGTGTGGCATGAGACCGGGCTGCGGGGCGGGAGCACTGGCGTTTAGTTGCAAAGTTACAGGTTTGGGGCGCAGGATTGGGGTGCAGAGGTGCAGGATTGGGATTCATGGATGCAGGAGTGGGATTCAGGGAAGCAGGAGTGGGGTACAGTTGTGAAGTTGCGGGTTTGGGGTGCAGGGAAGGATTGGGGCTCTGGATTGGGGTGCAGGGCTCTCCATCCCACCCCCCCCTCTCCGCGCTCCAAGCCTTGAGGCTGACGCCCCACAATTTAGGGACAAAAGTGGGGTCTCAGCGTGGCGGGGACTCACCCAAGCCCCCCATGTCCCGACACCGGGATCCCTTGGGGACATCACGGAGCGACCCGCGGGCTTGGCGATGACACGTGGCAGGGACAAACAGAGCCTCGGGCAGGCAGAGGAGGTGCCAAGGCATTGCCAGTCCTGTGTCACCTCTAGGGGACAGCGAGCGGGTCTTGGTGTCCCCAACTCCGCCGTTGTTATGGAGGGGAATTGAGTAGTAATGAATTAGTCGGATTCTTTCGAGTCTGATTCAAGAGAATTTATTGATTACAGCAAGCATAGCAATACGGCAATGCAGCGCTGGGCGACGGGGATCACCGTCCCACCAACTGCCGCGCCGATCACAGTTAGGGTCGCTCTTTTATACAGTTCAGCTTCCGCTTCTCATGGTAGTACTCTGCGCATGTTTCTCATCGTTACTGGAGCCTCTTCCTCTGCCACGTTTGCGGTCTTCATAACTGCTGAAGCTCTGGAAAATATTACTTATATATTGCAAAACATTTAGCACAAAAGACATATAGGGTGTTACGCCAGAAGCTTTGGCCTTTCATTCTTGCTTAATATTTGATGAACAAACGTTTAATGAACAAACACCCTTCTCAATAACAGCCGTGTCCTCGCTGGTGCCCATGCCAGCGGCCCTGGACGTGTCGCAGCGACCCTGGACGAGTCGCAGCGCTCCGGGCGCGGGGCTGGCAGCACCACGGGTGGCACCTGGCTGGCAGCGTCCCCAAGCCGGCAGTGACGTCCTGTGGGACGTGCTGAGCCAGCCTCTCCCTTGCAGCGGATCCCGCAGCTCCTGGGGCCGGGGCGGCGCTCGGGCAGGATGTTCCCCCCGCCGGGCCGCAGGAGAGGCTTCCCCAGGGAGGTACGTGCGGCCCCGGGGCTGCCCCGGCGGATGGGACCGCGGCAGCTCCCCGGGGTCACCGGGGCTGCCCCGCCGGGTGGGACCGCGGCAGCTCCCCGGGGTCACCGGGGCTGCCCCGCCGGGTGGGACCGCGGCAGCTCCCCGGGGTCACCGGGGCTGCCCGCTGCTCCATCGCTGGGGATGCTGCGGAGCCGGCAGAACACCGCCGCGGTTTGGGCGGGAGTCGGGGATAGTCCGGGCTTTCCTGGCTCCCCGTCCCTGCTGGGGCACGGCTGCTGCGGGGTCTCACGGCTCTGATCTCTCCGCAGCCCGCCCCGTGGTGGGATGGGCCATGGCCGTGTGGCCCTGCCGGTCCTGAGGACGTCTGGGATGGGCCACCCTGGGATGGGCCACCCTGGGATGGGCCACCCTGGGATGGGCCACCCTGGGACCACCAGCACAGGAGACCCCGGCGCAGGAGGCACCCGGTAAGGGACAGGGCTGGGGGGAGATGTCCCCCCTGGGGATGTGTCACAGGCACGGTGGGAGTTTGTCAGGGAGACCGAGTTTGTCAGGGACACCCTCCCGAGTGACAGAAAGGAGCCCCTGGCTCGCTAAACCCCTTCCCAAAACGAGTGTGGACGTGTCTGGATCCACTCATGATTGCCCGGGCACCGACAGGAGGCCCTGGCTTTCTAAATTCCCAAAAGGAGCCTGGGAACGTCGGGATCCAGCCGTGGAGCTGGCCAGCAGTTTGTGTCTGAAGGATTCCACAGATTCACCCCCCAGGATTAAGAATGGCAAAACAAAATATATTTCCATAGGTTAAGTAAATTATTTATTTCGAGGGATGGCGATGATTGGACTGAAGGATCTCAGCCAGGTCTCTACAGCACAGTGGGGATGGTTACACCAGGGCACTGCTTATTAAACTAATAGTTCCAAAGTTAATTAGCAGCTACGAAGTTTAGATTGATGTTGCTCACCCAGACCCACACAAATATCTTTGGGGTGACCCTGAAGAGCTCCAGAAAGGAATCCACACTCCCTCCTGGGAGGGCTGTGCTGGAAATTCCCCTGTTCAAGAGTGGGGTGCAGCTTTTACAGCATGGAGTGATGGATTTTGGGAGAGTTTGTGGAGCATTTGTCCTTAAAAAAGCAATTGCTGCCCTCTGGTTCCTCCCAGGAAACATCTGCCCCTCTTCCCTGCCACTGCCCCTTGCTCTCGGGGTTTCACATCCTCGTGGGGTTTCGTTTTGGGATATTTGAGTCAGGCTGCTCTGTGTTCTCCACTGGCAGCCTGATCCCCCCTCCACTGTTTCTCATTTTCACAGTTAGGTGAAATCTGGGCTGTTGCACCCTAATTTCATCCTGCTGCACGCAGGGATTCACCCACAAATCCAGGGCAGCCCAGAGCAGGGAATCCCCTGGGAGCAGGAGAGGCAGAAAGAGCCGGGGGTGGCCGTGGGGAGGGAGAACAGCAGGAAAACCAGAAAATCCCAGTGGGCTGTGTCCTCAGCGTGGCCATTCCCATTGCAGCCCAGACCCTTCCCTGGCCCTGGGGACGTCCCGTGGACAGAGGAGGAGGAGGAGGAGGAGGAGGAGGACAGGAGGTGGGCGCCCCACGACTGTGCCCTGCCACCCCCCTGGGATGACAGAGAAGCCGTCCCAGACCCTGAGGATGGCTTTGAAGAGTGCTGGTACAAGGTGAGGGGAGATGGGCTGGGCGTGCTGCCAGCCACAGGACCCAGTGGCTAAAATGGGGCAGGGGCCACTCACTGCCCCGGTGACAAGGACAGCGTGTGGGGACCCTGTGCAGTCACAGCTGCCCTGTCCTGTTCCTAAAACCCTCACTGCCCCGGTGACAAGGACAGCGTGTGGGGACCCTGTGCAGTCACAGCTGCCCTGTCCTGTTCCTAAAACCCTCACTGCCCCGGTGACAAGGACAGCGTGTGGGGACCCTGTGCAGTCACAGCTGCCGTGTCCTGTGCCGAAAACCCTCACTGCCCCGGTGACAAGGACAGCGTGTGGGGACCCTGTGCAGTCACCCCTGCCCTGTCCTGTTCCTAAAACCCTCACTGCCCCGGTGACAAGGACAGCGTGTGGGGACCCTGTGCAGTCACAGCTGCCCTGTCCTGTTCCTAAAACCCTCACTGCCCCGGTGACAAGGACAGCGTGTGGGGACCCTGTGCAGTCACAGCTGCCCTGTCCTGTTCCCTAAACTCTCCCCATTCCCTGCAGGATCCGCCGCCTGACCCCTGGCCCGAGTTCCCCGAGGAGGAGCAGCCCCCGCCCTGGCCCCCCGCCGGCCCTCCAGGGTGGGTGCCGGGCTCGGGGGGCTGCGAGGTGACACTGAGGGACACCAGCCGCGGTGGAAGCTGTCCCTGCCTGGGCTGGGATTGCACAGAGACCCCTCCCAACCTAACCCCCACCGCGGGGCTGTGTCCCTGCAGGAATCCAGGGACTTTCCGGGAGCACCGCCCGCCCTGGAGCCATCGCCCGGCCGGGAGACGCAGGAGCCGCCTCCGGCAGCTGGCCCTGGTGCCCCGGGCGTGGTGCCGACCCCCGCGAGGTGCGTGCTGCCCCCGTGCCGGCTCCTCGGTGCTCCCCGGCCTCTCCCGGGGCGGCCGAGGAGTCTGAGCCGCCGTTTCCCACCCTGCAGGGCACAAGCCGCGCTCCAAGCCCTCGTGCCCTGCCGCCTCCCGGAGGAGCCAGCCGGCGGCCAGGAAGGAGCCGCAGCCCCCGGAGCCTGCCCGGCGCCCCGCTGCTCCCCGGGGTGCTGCGGAGAGGCCGGAGCAGCCGCAGGTTGTGGGGTTTTACCCGTCCCTCCCCAGTCTCACAGCAGCAGGGGTGTGCTCACCCTGAGCCTTGCACCGTGTCCTGCTTTCCCCCAGGATGTGCCACCAGCGGGGACCGGGAATGTCCCGGGGCCTCCGGAGAGCCCGGCCGCTGATCCCGGTGCTGCGGAGCCGCCGGTAGGAGATTCCCCCTGCCAGGGCTGCTCCCAGCTCTGGAGCTGCCTGGCTCTGGGCTCTCCCTGGCTGCTGGGACATCTCCTCCTCTGTCACCCAGCCCTTCCCCTCTCTTTGCCAGCAGTGAGATTTTTCTGGGCTCTTCTCCGTGGTTTCCTGTGGGTTTTGGTGCCCTGCCCGTCCCACCCCGGGGTACACACGTGTCCTCACGCCGTTGTCTGTCCCCAGGTGGAGCTGGAAGCTGGGCAGACCCCTGTGGGCAGCCAGGAGCAGGATCCTTGTGCTCCAGGAACGGATCCAGCCCCTCCAGAGGAGAGCTCCAGGTATCCTGAGGTCCGGGAGCACCCTGAGGTATGGCAGTGCTGGGAAGGGACACAGGAGCAGCTCCAGGCTCCCCAAATCCCCCCCAGCAGCAGCACACAGCTTCCCCTGGGGATGTTTTCTGTTCCCACCCTAAAGCAGAGGCTGGAGGGAGGCACAGCCCCCTGCCCACACCCTTTGTCCCCTCTCTGTGGACTCTGCAATGCCCCTGTGACATCTGCACAGTGTGACACACCAAGGCCACCCCTCTGAAATGTGAAGAGTTCAATAAGAGATAATCAATAAGGGACAAATAAAGGAAAAGCAGCAGTGCTGAGTGCACAGCTGTAGCCAGAGGCCCTCACCCTTTTCCCCAAGCAGTCTGTTCCATTGCAATTGCATTGCTTCCTCAAATTCCTTGGCACAATCTTGGGGTGAGTTTGCCCCGGCTCTGCCCTGGATTGCTGCAGCAGCGCTGAACCCAGGGCTGCAGGGTCTGAGGGCCTGTCAGGAGGCACTCCAGAGTGCTCTCCTGATGCCACTTCAGACCCAGAATTCTCTTTTTATTCTCTTTATTCTCTGCTTGTGCTGTCTTGGTGTATATTTCAAAGAGTGGCCACCTCTTGTGACAGCCTTGCTTTATGCACAGCTTCAGTGTCACAACCCACAAAAGCCATTACAAATTTGTGTCCTGTCTAAAAGCAGTTCCAATTTATACGCAGTTACCGTTTATAATAACAATTTGCCAAAGCACTGTAGTGAAAGCTGAATTTGTGTGGCTGTTTATAACACCCAGGTAGAGCCGTGCAGCCCAGGTGTCCCCAAGGCTGGCAGCGGTCACGGCTCACATCCCCAGAGCCCAGCAGACCCTGCCAAGAGGGAACTCCTGGGATGCAGCCTCTCTGGAGAGGCAGGGGCTGAGCTCAGCCCCCATTCCTGGGAACAGCCGCCGCGTCGAGCTGGGGAAACTGAGGCAGAAGCTGCCTGGGATGGGGTGAGTTTGGGATGTGGGGCAGCTCCGTGTCCCCACCCCGTGTCAGAGCCCCGTGAGGCCACTGCTGCCAGTGGGGCCGTGCTGTCCCCCTGTCCCAGCACGGCCTCTCTCTGTCCCTCAGCCTCTGCAGAGCCTTCAGCCACCTGAACCCCCTGAGCTCCCTCCAGGATCTGCAGCAGAACCCGAGGCTGAGCCCAGCCAGGCTTCCCCTGGCGCCTGCAGCTCCGCAGAGCCCTCCCCGGGGCGCGGGGAAACAGATCAGGTACGGGCTCCTGGTGTCCCCCTGGCCTTGGGGACACTGCCACGCCCAGAGGGGGACCCCTGTGGCTGCAGGATCCGGGGTTACAGGGCAGCTTTGTCTGGAGGCAGAGCCCGTGTCGGCCCCGCTGCCGGGATCAATGAACGGGACACGGCTGGGAAAACAGCCAGGGAAGTAACCTGAGGCTGGGGGCTGCTGGAGCGTGAACAGCCCTGCCCCTGGAGCTCTGAGGGAGCCGAGGAGAGCCCTCCAGAGCAGCTTAATTACTGCCTAACGAGGGAGAGAAATTGGGGCAGAAATTGGGGGGAGCGCGGGCGGCTCTGGCACCTGAGGGAAGGGTGACAAACCTTTCCACAGGCTGACCAGTCCCGGGCCACTGACCAGCACTGGCAGCCCCAGTTTGGCTCAGTCCCTTTCCCCTCTGAGCCTTCCTTGCCTTTTCCACCTCCCAGGCCGTGTCTGGCCAGCCCCAGCTCCGCTCCGTGCTCCCGACACCGTTCCCGGCTGGCATCGATTCCCGCTCTGCCGCCGTCCTCAGGAGGAAGGCAAAGATCGAGCTGGTGAGTCCTGGCAGCCCCTGGATGAGCACCTGAGGCTCTGGGAGCAGCTCCAGGATGGGGGGGGTCTCACCTGAGGAGCTTTGGGAGCGATGCTGGGTGGTGGGGGGTGTGAGTTTGGCATTTTTGGGGCTTGCAGGGGGAGGTGCTGTGAGCAGTGCGGGGTTTGCAGGGGCTCGGATGATGTCTGGGGGTTTGTTCCGTGCTGGTTTTGGGGTGCTGACCCCGTGGCCCTGCCCTGCAGTCGTACCAGCAGTTCAGCCTGAGCATCGCCGTGGTGGCCACGATGCTGCTGCAGAAGGAGCCCTCGATGGAGGCGGCGCTGGGGCCGGCGCTGCGGGCCAACCTGCGCCAGTGCCGCATGCACCACCTGCAGCAGCTGGAGGAGTTCATCGACAGCCTCGACTCGGACACCGTCCGCCTCTGAGGGCAGCCGCCCCCTCCTGCCAGCTGCGTGGGGCTGACGGGGGCTGTGACAGCGCTTTGGGGCGCTCAGGAGGGCGCTGGGCCTGCCGGACAAGGTGGGAGGTGTTGGCGGCCCCGCTCTGTCTCCTGCAGAAGGAGGGTGAGAAGGATGTGTTTGGTTCTAGCCCTGCTCAAACCCCTGAGGGCAGCAAGTGTTACTGGTTTTACTGGAGGGCGATGGGAGGGAGGGCAGAGGTCTCTCTCCTCCATTCCTGATGGCCAGCAATGCGTCCCCAAAGCCCAGGGAGCGTTTTTGGGTTTTGTATCTACAAATAAACCGTGTCCTCTTTGCAGCCCTTTGCATTGCTCTGTTCCTGCCCTGCTGGGGCTGCAAGGGAGGGGTCCCACAGTGAACCCCAGCTGTGGCAGAGAGCACAGGGCACCCCTGGGGACCTCCCAGCCCTGGTGACGTTGTCGGTGTCACAAAGGGCCGGGAAGGAACAGGGCAGACCCTGCGTTCAGAGCTCAGCCAGACTTTATTGGAGCTTCGTCCTCGGCAGCAGCAGAGCAGCGCCCCGGTCCCCTCACGTGGTGGCAGCAGGACACGGTGCCACCAGGGATGCAGAGCGGGTGGCAGTGGGGCACAGAGGAGCCCGGGGAAGGATGCCACGTGGTCCCCAGCAGTGGGGTGATGCAGGCAGCTGCCCTTGTCTGCAGCTCCGGCTGCTCTCCCCGGAGCTGCTGCCTTGTTGGAGGTGCTGGAGGCCGGCCCGGCCCCGCTCCCTTCCTGCTTTACCTGTTCCTAATTGCGGGAGAGGCTGGCAGGACCTGCAGCAGGAACTGCAGCAGGAATTGCAGGCTCTGCTCTGCCAGCAGCCGCCGGGGGCAAGGATCCCAGCAGCTTCTCCCACCAGCCTTGGGCCGCGTCCAGGACGCGCTTGGAACGCGTTGAGGCCGTGGCAGGACCTGGCAGTGCCACTCGGGGGGGGGACCCCGCTGTTAGGACACACTGCAGTGCTTGGCCGTCCTGCCCCTGCCCCTCCCCGGGGGCTCCCTGCCCAGGGAATTCATCCCGGGCTTGGGGATGGGCTTCCCGAAAAAGAAACCCTCCTCCTCCGAGTCCGAGTCCGAGGATGAGGAGCAGGTGGGACACCAGGAGTCGTCCTCCTCCGTGCCATGCCCTGCCCGGGGGCTGTGTCGAGGAGGGGAGGTGCCCGCCTGGAACTGTGCGTTTCCACTGCCTGCAGCTGTTCGGGGTTCGGGGTCCCCCAAAAGCGGGTGGCCCGAGGCTCCGGGCTCGTTGGGCCGCTCTGGGCTGGGCTGGGGGCCCGAGGCGTGGCCGGCTGGGGGTCCCAGCGTCCCTGGGTGCTCCTTGGCAGCTTCGCTGCTCCGCTCCCGTGCGGCTGCTCCCAGATCCTCGGGGCTCCTGAACGCGGGGTGCACTGGAGCCTGATCCGAAAACGCCTCTGCAATGCGGGAAGTGGGCGTGAGGGAGAAGGAAAAGCTGAGCCTGCCCTCCCACAGCAAGGATTGTTCGGGACACAACCAGGTGGCACCGACCCACCCCCAGCTCCCACCGTGGCAGGTAGGCTTGGGTTTTTATCACAGGGTGACATTCCCAATAATGTCCCCAGAGCCTGGATTTGCCCCCACTCCCCTCCCACCCCACGGCAGCGGGATCCTACCATCCCCTTCCCCGCGCTGCCTGCAGCCCGCCGCCGCCGAGCTCCTGCCGGCCGCGCCGGCTCGGCCCAGGGGCGTGGAGTCGGGGGACGGAGCGGAGGCGAAAGCCGAGTCGGAGGAGTCGGAGGCGGTGGAGGAGGCGTCCTGGCCGCGGCCGCAGGTGTCGGAGCAGAAGAGGCGGCCGCGGCGGCAGGTGAGGGGCTGTCCCCGCAGCGGCGCTCGGCACCGGCTGCAGCAGAAGCAGGCGGCTCGGGCGTGCCAGTGCAGCCCCTGCAGCGTCACCTCCTCGCTGTCAGCACCTGCGGGGCGAGCGCAGCTCAGGGAAAGGTTCCTCAATAAACCAAGAAAACGCCGCGATCCGCCCTGCCGAGGCGGGCAGCCCCGCGGGGGTGGCGGCCGTACCGATGGGGTCCCCGCACGCCTGGCACGGCTCGGCAAAGAGGCTCTCGAAGCAGCCCCGGCAGCAGGGCCGCCCGCTCCGCATCACGTAGCGCTGCCCGCGCAGCGGCTCCTCGCATTCCAGGCAGCAGAAATGCTCCAGGTGCCAGCGCCGGCCCTCGGCCTCGATGCACTCCTCCATGAAGATCAGCTGGAAAGGGAGAAGGAGCCCCGTCCTCTGAGCAGCCCGCTGGAAAAGCCGCGGTGCTGAGCAGCGTGGGGCTCTCTGCAAGGCTCAGGACGGGATATTCCTCCAGCCCATCGGTGGTTTTTGATGGATTTGGAGCCCCCGGCCGAGCTCGGGGGTGTTTAACAGCCAAAGGGAGGTCAGAGCCTCCCCGTGCCCGGCACCCACCTGGTCGCAGGAGGCGCAGCGAGGTCGGAAGAGCTCGGCATGGTGCCGGCCGCAGTAGATCCTCCCATCCTGCTGGAAGTAGATGAGATCCACCAGCTGCTGGTGGCAGAAGTGGCAGGAGAAGCAGGACGGGTGCCAGAACTGGTCGGCCAGGCGAGACGCCGAAATCCCCGGGTCCCCTTTGTTCAGCCTCCGGCCGCACTGCAAGGCAAGGGGGACACGAGGTTCGGGGCAGGGCTGGCTTTTGGGGACGGGTCCCTGCCAGGGAGCGGGTGCTGGAGGGGACAGCTCACCTTCCTGCAGGGACAGCCGTGGCAGGGACCTGGCACGGGACACGCCAGGCCCTGTCCCAGAGCCTCCTGTCTGCGGCGGGCGCTGAAGGCTCGGAGCTGGCGCCGCTCCTCCTCGGCCAGGCCGGGGCAGTAACGCTCCTGTGGGGCACGGGGTCAGCGGGGCTGGGCTCTGAGCCTCAGATTTCGGCTTTTATCTTTTCCATACGTTTATAATCCTGTAATTCTTTGGTGTTTAACTCTGAACTCCATACACAGTGTGAGCTGCTGTTCTCCCATTTTGGGCAGACACAACAATTCCTCTCCAGGCAATCAATGACACCTCACTGCCTCAGGCCAGAGAGATGTGAACAAAAGTGAGTTGGGGAAGCAGATTTGGGGTCAATGACTTCATTACCTGAAGCTGTAACTGGAACACTAACCCCCAATATGCAAATGGCCCAAACTTATAAAATGTGACACCCATGACCCACAGTCCATTTTTGGGTGCAGCCCCTTGAGGGGCGGCTTTGTCTGCCCTAAATGTCCCTGAAAACCCTTCAGTAAATATAACTGCTTTTTATTCCCTTAACTTTGTCTGGCCTCTGTTTTTAGGTAGTCCCAACAAGGTGAGCCTGGGGAGGGGAGCAGCACCCAAAGAAGAGGGGTCTTACATCGCAGTCCTGAGGAGGCAGCTGCTGCAGGAGGGCTCTGGCACGGATCCTGTCAGAGCCAGAGCCCGGCTGGGGCGAGCGGGGCCCGAAGCACGGCGGGACCTTGGGAGAAGCAGGCAGAATTTCACGGGGGGGGTTAAACCGTGTTTAAAGTCACTAAAACGTGTGTTTAACCCCGGGAATGGGGGGCTGCGGTGTGGGACCCCCCCGGGGTGGGGCAGAGCCGGGTGCTGCCCACCTCGGGGGGCGCGGGCTCCGCGGAGGGCTCCAGGTACTCTTCCAGGGCACAGCCGGAGTCGCTGTCGGACGAGGCGGGCGGGAGGCCGGAGGTGGTGCCGCAGGGGGAGGGCTCGTCCTGCCGGGGCCATGCGGGGCTCGGCAGGGACATGAGCTGGGGACAGAGAGCCGGAGGGGTCAGACGCCATCCCCAGGCCGTGGGGCAGCAGGACGAGCAGCTCCTCGTCCCTTGCAGGGACCCTGGGGCACGTCCAGCCGGGGTGATGCTCCAAGCCACCCTGACCTCGAGGGCTTTGGCTGAACCACTGCAGGAGTCCAAGGGATTTTGGGGGGGCTCCTTTCTCTTTGGGGGTTACAGAAACCCACACTGGGATGGGATCCATGATATTGGATGGGATCCATGGGATGGGATGGGAATGGGGATGGGATGAGATCCATGGGATGGGATGGGAATTGAATGGGGATGGGGATGGGATCCATGGGATGGGATGGGATCCATGGGATGGGATGGGAATGGGATCCATGATATGGGATGGGATGGGAATTGAATGGGGATGGGGATGAGATGGGGATGGGAATGGGATCCATGGGATGGGGATGGGGATGAAGCCAGGCAGGGAAGACCCCAAATGCCCAAGCTCAAGCTGGAACAGGTTTTGGAAAACAGCAACACCCACAGCGGGAGCTTTCCCCCAGCTGCCACCAGCCCTTTGCTGGCACGGCTAATCCCAGGTTTAGTGGCCCATCCCTGAGTGGGAACAGACCGAGGTTGAGCCCAGCTCAGTGGAAAATAATTCCTTCCCCTCGGGCTGCCATTGTTCTGCCCAGGGCTGTCCCAGCCCGCACGGCACGCCTGGCTCGGGGTTAGCAGTGGAAACCCATCCGGTGCCGTCCCCTCCTCCCCACCTTTCCACCGCGCTTCCTTCCTGCCCCGGCTGCCCAAAACAAAGCCGAGATGCTGATCTGGTGGCTCCTGGGGTTCCCTGGATGCCAGCCCAGAGCCTGACGCCCTCAGCCCGCGCTTCCTGCCCTGGCACGGGGAGCCAGGGAGGGATGGGGCCGAACCGCAGCTCCCGGGGGGGAAATCACGGGGCTGTGACCAAACACGCCCAGGGCTTCGCCCCCGCAACGCCCACCACGGATGGATCAACCCCTCTGGAAAACGTTCCGTGCATAAAACGGCCTCAGGGATGGGGGTGAGAACCCCCAGGCCAGGAAATTTTGGTCCTCCTACACCTCTGCCACCACGAGGAGCCGCTCCCTGCTCCACACTGGGATGGTGCTGGCGTGTCCCCCCCTGTCAGGGACATCCCCAGTGTCCCCACCGCTCCCAGCAAACACCTCCAGCACCGCCCCTGCTCGCCGTGAGCCCCTTCCTGAGCAGCACCTCGGGGAGCTGGGAGGTGGCACCCCAAGGGCAGCTCTGGGCCCGGAGCGGGTGGGATCAGCTCAGCTTTCCCCGGTCAATGATTAACGCTGCAGATGGGCTAATCAGAGAGATAAAACAAAGGGCTGCTGCCTTTTTCCTGCCGTGTGGGGTCTGCAGCCCTGGGGCAGCCCGGGGGGATGCAGGGCTGGCTGTAGGGTGGTGTTCAAAGCCGCGCATTGGGATAGGGATGGAATAACCTGGTTTGAGTGAGTATTTGCTGCCCAAAAAGTGCCCTGGCCTTGCTGGCTTGGCAAGGGACCACAGCTGGGCCAGGAACAGCCTTGGCTCTGCAGGAGGAGCAGGGTTGGGTGAGACCCTGGCATGCCGAGTGGGGACCCTCGTGTCCAGCCTGCTTTGGGAAAGGTGTCCCCGCTTCTCCCTCCCGAGGGAGCTGGGGACATTCCCGGGCTGTGCTTGGCTCATTAAGCCTCCAAGCTGCATTTGTGTAATCTCTTGGAACTTTGCTGTTAATTAGACCCCCGCGATGCTCTGGGGACTCAGCGGGGCTGGCGGTGCCGGGCTGGCCCCAGCCCCATGGGGCACAGGGACCCCATCCGAGGGCCACCAGCACCACCAGCGGGGTGACACTGGGGGAGGGCGGCTTGGGCACGGCTCCGGCTGCTGTGAACGCACGGGGATGTGCCGGAGAGCCCAGCCCAGCCCAGTTTGATGTGATTACGCCGGCTGGCAGCCGTCTGGGCTGTAAACAAGTCCCTGTAATTAGCCCCAGACGGTGACAGAGGTACGCGCCTCCCATGCTAAAGAGCCAGGCAGCCCCAACAGGTCTGGCTCCTCTGCTCCCCGGCCCTGTCCCCTCTTCCTTCCTGCCCTCCCTCGCTGCCTGCGGGCACTCCTGCTGCTGCCCTGCCAAGGGATACGGGGATGCTCCCAGCCCGCCTCGAACCCGCAGCTCAGGCAGTGCCACCACGGTGGCACCACGGTGGCACTTTGGGGGCAGCTGCCTCTCCCTGCCAGTGAGTCCCCGAGAAGGGACGTGTGACAGACCAGCCGGGCAGGCTGCGTGGCACTGGTGTCATTTGCCTTGGCTGGAAATCCTCTTGTGGGAGCTCCTCCGGATGCGTTTGCCCGAGCTCCTGTCGCTCTCCAAAGGATCGGAAGCCGTCGCGGCTCCCTGGGTACGAGAAATTCCTGGGAATGCTAATCTGATTTGGCTCGCCGGGAGCAGCCCCCGTCTCCAGCTGGCCGTGGGAGCCCGTGTGGGCTCCCAGCCCTCCGCTGCCAAGGTCACACATTAACCTGGAGCGCAGCCACCGCAGCCTGCTCGGAATTCAGCACGGGCTCCCTGCTCCCAGCCCGCCCAGGGAGCCGCATCCCCGCCTCAGCTCCGCTTTTGCGGAGTCCCCGGGAAACACAACATCTCCAAAAAGCCCCTGAAAGCAGCAGCGGCGGCTCCCAGAGGCGCAGCTCCACGCTGGCCTCACCCACGGGATAACCTGTTTTCGCTTGGGCTGCCGTCAACACAGCTGCGCTGGAGGAGCAGGAATGAGGATGGGGAGCAATCAAGATGCAGAGCAATAAAGATGCAGCTCTTGGGGCCAGATAAGCTGAGGTCTGGCGAGGAGAGCAGGAGCAGCGAGTCCTGCCCGACCTGCAGCCGGTCTCACCCTGGAGCCCACGGTGCCTTTTGGACCCGGGGTGGCACCAGGTGGAGCAGCCCCTGCTGGGCACAGCAGCGTCGCGGTCCTGGCTTTAAAAACGCCTTTGCAGCCCCCCAAGTGATGGGGGAGGGTCTCAGCATCCTGCACCGTGTCACCAGAGGGGACCGCGGCCTGTTGGCTCACCGGGGGCTGTGCCAGCGCTGCTTTTCCTGCTGTGTTTTCCCTCAGTCCCGCAGGCACGGCAGGGAGCAGTAACCCATTAACCCACCCTGGCTCAGCCATTCGTACGCCCGCAGGTACGGACCGAGACCCCCGCCCCTCCCCTCCCTGCAGCCACCGGGATGGAAGATTGGCGACCCCTCCTCTCCCCGTGGCCACCGGCACCGGGATGAAGCCCCCCCACTCCTCCCCGTGGCCACCAGACTTCAGCCCAGCACGTCCGAAGGGGGCTGGGGGCTGAGCCCCATCCCCAATCCCGAAAAATCCCATTCCCGGCCGATGCCAGGCGGATCAGGGACGGTGGAACCAGCGCTGCCCGCGCTGCTGCCCGCTGCGGGCTGGCAGAGCCTGGCACCACGGAACGGGCGTCACCGTCACCTCCTGCTCTCGGGGGACATTTCCCGACAACAAAGACCGCGGGGACAGCGATATTATCTCGCCCCCCACCCCCCGAAAAAAAAAATCTCCAAAGGGCCAAACTCGCCCTGCTCTGCCTCGTCCCCTTCCCCTGGCAGCAGCTCCCGAGCCGGGACCCTCTCGCTGCCGCCTGCTCTCAATCTCCCTCTCCCCCACCTCCATCCCCACTCGGAGCTGGCAGAGCCGAGCCCGGGAGTCCCTTCCAGCCGCTCGTACCTGCCCTTTCCCGGCGCTCCGGGCCCCGCGCTCCGCCGCTCCGGGCTTGGCCGCCCGCTCCAGCCCCGCGCCGGCCGCCGCCGTCCCGCCCTGCTCCGGAGGACGCGAGAGAATGGAGCCTGGGCTGGGAAAACTTTGCAAAGCGAAAGGAAAACATCCAAGCTCGGTGAGGGAAACGCTTTTTTTTTTTTTTTTTTTTTTTTTTCCTCTCTCTCTTTTTTTTCCCCTGCCTGCCCAGGCACTGGCTCCGCGGCAGCCGGGGTCCTAATTAGAGGCTTTTTAGCCTAAACCTCGGGAGCCAGCCAATGGCTGGAATTCCAGGGCAGGCAGGGAGGGGAAGGGGGGGGGACATTAACCCTACAGGGGAAAGAGCTGCCGATGACATCTGGCTCGCTCCTACCTCTCATTTTCCGAGCGCCCGCGCCCTTCCCTCCATCTGCGGCTCGGTTCACCCCAGGTTGCCGTTTGATGACTTTTATGATCCCGCGCGGTGATTTATTTCCCTGCCGAGATCAGAAAGAGTTGAAGCTTCATGAAAGAGGGGGAAGTGTCATTACACCCCAATTTAGAGGTGGAGAAACTTTGGCTGGGCTCTCACAAAGGAGTTAGCCAGCGGCAAGTCGGGATGTCCTAGTTTCCACAAGCCCTGAACACCTGACGAGGCTCCTCCGAGCCATTCCAGACCGGCTCCGGCTGCGGCAATTCCACCCGGGCAGGAGTCAGGGGAAAATTTAGCAGAGCCTGACGCGAGGCACAGCGTCCTGCTGGTGTTCCTGTGCGTTTCTCAGATTTTCCTGCCTGCTGACGTGACTTTGGGGACGAGAGGAGGGACACCCAAAAAACCCCCACGTCGGCGGGCACCGGGCTGGATCTCTGCCACCGGGGGCTGTGGCTCGTTTTGGGAGCCCCGAGGGGTGCAGATGGCTCGGTGAGGTTCTGGGAGCAGGGTTGGGACTGCAGCCAAAGCGCACAGGGGTGGTGATGGGGCAGAGGAGGTGCCAGGCTCTGTGACAGGCCCGGGGCAGCGCTGGGCACAGGTTTTGGTGCTGCTTTATGGAACGGGTTGCTCCGTCTCTGGAAGTGTCCAAAGCCGGGTTGGATGGGGTTTGTGATGCCTTAGGATTTTATCTTTTTGATATTTTTGTAATCCTACAATTTATTGTATAACTCCAAACTCCATGTAGGGTGAGCTGCTGCTTTCCCATTCTAACAAAACAATTCCTCAGTCAAGGACACCTCACTGCCTCAGGCCAGAGAGATGTGAACAAAAGTTGGGGGGAGCAAACTTGGGGTCAATGACTTCATTACCTGAAGCTGTAATTGGAACATTAACCCCCAATATCCAAATGGCCCAAACTTATAAAATGTGAAACCTGTGACCTGTGGCCCATTTTTGGGTGCAGCCCCTTGAGGGGGGGCTTTGTCTGCCCTAAATGTCCCTGGAAACCCTTCAGTAAATAGAACTGCTTTTTTTTTCCCTTAATTTTGCCTCTGGTTTTGGGTGGTCCCACAAGGCATCACTTGGAGTGACCTGGGATAGTGGAAATTGTCCCTGGCCATGGCAGGAATGGGATTTTTAAAGTCCCTTCCATCCCAAACCGTTTGAGGATCCTCTGTGAAATCCCCTGAGCAGGGGGAGANATGGCCCAAACTTATAAAATGTGAAACCTGTGACCTGTGGCCCATTTTTGGGTGCAGCCCCTTGAGGGGGGGCTTTGTCTGCCCTAAATGTCCCTGGAAACCCTTCAGTAAATAGAACTGCTTTTTTTTTCCCTTAATTTTGCCTCTGGTTTTGGGTGGTCCCACAAGGCATCACTTGGAGTGACCTGGGATAGTGGAAATTGTCCCTGGCCATGGCAGGAATGGGATTTTTAAAGTCCCTTCCATCCCAAACCGTTTGAGGATCCTCTGTGAAATCCCCTGAGCAGGGGGAGAAGCAGGAGGAGGAGGAAGATGAGGAGGAAGAGGAGGGGTGAGCACCTCCTCCACAGGAATCCCAGCAGGGCTGTCACTGCCCAGGGTCCCTTTGATGTCCCCAATGTCCCCACGCTGTTATTCCACTTGGTCCCTGCAGCTTTATCTGGCCCCGGTTGCTGCTTTGGACTTTGTCCCCGCGGGTGGTGACAGGGCCACCCCTCGTCCCCTGCTCCCCCCACGCTCCCCCATCCCTCCCCAGGGCGGAAGGATTCACGGGCAGAGTCCTCCTCGGGCACGGGGACACACGGGTCACCCGGGGCTTTCCCGAGGTGGCATCGGCCACTGCTCCATGGCAACAGCCCGGGGCGGCGCGGTGGCCCCGGCGTGTGGCAGCAGGGTCCCCTCGGAGGGCAGGACACGGCTGGGTGTGCTGGCAGCTCCCCCGAAGCCCCTCCAGAGTCTCCCTCTACTCCAGACACCCCCAAATCCCCTCCACTGACCCCCGGGGGCATCCTGCCATCCCAGACCCCCCCAAATCCCCTCCACTGACC
>VWZV01014069.1:0-83686 GCA_013397155.1 Irena cyanogastra | reverse complement strand
GAATTTTTCTTCTTTGAAGTTCGGTTGAAGCGAGTTGATTTAACAGCAAGTAAAACCTTACCCTCTTAAAGCCTGTACCCTGGAAAACATGACATACCACAGATATCTTCTTTGCTTATAGCAAAAAACCCATGTGTTTTATGTTTGGACATAACTTCCTGCTAAACTACATTGTGAAAAATAAGCCTTGGTAATATCCGTGTAAAATACGAGCTGTTTAAAGGCCTGGTGCTTTGGTATCTGACCAACCACATAGTTAAGATCCTGTAGAAAGGGCAGCAGTTCAGCCTTGGAAGAAGTAGTAGTAGAGGATGTATTTTGGTGTTTTCAAACTCCTTCAAGCTTGAATATGACTCAGTCTCCTCCAATAACTCCTTGAGGAAAAGAATGTAAGTAAGTGTGCTTGATAAACTTGATATTCAGCAATTAATGCAAAAAGTAGTTGGAGGGCCTGTGTGTAGGCCTGGATATAATATGGTTAGCCTGACATTAGGGCTTTAATTCTAGGTATAGAAGTGAGTGGCATTTTTATTTCAGTTGTTACTCCTGATATACAACCAGTCAAACTGCTTATAAAAACGGCACTTTAATTGCTGAAACATCAAATCATCATAGGGTGAGAATGGCCAAAATGTGTATTTTCTCTTGAGAAAGGTGAAGATTACTTTAGAGATCTTGCATTAACTATTTGAGAGACACATTTCTTTTGACAAATGTGTTACAAATCAAGTCAACACTTGAGGAAGTGTTACTAGGTGTATTTTAGGTGTGTTTTTTCTTCTCTTGATTAGAAGTATCTCCGGCAGTACGGGTGCTGTACTGTGAAGTACTTTGTTGTGCTGGTTTTTATTTGGTTTGTTCAGTCTACCCAGAAGAAAATATAAGATCTTAAAAATACAAATAATAAATCTTAGCCTTTGAAGAAATTACATACTTTGTTGTTTAATTGTGCTGTTGTCACATGTAGACAGTTTTTGTTGACTTGCATGTTCCCAATATCTTGGATGAAATGTTTGTTAATGTCAGCATTCACTTCCAAAAGAATCCAGCCCTTTCCTTTTTGCAAAGAGATCTGCAATTTAGGCTTACTGAATTTTAGAATCTGTAGCTGAATAATTAAATATTTGGTTTTCTTTATTAAGATTCAACTACTGGATTTATAAATTTGCATGACTGAAGCTGTAGTAGTTTAAAATTTGCTGATATCTTGAAAGTCCTTAATCTGGAAGAAATTTATTTCCCTTATTTTCTGGATATAGTTTTGGGTATTTGGTGAGTCAGCCTTTGGCTGATTTATCCTGAGTGGGTGCTAATAAATGAGACAGTGAAACTGTAAAACAACAGTTTTCTGTCCAGTTATCTAAGAGGCAGTTAAATGAAATATTAACAGCTTGTTCATTAAATGGGTTTCGAAACTGCAAGTTGTGATAAAAGTATCATCAGACCAGTTTTGATCTGAGAACCAAAGCTCTAAGTGTGAACCATGGAATAAGTAAGTCTCCTTTCTTAAAATTGTGCTGTGAGCATGATCAGGTGGTAAGATGTAAGAACTTCTTTTGGCTTTCTTTAGGCCTCAGAGAGGTAATACTGAGGCAAGTGGTACAAATGATTGCTTGCCAACTACATGCGTATTTTTTATGATGTGCTTTAAAGTCTGGCTTGGGGCTAAACTCTGTTCCTCTGTGTGACTTCTTTTCTTGAAAGATAATAAAATTTTTAGTCTGATGGCAAAGCATAGGCAACTGTTATTGTGAGTTGGAAGCTGTAAAGAACTTTTACTTATCTGCTAAATAAAAATACAGTAGTTTTTTTGTTTGCTAAAGGGTGTTAGAAGAAGCAGATAAATATCTTGTAGTAGGATCCCCTGGTTGTGAATTTGTGCTTCATTTTTACACTTTGATTGTGCTGGCTGCTTTTCTGTCAATGACACCTGTGGTTTGAAGGGCCAAACAACATATCTTTTGGAGGACCAAAGTCAAACAGTCTAGTTACGTTCTTCCAAGAAGTTATATCAAATTGCACAGCTAAACTTCTAAAGTTGAGTTTGCAAGAACTGAATGTGTTTATGGTTCCGCCTCCCTTCGAGCAGACCACACGTGAAGGTTTTTTACTTCCCTTCCTACTGAGCGGAATAAGGTGACAGTGCATAATCATTTGTTAAACATGGAGGAGTTTTTCCTGCATTGCATATATTTTGTGATTGATTTTGCATTTTGAAACTTACTTCGTAAACTTAGCGTTTGAACTAGTGATAACCCTGCTTTCCTTCTTCATTTTAGTGCAAAAGATGATATTGATATTGATGCCCTTGCTGCTGAGATAGAAGGTGCAGGGGCTGCAAAGGATCAAGAGCCTCAGAAATCCAAAGGCAAAAAGAAAAAAGAGAAGAAGAAACAAGATTTTGAGTAAGTTAGGGTTTTTTTCCACCTGCCTGATTTTATTCCATTATCCAAAAATTCAGTTACTTAAGTGCCCTAACTTCTTTCTTATTTTAGTGAAGATGATATCCTGAAGGAGCTGGAGGAACTGTCAATAGAGGCGCAAGGAGGGAAAGTTGACAGGGAACAACCTTCTACAGGAAAGGTGAACGCTGAGAGGGAGGTGGGCTTTTAAATAGGAAGTAGTTAAAATATGAGACACTTCTGTCCCAGAGAACTTCTAGTGTTGCAGTGTAGTCCGAGGTCCTATGTGAAATGTGCAGCTAGGATGTTATTTTAATTATATTTGATCGTGTTTTCATAGTAAAAAGTCAGTCATGAAAAAGCCACATCTTCATGCTGATAATTGTTCAAAGCCACTCAGAATAAATCTTAATTGTGGGCTGAAGTATGGTACACTCAGCAGGAATAGTTATTGCTTTCAAACTTTGTGTTCAATAAGAGAGGTTTCTCTTGATGTATCTCAATGCTTAGCTCATGAAGGCAAGTAATTTTTCATGGCTGATTATTGAATTGTTTAATTACCAGGTTGAAAATTACAATGAGGAAAGCATATCAAAACAAGATAAAAAAAGAAAAGGAAAGAGTAAAAAAGCCAATCTGGAAAATGACTATGACAGTGAGGAAGTGGAAGATAAAGATAAAAAATCTAAAAAAACTCAGAAAGCAAAACAAGACATACTCTCTGGCAGTGATGATGATGATCATGAGACACAGCTTAAGAAGAGCAAAGGGAAAACTCAGAAGTCAAATAAAAAACATGATTTGTCAGAAGAGGATGAAACTAACATTAAGAAAAGCAAAGAGCGCGGGGGAGGAGTGTCTACCGGTGAGAGCGGTGATGAATCAGATGAGGTTTCCCGATCTAGAAAAGGACAAAAGAAAAACCAAAAGCCAAAGTCTGCGCCTGCTGCAGAGAGTGGGGATGATGAAGAAGAACCTTCATTCAAAGTAAAAACAGTGGCTCAGAAGAAGGCAGAAAAAAAAGAACGTGAAAGAAAAAAGCGTGAAGAAGAAAAAGCCAAATTGAGGAAGCAGAAAGAGAAGGAAGAATTAGATGGTGGTAAGGAACCAGCAAAGCCAAAGGAATCTCTAAAAAAAATTGAAGAGAAAACTTCTGCTGAAGTTACAGCGATCCCTGGCTCTGGAGAGAAAGGAGAGGCTGCTGCAGGAACAGAAGGTTTGTAGCATGGTTTCTTAAACTTTAATTTAAATATTTTAGTTTTTATAAGGCCAGAGAGGGGCCAGGCAGTGAGAACAGTTTGTTGTTTTATTTTAAATTGTAAATACTAGAAATTTGGTAGCGTTGTCTGCCTCTCTGTGTTGGCTCACAGGTGGCTGTGTTTTCTGGCCTGTAGTTAAGAAAAACAAGCCAAATGGTGAATTCTCATTACAGTATGTGATTACAGTTCTGTATTGCAAGAATACTTTTTATCTTCCCTGTTATTTTGATCTTTTAAGACTTCAGGCCATGACTTAAGAGAGTTTTATTGTTTTCATTATGAAATGTTTATGTAGTGGCTGGTGAAAATATTCCTCTTTTGATCTTATTTATCATATTTGAAACCTGTACTTATAGTATCTTTGAAATTTCTGGGGTCTTTGAAAATATGCCTCTTCTTTCTGTAGCTGATGACAATGAGGGGGACAAAAAGAAAAAAGACAAGAAAAAAAAGAAAGGTGAGAAAGAAGAAAAAGAGAAAGAGAAGAAGAAGGGTCCCAGTAAAGCCACAGTTAAAGCCATGCAAGAGGCCTTGGCTAAAATGAAAGAGGAGGAGGAAAGGGCAAAAAGAGAGGAGGAAGAACGCATAAGACGACTGGAGGAACTTGAAGCAAAACGCAAAGAGGAGGTACTGTATATCTCACTCCAAGGCTAAAATAAGGGCGAGAGTAACTTTAATCTCTCTGCTTACTGGTGCAGTTGGTAAATTAATCCTTAATATGTGTCTTATAAACAGAATATACTTGGGCAGCTTTTGTGTAAAGCATGCTTTAGAGTTTCTGCATGTTTATTTATCTTTTTCTAGGAACGATTAGAGCAAGAGAGGAAAGAAAGAAAGAAACAGAAGGAAAAAGAGAGGAAGGAGCGTTTGAAGAAGGAGGGAAAGCTTTTAACAAAAGCTCAGCGAGAAGCCAGGGCCAGAGCAGAGGCTACTCTTAAACTACTCCAAGCTCAGGGTAAGCAGTAGAGTTTAATAATAATTAAAACCAAACTGAACCAAAAAACCCCAACAAACTTTATATCTGTTATTGTCCTGTGGTTATTTTTTTTCCTATCTAGAGCTAGGAGGGCAAGTACTGAGTGATTTCTATGTAAAGGTACTCTGTTCTCAAAGAAGGCAGTGTGTGCCCTCCCTTTCCCTTTATTTCTTAAGTAGGTTTAAGTGCCTGTATTTTTATCTTGCGCTTTGAATATCCAGGTTTTTAATACAGTCTATTTGCAGTTTAAAGATGTTACTTGTAGAACTTAGGAAAAAGTACTTAAAGAAGTGGTGTAGTCTAAAGGCCAGGAAAAGCACATGGGCTGTGCTGAAGGTCTTGTAAGACCAGTGATCTGGATCTTGTTGAATTAATTCACATGCTTAGTTAGGCAAGTGCACTGTTTTGCTTCAAAAAAAATGGGGGACGTCTGTGGAGAAGATATGTTTTTCTCTGGGATTTGCCAGGAGTATGTAAGAGCTTTCCCGCTTTTCTGTGAAGTATAATCTCTCTCTGTTGAAATGAAGTAAAATGCCTTAAATTGTTCTTGGTGACTGATTTGTGACTAAAACAAGAAAATAATTTGTGAGTGCTGAGTGTATTTGTAGAGTACACTATACTAGTAGCTGGATGTATAAATGTAGGAATCTTTGTAGCTAGTAAAATGTTTGGTGCTCTTAAACATACGCAAAGGCTATTTCTCCTTGGTTATTGCTGTAGCTGTTAGAATCTATTTATGGTTCCCTGCAACTGGATTTTTGTCAAATCTGCAATATAAATTGCTCAATACCTGAAAAAAAATTTGAATGTGCAGCAGTAATTCAGTTTTTAATTTGTCTTTGCAGCAAACTTCTGGTTTTGATGGAATCCCTTCGTATATTACAGCACCTGCTTCCTTGTGAGGCAAAGATGAAGCTGGTGAATTGAACCTGGCATTATTTTAATACCTGAAACCATCAGTACTGTAAAATTAAAAAAAAGAAAACCAACAATAAACCAAAACCCAAAAACCCGAACAAACAAAAGAAATCAAAAGCCACAGACCTCCCCACATAGAGCAAAAAGAAAATGTTATCTGCTGAACAACCTTGAGCATTTAAGAACAGTTCTGCCTGTGAGCTGCTCCATATTGTCTGAAACTTGGACCATTGGCAGACAGGTTTTAAGTGAATTTTCGCATAGCAGACCTTAAATTGTTAATCATGATGTATGTGTTCATGATGTTTTATGCAGGTTTGTGATAACTTCAAACCTGCAGTCATAGAATCTGATTGTTTTGTTTATTTTTTGTTTCATTGCTATCCCCTTCGTCCAGTTATCTGACTTCTTTTTGAGAGCAGTCAGGAGTATCTGAAGAACTGTACTTCACTCAAATTTTCTAGCTTTCGAATTCAGACTTTTAAAAAATAAAATGTGTGTTGAATGTACTTTCTGCTCTTTCTTCCTCCGCCTTCCAATTTTGGAAGATGTTGTCATTTAAACCAAAGTTTGTGTTTATTCATTACCTGGATTTTCTTTTTAACAATTTTTTTGTTTGTTTTGCAGGTGTTGAAGTGCCATCGAAAGACTCTGTGCCAAAGAAGAGGCCAATATATGAAGACAAAAAGAGAAAGAAGCAGCAGCAGCCAGAAAATAAAGAAGGTGTAGTTTGCATATAGGAATACCTAATTAATCAGTCACATTTCCAGAAATATTTCTAAAATAAATCAGCTAATCTTAAGCTAATTGCAATTGCATTTCAGGGTTTAGATTTTCTAAATGTTGGGGATGTACAGGATGTAAAGGGCCTTTTGCATATGGGATGTTGAATGCTTTGTGTGCTTATGGACGTCAAATACAGAGTAGTTTAAATACTAATAACTTGTAATTAAGTCTGAGTTTGTCCCAGGATGAGAAGACATTGATCCTAGTTTTAGTACTTTTAAATTGGAGACAGTTTGTTCCGTTGCTTTCTTGTATATAAAACCAGTTTTCAGCTCCGGGGTGCAAGTTGTTCAGAGCAGTTCAAAGAGCTTGCATTTTTGAAACCTTAGAATTCATTGCACTGGTTAGATGTAGGTTGAACGTGTCAGTTTTTTACTTTTGTAGTTCGTCGCTTTCCTCCAGGGGGATTACTGTGGCTCTTTTCAAGACTAACCCTTAGTTTAAAAATTTTAGATGTATTTCTTACTTAGCTATTTTTTCTTCTCTTTTTTTTGTTTTTTTAATTTGACATTAGTTATGTGCCTGCTTATAATTTATGGATTGTGTGTAAAGAATTGAAAATGGTTCTTATCTGAATTGTATAAGTAATTTTTTTCTTTTCTTTTTTTTAGTTTCCATTTTTAATGGAACAATAGGGGAAGTGTGGGTAGTTCACTAGTATTACTTCATTTTCTCTTGTCTTTTAAAGAAAGTGAGGAGTTTTTAATGTCAATAACTGACCTATCTTATAAACCTATTCAACTGCTTAGAAAGCTAAGTGTTATCCAAATAAGCTGGAGTGGAGATGTATGTGTAAGTCGGTCAATTTGCACTTTGAAAGTATGTAGCAACCAACTTCCTGTCTTGCAATTCCAGAAAGTGCGGAGGTAACCTCCCCAGTTGAAGATGCTGTAGAACTGGAAACACCAGTGAAAGAAGAGGCTCCTCTCCCTGTAGATCCAGGTAGGTGGTAATGCTAATAAATTTTGAACACTTAAGCTTGTGTGTCAGTGCTGCATAATAGTTATCATACCTTGCTGAATGGGGCTGAATGGCCATCCTTTCTTGAAGTGTAGTTGCCTTTTTTTTCCTTTCTCAAGGGAGGAACTGACGAAATTTTATGGAGTAAAAGGCCTGGAGCTTCAAAATGAGTGTGTAAATGTTCCTTATTCTGGGTGAACTCCTGTGTTCAATTGGCTTGGTCAGTTATCTCAAATGAGCACATTCAGTGCCTTATGCGCTCTCTTGACTTTTCACTTGCTTTTACAAGTCTGTTTTGTCAACAGTTAGGTGGAGGTAGGGAGGAAATATGCTGCTTCTAGAATTGATAGTGCAGTATTCACAGTGATTGTGTTCTTTATGCCAGATGTTTTGCTTTCACAAGTGCTGAATGAAGAGGATATGTGTTAGCTTGTGAAACTGAGTTACGAACAAGTTTTCTGATCAGATTGTTACCCTCATCTTTGCCTACACACGGTAATTGCTTGGTCAAAATCACATTGTACTGGGCTTCTTCCTCAGCAAGGAGACTGTTTCAGTTTTTACCCTTATATTTAAGTCAGACAAATACTGACAAAATGTGCAGCTTTTGAAAACAAAGCTGAGTGTGTCCCGTGATTCTAGATTGACTTATCTCATGATTGCCATTCCATTGCCTTAGGAGAAGGGCTTACTGGCAGAACATTAGTTCCTAGCTAATGTTCTAGCAGCGTGAACTTAGTCTTAATTTCAGAGAGCTGAAATTTGTGACACATGTGCTACAAATATATAATGCATAATGCCTCTTTTGGAGAGAGTTGTACGTTTGCATTTGTCTCTTACAAAGAGCTGCAGTCGTCGTTAATGTAACTGAATTCTGCTGAATGAATATGTTTAATATTTCTGGAATCCATAGTACAATTATGTTAAGGCACCTGATGTCCTTTTTATGGACAATTCGTATATTCTCACTAGTTAAAATTCTACTGTAACTTGTAGTCTTGTTTCTCTGCCACTTTGTTACGTATGCTGACTGTTAATTGGGCAACTTCTTGCAAGGATCGTGATTGTGGTACAGGTTTGTGTGGCAGGCATTATGCAGACAGGAACTAGATGAATAGGTTTTCTGTGTCTTCCACAAAAGTTTGTCTAGGCAAAGATGCTGGCACTACATGATTTTTGTAGAGAGAATTGGAGGTTATTTTTAAGTATGCAGCATCTCCTTTTTATGGAATATGGAGATAATTCAATAGAATTATGGTAACAGCAAACTTGCAAGTTGCAATTGTCAGTATGTCAAAAGAGGGGGCATATAAAAATGTTATATGTTGCTGGACTGACTTTTTTTTAACTTCAGTGTTGGGTTTCTTAGTTTTAGAAGAAAAGGAGGAAGAAGATGAAACAGAAGATGCAGGTCTGGATGACTGGGAAGCTATGGTTAGTGATGAAGATGAAGAGAAAGGTGGGCATGTAAATACCAAATGTATGTTTTTTCTGGTTAAGAGGCTTTGGGCTAAGTTTTCTGTTTCTATAGAAAACAGTATTTTACTTAGCTTTTTCCTCTACTCTGTTAGATAAATTGTGAGGTAAGTATGATGATAAATACATACAAGAACCTCGTCTCAAAAGCAGTGCTTTCAGAAGCCATGCAAATGCTGCTTAAGACAACCTTTTGGAAGTACTCTTATATGCAGATACCATCTAAAATAAATGAATTGTAAACTTTTTGTCCTTTTTTATGGGAGTAAAAGTTGTTTTCTCTAATATGTCCTTAAACCATCTCTGTGAGCTTAGGAAAACCTTTTGCCTGGTATTGTATTTCTCTAGTAATCATTTCAAAGCTGTAGTATTTTTATTACATGAATCTGGCAGTATCTAGGAGAGTACCCATGAGAGAAGTTTTCAAATAAATGGGAGAATAAAATGGTGTGAAGGTTAAGTGTGCATGTGTTTTATAGTAAAACACATGCATACATGCGTCTTCTACAAGGAGAGGCTGAAAGAATTGGGATTGTTCAGCCTGGAATAGAGAAGGCTTTGGGATGACCTAATTGCAGCCTTCACGTACCTAAAGGGAGCCTACAGGAAAGATGGAGAGAAACTATTTACAAGAGCATGTAGTGACAGGACAAGGGGAAATTGATTCAAACTGTGAGACTAGGTTTAGCTGAGATATTAGGAAGACCTTTACTGTGGGGGTGGTGAGGCACTGGAACAGGTTGCCCAGAGAAGCTGTGGATCCCTATCCCTGAAGTGTTCAAGGCCAAGTTGGATGGGGCTTTGAACAACCTGCTCTAGGAAGGTGTCCCTGCCCTTGGCAGGGAAGATGTAACTAGGTGATCTTTGGAGTCCCATTCAGCCCAACTTTTCTGTGATTATATGATATGCTTCTTTGATTGCCAGAATATCTGTGTTCCTGTGCATGTATGCCAAAGGCCATATTCTGTTTGTACTCAACAGCGATGTTTATAGGAAGCTAAACATAGGACTGTGCTACAGTGCAGGGATAACTTCTCAGATATTTTCTTCCAGTGATGGAGAAAAGTGTATTTCTGTGTCCTGAAGAGGAGTTGGTTACTGGCCTTGGTGCTTCCATAATGTCTTCATTGTTCCTTATACTTAAAGACTATTTATTCATCAAGTACTTTTTACTTGCCTATACTTCTGACACCTGTGCTTTCGAGTGTAATACTTGACATACAGATACATACAGAAGCATGGATTTCATTCCAGCACAGGTGTGTTCCTCTGGTGCTTTTGAGTTCTAAGGGCTGCTTGCCTTCTTGAGTGTTTGTTTTAGTCTGGCACCACTGTCCTGTAGAGGACACAGCACTTCTTACTGCTTGGATTTGAAGGCTCTGCCAATGGGATCTAGAAAAAGAGCCTTCCTGAGAATTAGGTTTAGTGTATTACTAAGCTGATGGACTCTGAGTGTAGCAAGGAAGCGTAACTAATCTCTAAGAGCAGTGAGCCGGCCAGCAGTGCTGTAAAGAGAAGAATCCATGGTTTTAAACTGGTCATCAGCTTGCCTTTTATGATTTTACAGGTGATTATAAATGGGAAGCTTTCAAAGAAAGAAAATTACTTATTGATAATTCTTTTTGTTTGTTTATTGAAGAATTCCCATGAAAAATATTAATCTTCTCTGAACCATCTGAGAAAACCTGAAGATGAGATTTTTTTTATGGGCATAAAAGGGACCATTTATTCTGATTATTATGTCTGCTTAAATGTGCCTTACTGATCAGTAGTGTACAGAATCCATATAGTAATTATTTGGAGTATTTTGACTTTATTAAAAAGGTGTTGGTGCATTATGCCTTTATGAAGCGCACATGACTTTAAAGAATGTCTGAATGTTTGCAAATAATGTTAAATGTAAGTGTGCTGATAATATTGTTCTTCACCCTAAACTTGCTTTCCTTCTGGATTCAAAACACAAGCCAGCAACTCTGAACGTGAAACACTTTTGTTTTTTTAAATATTGGAAGTTGAAAAACTGTCTTGACAAGCACTTATAGAACCTACTCTCAGTCCTCATTCTTCTCTAGTAGTCCCTTTTGCTTTTTGGTGCCATCATGCCCCAGAAATGTGAACTTAATAGAGAATTTTTATTTTTTTTTAAACAGAGAGCAAACCTGTCCATATTGAAGTCAAAGAACAAAATGAAGTGGATGATGAAGAAGAGGAGGAAGATGAAGAGGAGGAAGAGGAAGAAGAGAGTGAAGAATCTGAAGACAGTGAAGGCAGTGAAGATGAGGATGAAAAGACTTCAGATGAGAGAGAGCCAGACTCCCAAGCTATTGGAAAACAATCTATGGAAAAAAAGCCTAGCAAGGAAATTAGCTCTGATTCTGAGTATGACTCTGATGATGACCGCAGTAAGGAGGAACGTGCTTATGACAAAGCTAAACGGAGAATTGAGGTATTAAGATACACTTGGAGTCTTGTGTTGTATAACAAATAGATTAAGTTTCAGTTAATTTGTAAAATTTGTCAAAATGGTGGTTGTGTCAGGGCTAATATTTAAGCAGGTTCAGAAATTGTATTAATTAAGAAAAAAAACCCCTTGGTTTTGTGTGAAGATAAAGTATTTGTTTTTAGGTAACTTGACCACAAAGATGGCAACTTCAGTGTTGTCCCCCTCCACCTCTATATCCGTCCTGGAAAAGGAGGCTTTTATTCTTTACAGATAGATATTTTCAAGTTCTAAAAGATGTGACTAAACTGTTCAGCGCTTTCATGGCTGCTAATGTTCTTGGTTTCCTCACCCAAGGTGCTTGTTCAGGATGCACCTTCAGCAAAGCTACTGTTAGTGGATATAACATCTTAATTACATTTTTGTTTGGTTGGTTCTTGTTACAGTCTAGTAGGCTGTTAGTCGAAAATTTTTGATTTACCAAAAGAGGGATGACAGACCTTAAATTCTCTTGAAAATGTAAATTCTACAGCTAACCTTGTGTTTGTATGTATGTAATCAAGTCAAGAGGTGAGCTGTGGTTTTTGGTTTATACTCATCAATTTTTATGTGTCTTTTACATAGAAACGACGAGCTGAAAACAGCAAAAATATGAACACTGAAAAGCTCAGAGCACCAGTTATCTGTGTCCTGGGGCATGTAGACACAGGCAAGACGAAAATTTTAGATAAGGTAAGGTGTGGAGTGTGAAAGCAATGCCTGTGCCTCTTGTTTATGCATTTATTTTTTTGGTTGAAGATAGGAAGAATTAGAGTGCGCTCAGACATAACTTTAGTCTCTTCTGTGTAAGTATTTCTGGTCTTTTTTTGTCTTTAGCTCCGCCACACTCATGTGCAGGACAGTGAAGCTGGTGGTATCACTCAGCAGATTGGTGCAACTAACGTTCCTCTTGAAGCTATTAATGAACAAACCAAGATGGTAAAAAATGTAAGTTACAGCACTTCAACAACTGCATCTTAAAAAATATGAAATGTAGACTAATAAAGGCCTTGTGAGATTTCATGACATGGATAGATGTATACTTCCCCCTGCTAATTTTGTGATCAATTGATTTTTAATTCCTATCATTCCCCTAGCAAAGGGGAGGCTGTCTTATATTTCATACATTTGATTTCAGTTAATGTATTGCTGTTTCTTCAGAAAAATATGCGATTGCTGTTTACCCTGTTCTGGACAGTGCACATATGTACACAGTCTGCTTACTTGTCAGTATTTTGATTGTAAATTGAGACACTTGAAACCTCTTGAGTATATTTTGTGTTAAAAACTTACCCTTTGCTGTGTGTGCTGAAACTTGGCCAATTTCTGGGTGATGAATTTTATCATGTTACAGAAATAGTAACTATTCTGCATCATCTGTTTCGGATACTATGTCCTATTTTGCTTGCAGAAGCAGCTGGATGAAAAGCCTTGGTGTAGTAATGGCTTTTTCAAAGATTTTACTCAGTAAACCTGTAAACTTAAGGGAGAGGAGAAAATCATCAAGACAAGGATGGTACATCTCACTACCCTGAAATGGTTTTTCTTCTGTCGGCTGCCTTGTCTTACAGATTTTAGCTTAGCTTGTAGCCAGTTGACTGGAGGAATGTGCCACATGATTTTTTTAAATGTTGAAATGACTGTTGACTGATTTGGTTTATAGAACGTGCTGGCCTTAAAATATGTATCTGGATTTTTTAAAGTGCAGACTGTTAATAATGTTGCCAGCTCTTATTTTATTCTTTTTTCTTCTTGTGTAATCTCTACAAGATGGCTAATATTTTGAAATGTTAGTTTGACAGAGAGAATATAAAAATTCCAGGCATGCTGATAATCGACACTCCAGGACATGAGTCTTTCAGGTAATATTTTCGCACAATGTTGTACTTCTCCGAATCGATGGCAAAAGCATCTGGAGATATTTTTAACAAAGCATGGTCTCTGCTTAATTCATTGTTTTAGTTCTCACTCGAAACAAAAGTCCAACAAAACCAACTTAAAGTAGAGGAATTAAGTGGATTTGCTTCATTTGCAGGTGCTTTTTATATCTGGTTAATTGCTGGCCTTTTATAGCTGATTAATTTTCTGTCTTCGTGCCAATTGAGCCATGAATATCTGAAAAAGCATGTAAATAAATAGTTAGTGTAAGAGGAAAGATGGAAGCAGGAAGCTAGCTGGAGGAAAAAAGGTGAGGATTTCAGGTGACCTAAGTACTCTGCTATGAAAAATGAAAACTTTTTTCCTAGTCTCTCATTCATAGTGTCCCAGTTAAGGTAACTGAGTTCGTAGGACTGAAGTTACCAATTACACAAGTCATCTGAGTCTTAGCAGAGATGAAATGCATTGTAGGAACACCAGTGGCATATAGGCAAGCCACTAAATCAGCTTTTAAGGGTAAAACATGACATGCATAACTGAGCTTACTAAGATGAGATCTTGGGTGAAATCTCAAAACAGAAGGATTAAGACTTTGATGTGACAATTTTCAGTAAAAACCTTTGTAAGCATTGAAATGCTCTGTTGTGGGGCACTTGGTGATGTTCAGATTAGTACTTTGGTATGGTACCTCTTAAAACTCTCCATCTTCTAGCCAAGATTTGTTTGGCAACAAAGATGTGGTAGTCTCTTTACATTGTATTGTATAAAATTGTGTCAGTCTTAGTGTTTATGCAGTATATAAAAAAAGCCTTGTTCAGATTTTACACTCCTGCATTTCACTTTAACTGTCTCAGTTGTTGCTCAGAAAATGATCAGAACATATCTTACATTGTTAACATATATAATAATATGAAAGCTTTCAGGATAATAATAGTTTCTTAGTTTTACTTACACGTTCTTTAATGTATTTTCTTAAATGAAAATTACAAAGTGTCATTTGAACGGTTTACATTTTTGAGGGGAAATAACTGATGAGCTTTAGCTTTTTGTTTGTCAGTGTAAGTTTCTCATTGTACTTGGTGTTTTTATAAAGGTTCTGTTGCTAAATGACTGATGGGTTTTTTCTGTCTTTTAATGTCACAGCAATCTGAGAAATAGAGGAAGCTCACTTTGTGATATTGCTATACTTGTAGTTGACATCATGCATGGTTTGGAACCACAGACAATTGAATCAATAAATCTGTTGAAATCAAAGAAATGCCCCTTTATAGTAGCTCTCAACAAGGTAGGATAGATTTTTTTTTTATCCTAATATTTCTTCACTCTAATAGTGCATTTGGCGTTTGAAAATTGTCTGTTTGTTTTCTCCCTTGAACTGGAATTGTTTTGTGTAAAATCTGAAGGGGTGGTTCTTGGGTCCTGTGTGTTGCGTTTTTCTGTGTCCTTGATACCACAGTGGCTCTACAGGAGCTTTGCAGAACAATCAGTTCTTGGAGTCCTGACTGGTAAATTTTGTTGCCTTATGTAACTTCTGGATATGATTCACACTTCTGCAAGTTGTACTTCAATTGTGTTTTTTCTTTCCTTGAGCCTACTTATATTGATTTGTGTGCATTTTCTGATAAAATTCCAACATAAGCTTCACATTGACAAGTCATACTTTATTTTAGCCACTGATACTGGTAAGTTTGACGTGAAGACAAGCTGACTTTAGGCCATGGAGCAGTAATGTTGATCACTGGTGGGAAGTGTTTTGGGCTTTGCAATATTAGATGGAAAATTAGCCAGTTATTTTCAGCCCTGTTTTTAGAAATCCTGTGCATGAGAAATTATGCTTCCTGTTTGTGATGACTCAGTGAATTATTTTATATACATGGAAATTACTCTTGTCCAATGACTTTGGAAGCCATCTGACATGCTGACGGAGAGCTGTCAGAAGGCTATTCATGCGCAGTGTAAAAATTGCAATATACTTCAGAAAATGAAAGGAGCATTAAGATTGAAGGTGGTTGGAACTGAGGAGGCCATTATCTCATTGCCAAAATCAGCTACTTTTTGAAAGAAAGCAGACAACCTCTTGGATGGTGAGGTGTCTAGGCCTTATGGCAGAGTAGTAAAGAGTTCTCTCTTGATCAGACCCAAAGACCCAACTGTCATTTGTTGCCATCAAAGGCCTACAGTGAGCCTGAAATTAAATAGCTAAGAGCTTTTGCAATTTAAGTTTTAGTTATATTATTTGACCAGGTTATAATCCATTTTCTTAAGATGTAGTTTTGGTTTGTACAGGAAATAGACTTTTGGGCTAAATCTGTCCTGCTTTGGCAGCTATCGTGGGGAAGTGTTTCAGTTGTGTCTTTTGAACAACCCTAGCCTGGTCCCTTCTCTGTAGCAACATGGGAAAGGGTCCATATTTACCAGTAAATTTTAGAAGTTCTTTGCAAAACTAGTATAGTCTCTTTTCAGGAAAAAACACAAACACCTCCGTGGTTTTCGGGTTTTTTGTGTGTATGTAAATCTATAAACAGGTCTCTTCTGAATGTTTTATTTTAACCTTGGTGTAATTTATGCATATAAACTTTTTCCATATGAAAAAGATGACTATAGCTTGAATTTTTAAAATCCGAAGTAATATTGCTATCCTGTAATACTGTCTGACATAAACAGAGCTAAGTGTAGCAGCTAAACCAAATAAGAACACTTTAATTTGATTACTGGAGCAGATAGATGGCTGGCTAAGTTGGTTGATAAAGTATTTCTCACTGATGTGGCATAAACATAAAGACGCCCTTTAGTAAGCTGCATAAGATGACCTACTGCTGTATTTTCAAGATTGATAGGTTATATGACTGGAAAAAAAGTCCAGATACAGATGTAGCTGTCACCTTAAAGAAGCAGAAAAAAAATACGAAAGATGAATTTGAAGAACGTGCAAAAGCTATCATAGTGGAATTTGCAAAACAGGTAGGTTGGGATATTCAAGGTTCTTTGCTTAAAAGTGATAGTAAAGAGGGGTGGGTGAGTGGTGTGGTTTGGTTTGGGTTACTGAGTGGTTTTTGTTTTGCTTTTTCCCCTTTCCTCAAAACAACTTGGAATATCAAGAAAATGATTGCATCTCTTCTGACATATTGGTGTTAACCTCTCATAAACCAAACTTCATTGTTTTTACGTTTTGCATAATTTTAACTGCTCCATCCTTACTGCTGGTCTGGAGAAAAATAGCTAATAGCTGTGCATGGTCAATGGAGTCATGAATAGCAGATGAAGTTTTCTGTCACTGTTCTCTTTCTCTTTGGGAATAGCCTGAGAGAATCCCATCTGTCTCCTCTTGAATGCTGGCAGGGTACGAATCACATCAGTTCTGGG
The DNA here is from genome assembly GCA_013397155.1 of Irena cyanogastra. Classification (NCBI taxonomy): domain Eukaryota; kingdom Metazoa; phylum Chordata; class Aves; order Passeriformes; family Irenidae; genus Irena; species Irena cyanogastra. The sequence continues at coordinate 67,189 of VWZV01014069.1, read as the reverse complement.
AACTTCCTCTCTTGGTGACACACAATGCTGTGTAGAAGCTAGATGGGGTAATTAGCTTTGTAGAATTATCCCACACTGCTTCCAAGTCTGGATTGAGGCTTCGTGTTCCATAGTATGCTGTCAGTAACAGTGTTAGCTTTTTAAATTGGGATTTTAAAAATGCAGTGGTATTTGACTGGGGTTGGATATTGCTGTCAATACTGATTTGTATATGTGCTTTTCCCTATGTAACTGTTAATCCTGATTCCAGGGCTTGAACGCTGCCTTGTTTTATGAGAATAAGGATCCCCGCACTTTTGTTTCTCTTGTACCTACCTCTGCTCACACAGGGGATGGCATGGGAAGTCTGATAGCTCTTCTCGTTGAGCTCACACAAACCATGCTGACTAAGAGACTGGCTGAGTGTCAGGAGCTGAGAGCTCAAGTCATGGAGGTAATACAGCAACTCTTTCTTGAAATTCATATAGAAATTTCTCCCTTCCCTGCACCTTTCCTTCTGGTAAAAATGTGTGTTTGACGTTCTTAAATAGGAAGTGACTTTTTTCCGCTTTCATTCAGGTCAAAGCACTGCCAGGCATGGGCACTACCATAGATGTTATTCTGATTAATGGACGTCTGAGAGAAGGAGACACCATTATTGTTCCTGGGGTAGAAGGTCCTATCGTAACTCAGATTAGAGGTCTCCTGCTGCCGCCTCCTATGAAGGAGCTACGAGTTAAGGTATGGCAGCTGGTTACTGCACTGACATTTAGAACTAGGAAAAAAATAAATCAAGCTTTATAAAAAGAGAATGTAATTAGGATGTGGTTATATTAATGGTATCTAAAGGGGGCTTTAAGGGAAATGCAGGGGACATCTGGTGTCTTTTGTGAAAATGTGCTTGTGTGTTCCTGTTGGGGTGTGTGTTATCGCAGCAGTGGCAAAGAGAATGATCAAGGAATTACCTTGCAGTGAGGATTAGGGTGTATATGCTTTAATAAGGGATTCAAGTATGTGGCTACTTTTGAGAGGGAGGTACCCATCTTAAATGGAAACTGGAGTGTACTGGTACAGCGACTTCTGAGTTAAAGTTATGATATTAGTAGAAGTGGTTTTTTAGTAACAAAAATCTTATACACTTATATTTGAGAAAAGTGAACACATGAGTTTCTAGGGCTGGTTGGTGAGTGGCAGTGACCAGGACTTCTGCAGAATCTGCAGCCTCTTGGCGTTTTTAAGAGTTGTAGGTTCTGCTGCCCTAGTCTTATTGGCCTGAGGAGAGGCCCTAAATTTGAGATCCTTCCTGCATGGCTTTCCATGAAATGAGGAGGAGGCACAGAACCAAAAGGCTATAAATAAATTGATACATATATTAAGATTAATGCATGCAATTCAAAGATAATGAAAAGAGCTGCTTTGATGTTTCTCGTTTTAAAGGGAAGGAATAAATGTCTGCACAGTCTTGTTTTAAGGCAAAGAAAACCATATAGATAATCTAGGTGAATGTAATAGGATAGGCCTTTCAGGTTTGGGAAACCTGAGCTGAGGAAGTAAACCTAGGGTTTACTGTTGGGCTTTTTTGAGACAAGCAGTAAGGATGCATTTTGATTCAGCTTGTTCATGTGAAATTGTCATCCTTGAAATAAGACCCAGATTTTTGGGGTGGAGGGCTAAAGGATAGAGGTTTGCAGGAATGAAGTGCTCATTGAGGAAGGAAGCTGCATTGCAGTTTTAAGAAAAGGATGGGACATCTAAATAAAAGAAGTTAAGAAACAAACCAGAAAATCCTTCCAACATAGATTTAAAGATCTTCAGAAATAACTGTTTTTGTTATGTCTTAGAGCCATGCCCTGAGTGTGAGATCTTTGAGGTTCCTCTAGATGGGGAGAGAACCTGGGAAATTGAACATGGAATTACACACATGAGAAGGCTGGATGGCCTCCAGTGGGAGAGTGAGACAGCCCTTCCTGCAGAGGCTTGGGCTGTGTGTCAGCTAGGCTGTAGTGTTTTTGTTAAGCTGTTGGCATCTTCCCATCACTTGTCTGTGGGGCTGAATTTGTAGGGTTTTATTAGTGAGTAGCTGCCTATTGTTGCTTGCCTTTTTCTAGTATATGCTCCTTTTTGGCCCTCTTCTGTGCTTTTAGAAGATTTCCCTGTGCCCTGTCTACCTTAGCAGGGGTGCAGGGGATAGCTGAAGGGAGAGGCGTAGGAGGACTGAAATGTGCAAGTGCAAACCAAAGACAATTATGATGAAAGTTGGGAGCTACTGCACTTCACTGCTCCCCGCCGTGTTCTTCAGCTGCTCAGCACTGTGTTGTGGTGCTGTGCACCAGCACAGAACTCTTTGCTAGTGTGTATATTCTCTTTTTCAGAACCAGTATGAAAAGCACAAAGAGGTTGTTGCTGCTCAAGGTGTGAAGATTCTTGGGAAAGATTTGGAAAAAACTTTGGCTGGATTGCCATTGCTTGTAGCTCATAAAGAGGATGAAGTCCCAGTTCTCAAGGTGAGGTGGCTGATGTTGAAGTACAACACACTGAGGGTAACTCGAGCTTTCTGATGATGAAACTCAAATGTTGAGAGCTCAGTTTGCAAATAACTGGCTTTTTTGGTTGTTTTAAAAACTGTTCCAGTAACATGTTTTAGCCTTGTGCTCATGTGAAGCTTTGGTGGTGTGATGTTTTTAGTATTTTGACCATTAGTTTTTTCCCTGATATTTTTCTGGGGTATCTCTACTGCTAGAATAAGGTTTGAAAACAAGTATCATGGCATAGTTTGACTCTGTTAATTACTGATTTGGTATTTATAGTAATTTACAGATATATTCTAATCAAATTACTTTAGGTACATATCTGCTAGTGGAGTTCTGCAAACTCTCCTAATTGCAAAGCCAATTTAAGACTTTTGCAATCATTTCTTTTGTGACTTACACATTAAAAATGGTAGAGGAAAGGATGTAGCTATCCTAAACCAAAAACTGCTCCGTGCTCTCCAAAGGCAGGAAGTTAGTTTAGAAAGGAAACTCACACGTTGCTAATTTACTTTTGATCATAGTCTTCCTTTAGTCTTCTGTCTACTTATTTGTGCCTTTGAAGAGAGGTTAAACTTTTGGGATGTCCAAACACACACCTTGTTGCTGGGTCCACATGAGTATTTACTTACAGTATTCTACTGGTAGTAGATACACAATGGCTAAAAATCAATAGCAAAACCCATTCATCTGCCAGAGGAATAGACTTAAATGTTTGAGGTTAGAAGGCATAGGCTCTGAGAAAATGTGGTTTTTTGACTTCTCTAAAAGCAACAACTTGGCTTTGCTGCTCTTGCATTCTGTTTTGTACTCAGGCCTAAAGAGTGTTCAGGATCCTTTCCAGCTCATGGTTTTAGGTGACAGCTTTTGTCATTGATCCTCCGGCAGCCAAAGGCATTGCCCCACAATGTGGGCCATGTGTTTGCTCAGCCTTGCCAGCAGAAACTTCTAGTGCTGGGGAAAGTGATGTGTAGTCTGCAGAGAAATGTTACCAGCTCTGAAGGTGGGGATCTGCTCAATTTTAAATTATCATCTTCCTACAAATCAGTAGGAATCAGTTCAGCTGATCATCAGTTCAGCTCAGGCTTTTCTAAAGCCAGAAACAGTCAGTGTCTCACAGGCTGTGTATGATTTTACACTGCAGCTCTGTCACTTGGGATCTATCACCATGGCTGTCACATGTTTTCAGCAGCTCATGAACGGGAAGATTTTGCACCCTGAGGCGTAAATAGCAAGAGAACTAAAACTTGCTTTTTTCTCTCTCATGGTTTTTTTTTTTTTTCTAAAGGATGAACTAATACATGAACTGAAGCAAACACTGAATGCAATCAAATTAGAAGAGAAAGGTGTTTATGTCCAGGCTTCTACTTTAGGCTCTCTAGAGGCATTACTTGAATTTCTTAAAACATCAGAAGTGCCAGTAAGTACTATTGTGCTTTATCTGATGCCACTGATTCTGTGTGTAGTCAGTAAATGTTTCCTTTTGACTCAGAGATTAATGACTTGATTTTTGTGGCTTTCTTCAACAGTATTCAGGAATTAATATAGGCCCTGTCCATAAAAAAGATGTTATGAAGGCATCAGTTATGTTGGAGCATGACCCACAGTAAGTACCTTTGCTTTACTGTGCTGATGGATGTGCAGTGGTGCTGCAGGCAGACCTGGCTGTGTATGGGGGTTTGTGATGTGCCGGGTGAACTGTTGGGCTCGCTGTTCCCTGCAGGTACGCCGTCATCCTGGCATTCGACGTGAGGATTGAGCGTGACGCACAGGAGATGGCCGATAGCTTAGGAGTTCGGATTTTTAGCGCTGAAATAATTTATCACTTATTTGATGCCTTCACAAAATATAGACAAGACTACAAAAAACAGAAACAAGAGGAGTTCAAGTAAGTATGAGCTACTGTATTCTGGTTGTTTCTCAAATAAGTGTCTCTCTTATTTAGCATAAATGAAGCTGTATTTAACTACTTGTTTCTTTATTACTTAGCATGTAGTTGTGATGCAAAGGGAGGAGAGGAGAAAGATGGTAGGACAATAAATTGATAGTTTTCAAGAATTCAGCACTCCAGTCTAATTGTTTAGATCTGGATTAGGGCTAGTAGGATGAGAGCTGTGAAAGTTGTGCAGCAGATGCAAGATTCAACTAGAATGTTGTGTAATATGGAGTGTTTTTATTACAGTTTGCTTTCTATACATGGCTTCTCTTCCTAGATTGTGGCAGATGGGTTAGTCTTGCAGAGTTAAAAAAACAAAACTAAAAGGATTTGGATTCTATTGTTTCATATTCCTATGATTCCAGTGTAGAGGGCTGAGTTCTGACTGCAGTAACATGAATATGTAATCATTCAAGGATTTACAGGGACCTAAAATTAATTTTTTGAATCATGTGTCATTGGGTGGTCTTCAGTAGAATAAGGACAGTCAAAATAAATGAAAATGTATTTAGTTTCGTATTGATCTCAAGTTGAGTTTGTTTAGCTCAGCTTTTAAATGTATTTCTTCACTTGGCAGAAAAACCCCTTGAAATTCTGGAGTTCAGGCAGCAATATTTCTATTCGTGTGTTCTTGTGAGGCTGTAATTACACTGTAAAATTACTACTCTTTTGGTCTTGGTCTAAGTTGAGTGCTCAAGCCTGTCAAATTAAAATCCATGCCAGGCATGCATGATTATTACTCCCTGTAGTTCTTGAACAGGTATGGACTAGAACTAGCAAGATTGGAAAAGAGGGTTTTTCCTGCTTGATTTTCTCCAACTAACACTTCTAGAATGAAAGCCCAAGAATTTGGGAGAAGGCAGAACTGTTAATGTTACATCCACTGTTTCAGTGTATCTTTCAAAGTGCCTTTTCTTGTCATCTTCCAGGCATATAGCAGTGTTCCCATGCAAGTTGAGAATACTCCCTCAGTTCATTTTCAACTCTCGTGACCCAATAGTGATGGGTGTTGTGGTGGAGGCTGGCCAGGTGAAGCAGGGGACTCCCATGTGTGTACCTAGCAAAAATGTAAGTAAGGCCTCTTCCCACTGCATGTTTGATCCAGCTAGTAGTTCCTGGGATGATGCACCATGGAGTGCTTGCATGCTTTTCCTTAGTGCACAGATTGGTGGTAGGAGATGAGGGTCAGACTTGCAGATCAAGTCTGTCTTCTGGTGCTCAAATATCTCACTGCTGTCTGCCAGAAGAGTTGAGCCTTGGAGCAGGGCACAGGAAGTGTGGCTGGAGGGCAACTGCCAGTTCTGTGTTGTGGTGTTGAGTAACGGGCAAAATTGTCATATCTGGTAGCTAAAAAAGGGGAGAACCAACTCTTGACATTTAGGGATAACCAGCTGATATCCCAGATGAGCTGTAGGAGGTTGGTGTCCCTGCCCTTTTCAGGATGGAGCACTTGCTGTGCTGTATGTTCTGCTTGCCTGTGCTGAGGTGGCAGCTCAGCCAGTGCCACTGCTGCACTTCCTGCAGGAGTTTAGAGAAGGGTGTATGCACAGAGGTTTGGTGGATGTGTTACAGCTGCTTCATTGTATTACAGTTTGTTGAAATTGGAATAGTTACAAGTATTGAAATAAACCACAAACCAGTGGATGTTGCAAAGAAAGGCCAAGAAGTTTGTGTTAAAATAGAACCTATTCCTGGGGAATCACCTAAAATGTATGGACGACATTTTGAAGCAACAGATATCCTCGTCAGCAAGGTAAGAGCAATCTGCATTTGTGAAGAGGGCTTAGGACAGAGTGGCAGCTTGCTTGAAGTGGAAATGTAGCATGAAGCCTCAAAAACAGGGGAGGAGCCTTCTGTCAGAGACTGACAGTCACTTGGGAGGGCATGTGTGTGGCATCATGCAGGTGAGGTCTCTGGAGCTGTGGTTTGAGGTCTGTAGTGAAGCCCCTGCAGAGGCCCAAAGGAAGGAGGTGCTGTGGCTGCCAAGACCTTGCTGCTCAGAACACCTGAGAGGGCAAAATGCCACACTAAATATTTGCCAACTGCTTGTACACAGAGCTCAGCAGTCCCCCAGGACACCGCAGCCTGTGCTTGAAATTTCACAATAAATAGCAATCCTCCAGTTGCTCTGTGGGGCACTGGGCTTGAATGAGGAGATGATCCTTTGCTCCATCTTTTTTTGTTGGAAGTAAAGCCACAGCTCTCCACCTTCCTAGCTGCTTTAGTCACCATGTCATAGGACACCTCCTGCCACACAGGTGCCAGGGGTGTGTGCCCACAAATGAAGGGTGAGTAGGGCCTGGGATAGGGAGAGGCTGGGGTTGCTGGTGCTGTAGGCCCTGGTGGAAGCAGGAGACCTCTCCAGTTCTTGTCTTACTGCATAAGGTGTGGGATGGACTGTCCAGCTGCAGCCCCTCTAGACCAGAGAAGGGACATGGTGTGAGGAGAAATGAAGGGAAACAAACAGGATGGGTCATTCAGCTTATCAGTAGCAAATGGGAGCTTAGAATGAGTTTACCTGGTGTGCAGACTGCCCTTTCTTCAGAATAACTGTTTCCAATGTGCTGAAAGCTGCCTTTAATTCCTGTGTGGTTTTGATGGTTTTGTCTCGTGTGTTACAGATCAGCCGTCAGTCCATCGATGCTCTGAAGGACTGGTTCAGGGATGAGATGCAGAAGTCTGACTGGCAGCTTATAGTAGAACTGAAGAAAGTGTTTGAAATCATCTAGATAACTTCTACAGCAATGGGGAGGCAGGAATAAACGCACTCTTCCTGTTACTAAAAAAGTTACCAACAAAGTCCTATATTGAAGACAGTGTTGGATACATGTTTGGGAGGAAAATATGTGGATAAAATGTTTTCCATGAGAAACCAAGAAATTTACACTGGTTTGACAGTGATCAATTTACATGTTCCCATGGTTCCAATGTGCCTGTTCACCTCTCCTACTACCCTTCCTAATACTGGCTGCTGTTTTAAAGTTTGCCCTTCCCTCTCTTACACCTTCCTTCCACCCTTTTTCCCTCCTCTCCAAAATAAAATAAATTGAATTTTTATTACAGAACTAAAGCTCTTTCACTTTTATACTGATGAGAGCAGTACTGCAGTATTTGATTAACCAAGCTTCTGCAGACTTTGTGATTCTCTGGACATTTTTGATGTAAGAAATACTTCTTTATTTATGCATACCTCTTTCCTTGACTTTCTTTTCCAACATTCTTCTGCTTTGTGCCTATAGAGTTTTTAAAAATAGAAAATTAGGCAATTGGGTATCTCTGTATTTGCTTTGTGTGAAACAATGTTGTAAAGCATAGCTGCCCACCTTTTACTGCTTGTACAGTACATGGAAGTCAACCTGTAATCATTATAATGCAGAGCCACAAATAAAGGAGATGGACATAGCAGCCCATTTGTTTTACAGTTTGCTTCAGTAATCAAAATTTCACTTCCTGGGCTGTGGCAAATGTGGAAAGGCCAGGCAGGGGCCCTCTTACCTCCCTCTGCTTGGCAAAAGGGTGGAGGCTGTTCCAGCAAAAGTGTTTCCTCCTCTGAATGCACTGCCCCTGGGCTCAAGGTGGTGATGCTAGCGGTCCCAAGGGAGGGGCAGGCCAGGTGTTTAGCACAGCACAACTCCTGGAGGAGGTCAGAGCTGGCATCTCTTCTCCAGCTGCTGCTCAGGGATGTGAGCACCTGCAAACAGCTGTGACTTTGGATGCTGCATCACAGCTGTGGAGTCACCTGGCAGTGTGGGACTGAACCAGCTCCAGCGTGGATGTTTGTGATGACCAGGAGTCAGTCTGTAATTCCAGCATTTTCCTACCCCCCCCTTCCTCTCTGCCTCCCTGCCTGCGATGACAGCTTGATGTATTCTTTCTGAGGCTGTCTCTGGGTAACTCACAGCTCATGTTGATGGGAGCAAAACAAACACTCTTCAAAAGCACAAGCTGAAACAAAAACGAGGATCATTTATGCAGCTGAGGTTTTTAGCATTTAAGATACAAGAGTTTAACATTCAAGACGCAGTTTGATCAGATATCTTCTGTCACTTGGATTACATATTTTGTTGGAAAAATCTGAATGTTATGATTGAGACTATGTGGACTCCATTACAGAGGAACACTTAATAACTCACCTCCTTTGTAAATGGAATTTAACTTTCTGGATTTTTTTTTTTGTTAGACTTTAAACTTGCCATTGAAAAGGACCTTTTCACTATGGTTGGTGTGTGGTGCAACTTCCCATCAGTGGGTGAACACAATTATCAGAGGGAGGAGACTGCATTTAATTGTTAAAATTTTCTTTTGCAAACTATGCAATCATGAAAACTACACTAATAAAAAGTTCTTAAGAACACAGATGTCAAAAAAGTGTGGTCAGTGTATTCTTCTTTATTTCCTCAAATGCATAAGGGGGTTCTTCCCATAGGTAAAAACTCTGGGAAACATAGGCTCCTTTGGCAGGCTCCTGTTGTGGAACTTAAAATAGCCTGACAGTTAATTAATGCTGAGTCCTTTTAGAGCTGCCAGTATTACATCTGTCTGAGTGCCAGTTCCAGAACCAGGGCTGTACCTGAAACCTGACTGGCAAAATACCTGCTTCAGTTTCAGCAATACCTGCCTTGATGTGAGCAGTTGATGTGCTGGTTTTTCTAAACCAAGGTGAAGAGCAAAAGGCAGCTTCAAAAGCAGGAACTTTTGGGGTTCCAGAAGGGGGTCCAGAAGACCCAGCCTAGAAACTAATAGGAACTTAAAAGATCTTCATTCAGGCAATGTCCATCTCTCTCTAACACGCAGCGATGACTGGATGCGAGCGAGTAAGCACCATCAGGTGTTTATTCACATCATTCACAGCCTTCTCAAGGTCCCTACTGTCTCAGCCCTCCTCGTGCTGTGGGAGAAGCTCCACTCCCTTTGGCACCACTGGGGCCTCTGTTTGAGAGTTGCTCTGTGCCTCTCTTGTACCAAGGGGCCCAGCACTGCAGGTGCCTCTCACCAGTGCTGAGCAGAGGGAACAAGCTCCTGCCTTGACCCTTGGGGATCTTCCTTGTGCAGCCTGGCAGGCTGGCAGCTGCCTGTACTGTGCCGAGCAAGCCCCAGGCCTTACTGCAGAGCTGGCCTCTCCCTGCCTGGGAGCAGAACCTGGTAACTTGGTGCTGAACTTCATGAGGTACCCAGCATCTGCTGGGTCCCTGGGAGCAGCACCCCCCACACTCTCAGCCCACCCTGTGTCATCAGAAAGGTGCTGAGGCTGCACTGCCCCATCGCCCAAGTCCCTTACAAAGGTGAGGAATAGCACTGGACCTGGTACTGGCTCTGGGTACCACTAGGGCCTGGCCCCTAACAGGACTTTGTACCACTGACCACCACATCCAGGGCCTGCCTGCCCAGTTTTCAGCAAACTTCTCTCTCTGAAGCCTGTACTTCATCTACTTCTCCCTGAGGATGTTACAGGATATTTAACAAAAAGCCTTATTCAAGTCAAGGAAGTGACGTCTGCCCTTCCCTCATCCTCCACCTGGCTGTAGAGGTTGGTACCTCTCCCACTGTCTGGTCTGAGGAAGCCAAGGTCACAAGCTAAAGCTAAAACCCTGCTGCCACTGCTGTAAGCTTGCTGCAGACAGGGATGTACCACACAGCTTTCTCTGCCACAGCTGTACGGGCAGCAGCTCCTGCCCTGTGCTAGGCAAGGTGCTTTCATTTAAGCTAGTGGTGCAAATACTGCTCCAGGGTTAGCTCCAGCTTGCATTCCTGCTCTCAATTCTAAGCCCAGCATTATCTGAGATACTTCTCACCTCCCCCCATTTATTCAGAAGAGATTTTTCTTACCAACTTAGTTTTTGTCAAGTGTTCTTCATTCTCTCTGGGTGCCTGAACAGCCTTGTTTAATGTGTTGGGCCAAGTACAACTGTGTGAGGCTGGTGCACACCTACAAAAAACAGACTTGCCCAAAACATGAACTGCAGGGATGCAAGCACACCCCCAAGCAGGGACACAGTGATGGGACGATTTATTTTGTCTCAGCTACTCCCTACAACCTATTTTGTTGTACTGTGGAAATGCGTGCCAGAGGCTGGGAAAAAGGGTGGTGTTTAACATGTGGCTGTCTCTAGGAGAAATGCAGAGGACATATGCAGGCTTGACCAACGCTCCGTGTTGGTTACTCCTCCCTTTCTGCTGCTACTTTGGGGTGACTTGCCTTCCTCCAGAAGCACGTGAAAGGTGACGGGACATCCAAGGTGAGACAGTACCCAGGCTTCAGCTGACATCCTGTGTGCTTCAGGAGTGCCTTGGCCACCCTGGCTTGAATCTTTGAAGGGTGAAACTGAAAATGAACTAATATTCTTCCCTTGGCTTAAAATCTGTAATAAAGTTAGTGGAGAAGAAACAGAAAGTGGCCAGGTACCTGTACAGCAGCCTCCTCCACATGTTGAGGCAGTGCCACTGTGTAAAACTTTGTGAAATGAATCAAAGCTGCAGCTTTAGTAAAAGGGGTTTACCATATTCAAACTGAAGCATCACAAAATAGAATCAGTACAAAAATATACATACAGTTCTTTATTAAACAACTGTAAACACTTCACTGTAAAAATCCATAAAACTTTATAAACAAACATTTTGTAAATAGATTCTATACTACAATAAAAGAATTTTAACACAATTATTTACATGCAATACTGACAAATTTGGCACTTTCTGAAAAGAAATGTACAAAACACTTTGTTGTTTAAAAAAAAATTTGAAATTATAAAAACTCAGGGCATTACTATCATGCACTTTGCAAATACCTCACAAGCACTTATGGCACAGCTAGCAGAGAGCTCCAGGCCCTCATCAAGCTCTTTACTACGAGTTCAGATAACTTTTAATGTGCTTCCGTAAGTTTGTTGTAAAACTACCTGAACGTTGTCAAGAATGAAGTCAAATGCCATATTCCAAACTGATTCCACAGATGACTGCATTAACCTGAAGGGAAAAAGGAAGAAGAGGCTGAAAATTACCATCACAGAACCAGTCCTTTTTACAATCACTTTTGGTCTTCACACTGGAAAACAACATCACAATGGTTCCCCACAAATGGAATTTTGATTCAGTCCTGGTAAAGTCCTCCCTCTCTACTTAAACACACCAAGTCTTACTTAATGGCACAAATTCCTGGTGTGAGCCTGTGAATTAAATGATGGGTGACCTTCCACCAACTGCATTCTGAAGACCAGGAATAGCAAGTTTCTGAATCCTTATCTTTACTTCCTCATCCCATGACAGAGACGCTATTTCTCTGTTTCCAACAAATGCCAAGTGCAATCGACACATTTAAATAATAGGGATTGGGGCACTGTATTATTTTTATATATTAATTTTTTATTTTTTATATTTATTGCTAAAAACAAAATCCACAGAGAACTATGAGTTCCCCCTATGATGTGAGTTACTCTTATGATCAGCAGCTACAAGAAGTGAATGAAGGAACTGCCCATGGAAAACAAAGCAGCTCTGCACTCTCAGTGTCCCTTCTAGATCCCTGTACTGCAGGAGAGCAGAGGGTTCCCACACTCAGAGCTTTGGAGGGTGTAACATCAGTATCACATGGGTAAGTGTGAACCCTTTGGAGAGACACACTGCCATCAGTGCAGATCCAACACACAGGAACCAGGAATGGGGCATTCTGACAATTCTGAAGAGTTTTATAAAGAATTAACTATACAGATTTCATAAAACAGTTCATTGCATTGTGCATTTTGCATTTTCTAAGGCCTAAAGACATCCCATAATACAAAAGCCCAGTGAACTTTCTACACTTCTGTAGTCTTTTTGGTGCTGATTCATTTTGTGAAACATATTTTGCAGATCTAAAACCTAGAAAGTGAGCCCCACGGTTACGCTTTAGTTAGTAAGCAAGTCATAAAGGGATTAAAACCTCATAAACTCTTGGGAGAGTAATACGAGCACAATAACAAAGTAACAGGAATTGATTTAAAGGCTGGAGGTGAGACAGAATCTGGATACAGCATGAGATCAGGACTAGAAATGCCATGAAGAAACGAACAAAAACAGGATGAAGAAAAGGGACAATGCTGATGAAAACTACAATCTTTGTCTAGAAATTGTTGCCCAGAGAAGCTGTGGATTCCCTATACCTGGAAGTGTTCAAGGCCAGGCTGGCTGAAGCTCTGAGCAACCTGCTCTAGTGGAAGGAGTTCCTGCCCATGGCAGGGGAGCTGGGCCTACGTGATCTTTACGGTCCCTTTTAACCCAAACCATCCTATGATTCTACGAATTACTACTAAATATTACTTTTAATTTTTCAGAAATTACCTATTTTAACAGTCCAACACCATCCTTCAACCCCAGTGTTCAAGCTTAAAGCCACTCATCAGTGGAATGTCTAATGGGTTAATGGGCTCACAATGCAGCATCTAGTGTATAAATTATAACACAAATAGTCTGAAGTTCACAAATACTAGCAATTAAGTTACCTTTTCATGTACTTAACAACCAGATCTAACTTTTCCAAGTCTTTTTCTTCTATTAGATCAGTACAATATTTCACAACCTGTAGAATGTCTTCTTCCATAGGATCTATAATAAAAAAAATTAAAAATGAGGTCTTTTTTCTAAGCATACTTAGAATATAATCACAGAATAAAATGGGAATACAATAGAAAGAAATTCTGCAGTGTCAGCATATCAGGGGCCAACCTGACAATTTCTGTATTCTCACACATCTTCCCAATACCAGAAGCTGTGGACAGCAGGGTCCTGAAATACCTGTCTTGTAAACATCTTTTTTTTCAGTAAGAACAACTGAAGAAAAGCTAGCAGTAACCAAAGGGAAAAGAGACCGGGATTTAGAATGCAATGGCTGTTTTGAAACTCTTAAGAGAATAATAATGTCTAGGGCAGGAAGGTGAAATTTCCCAAGGTTTTAAGGAGTTGCTATTTGTTTGACCTAATTCGAATCACAATTTAGCAGGAGTGTCACAGTTGCACAGTTTTTTTTTTATCTAGGGTTCTTCCCAGAATTTATTTTGACAAAAACCCAAACCCTGTACTCCTTTGCCTCTAAGAAGAAATCTTCATAGAAGAAAATGAATTCCCTTTCAAAAGCTTTCACCTTAGTGGTTGCAATATGTTGGAAAAATACATCAAGCCTCAGACACAGGTAACATCAAGGCATAGGACAATGGCAAGACACACGGCTTGAAGAAGGATCATTTTACTTTTCATGATGTTAAGCAAGACACAGGAGCTGGCAAAGCCACACAGTAACAACTGGTAGAAAGAATCAGGTTCTTCCAAGAGTGCCAAGGCAGTAAGACTTCAAGAGTATTGTGAAAAATAAGCAGCAAAATGAAGAGTGAAGGAGAGAAGAAGTACAAAAAGCCCATCCAAAGCAGTTTTCTTTGTGATGCATTGCAAGCTCAGCCCAGTGTGACACCCCGCACCTGAGATAGTTGTGATCCACTCTTTCAGCAACGTCTTCACGTCGTTGAATTCCACAGCTCCAGCGAGGTTCGGGGCTTGCGGCCTGAAGGAGCCTGGCGGCTGCTCTGTCTGCAGAGCTGATGGGCCTGGAGAATCCGAAGTTGATGGAACTGCTTCTGCCTGTTCCAAACATAGAAGTGGATAATGCTCAGTCTGACAAATATGGGAACACCATAAACATACAGAGATAAGTGTCAGTGAATAATCCAGTGAAGAAAAACAGCAACATGAACTCAGTCTAAAAAAGCAGACACAGCTTTACCAAAAGCTGTTTGTGTTAAAAGTACCTGAGCAGCTGTTCCTTCTTGTTTCAAGAAGTCATCTATTAGCTTCTGTGGGCTTCCAGATGTAGCTGGCATGTTTTTTGCAGGGCTACCAATAAGTTTGTTTTTCAAAGGACTCTGAATCTTTTTCACAGGACTGACTGGGGTTTTTTTCCGTATTTTTTTCTTATTTTTCATAGTTGTATGCTTCAGATGTAGGAAAGGATTTTTTGACACTGAAAAACACAGGAATAGTCAGTGGTTGATATGTTTAAAATTTAATACTTTTCCATTGAATGGGGGACTCTGTATCTCCCACAAAAATCTAATGATCACTTGAGAAACACAGCCTAGATAAAGCACCTTTAACATACACACCATTCCAGATCCCAGCAAGTAGCAAGTTTTTAAGCATTTGAAAAGCAGTGTTAGACTTTCAGTGTATGCAGAGGACATTCAGCTATTCATAAGCTTTTTAATGTGAGCATTTCAGCACTTGAATGCTCACATTAAACAGCTGGTGAAATCTGAATCTACTGGACAAATTGCCTCACCTCAGAGCACTGTCCCACCAATGTTATCAGCAAAGCCAGCAGTGTAAAGCCCCCACAATGCTTTTATCACAGTTTATGAAGGAAATCTCTCTCTCATTCCATCATCCTAACATATCTGCATTAGTCCACTGGCTATGAAATCAGGTGTGATTATAATTACAAGGCAGTGTTTAACTGGCAATCAAGCCAATTTACAAACTATTTTTATGACAAAGCATATTCACAGGGAATTAGTCTTATTTCTTTCTACTGATTACAAAAAGGAGACCTGGATGATCAGCTCAGAGTAAACCCATCAGACATTCAGTGAGATGCAGTATATCTTTCTCCAGCTGCCCCAAAGCCCTACCAGTGCTATGGGTTTCAGGGAACCATGAGAATGCTCCCTGAACAGAGTTTAACTAATTTAAGAAAGTGCAATACTTTCAATCACAAGATACGTCAAGTTTGGATTCCATTTGGCAAACATATGGATGTGGGTAAGTTTAGTGCCACAGTCCCCACAAATTGAATTAATTACCCATTTGAGTAAAGCTGGGCACCTGTTTGCAAACTGAAAACACAGCTGGTTGTAACTGACAGTCTGTCAAAAATAAATACAGAAATTCAGTTGAACACAGAATCTTCAGAGAAGCTTTGGTTATATTTTTCAGTTTGTTACTCAGGGTTGCATAGCTGTTTGGATAGCAAGCAACTCCTATACCAGAGGACTACTGCACAACTACATATTCTCACCTAAAGTGCTAGCAGGCTGCTGCTCTGATTGCTTCTGCCTTTGATCATATGCATCTTTCAGCTCTGCTTGCAACTCAGCAGGTAGTGCAGAAAAAACCTCGGGGTCCACCTGAACAGTAACAAAAGATTCATTTGATTATTTCAGTGGTGAACAGCACCATTTGCTTCCTTCTAGGTCACTCACATGAGAAAGGTATTTACATTTTAAGCCAAGCAAAAATAAAAGACATATAACTGAAACACCGTAAAACACATTGTAGATTTTCTTTGTATATTTTAGTTCATAAAAACAACAAAATTTAAATTTAATATTAATCTAACTATTTTTTAAAATTATTATTATGAGCATATAATGCACTAACTGTCTTTACTCACCTACTGATGCTCAGTACAGCTGCATTAAGAGCAGGATTAAGCCTAACCAAGAGAGAATCCCTTCAAATTTCAAAACACAAACATCGTGACCACCAGACTTTTGTTCCTCCTTTTCTTTTATTACATCTATTTCCTGAAAGCTGCTATATAAGTCAGAATATTCTTGGAAATGGTCTCAGTTCTTTAAGGACAGGAAAAGCCAAGTCCAGCTATGTCATATTTTGAACTAGCACTAAGGGTTTAATCTCTTTCTCCCACAGCTGTTCGCCATTTGCTTGACTGATAAAAGCACAGTCCCTTGCAACTGTCCCAGGGACTTGGATTCTAGACAGAAAATAATTTGATACCAATTGCCAGACACACTCACATGGACAAAATAAAATTTATTGTATTATCAGTTATTTTTTCTCATTGTGTGTCTGAAGTAGCACATGAGTGACAGACTCATCTTGTATTTGGAGTTTCCCATTATAACTAGACAGTGTTTTCAGCTCATAATCTTCAAAATCTAATTCAAAGCAAACCTATCATTTAGTGGATTAAATCTGCCAGTGGGAGAGTGCCCTTCATTCCACTGGTAAAATTCAGAGATGAGCACAAACAACCAAAAATTGGTCAAAACTACAATTACTATTCTAAGAGCACAATGCAATTTCTATCATTATCTGAGATACTCTATTTATTACATGTCAATCTGGAAATGTATCAGAATTTATCTCTTATTTTCCATAAAGATTTCTTTTTTTTGAAACCAAAACATGTATGCTATGACAGGGAGGTACAGTGTGCTAGTCACACTCATGATGTCTAAATAATACAGATCATAAACACAAATGTGCTCTTACAGGTTAGCATTCATCAACTGAGCACAAGCTTGTTGCTTTTTCAGAACTCCATGAGTCAACATGAATTTGTCACCACACAGAATCTGCACTAATTGAGGGAGGAAATGGGAACAGCTCTGACCTCAATTACCACACACATTGTGCAGAACAAAGCACTACAGTGGAATGCAGCCAATAACATCACAGGTGTAAGTTATCTTTTTAAATACAAATTTTGCTTAACAAAACTTTTAAAAGAAGTTTAGTGTTCTCTGGTAAAGCATTTGAGAGTCAAGGATTTGGAATGCTCTGAATTGACACTGTTTTTTGTGTACACCACTTAATTCATGCAGAAAAAATGCAGTACATGAACTGGATGCATTTTTGTTATTCCCCCATCACTGCTCTGTCAGAGTGGAACATGGAAAAATTCAATTAGAGGAGCCATCAGCTGAATTCACATGAATTCTCCAATATAACAGGAGATCCAGGTAACTGATTGTACAATGTCCTAACATTGTCATACAGGTTTCTGAAACCTTTCACATTATGGAGAACCTTGGTTTTATAAAGTCATGGATGACCTCAGCATACAGCTATCAGTATTTCTGATGTGCTCATATCAATTTCCTTAGGAGGAACCTGTACCATGTGAGGACACTGTAAGGATTAAGTGAAAACTTGCCACCACTAATTAACACTATTATTACAAATGTCATTCATTCCTAGGCATTTGTAATCTTTACTTTCTGCATCCTATGCTTCTGCAGGATCCAGGCTACAGAGATATACAGCTATTCTAAATTTTAAGATTACTTCAGCAATGATGGAAAGGAATGCAAACTATCTGGCTTCCTTTCACAGGAGAACTTTACCTAACAAAGGAAATTTTCCACATGTTTTCTAACCAATAAATAAATCACTGTCAGCCAATTAGCTTTGCACCTGATCCTAAAAACCTCAGTTCAGACAAAAGGAATCAAGAGCTGCAAAACAAACCTTATTAAGTATAAAAAGATGGCAGGGCATAATTTACATCTGCTGCAGATAAAGCACTCATTTTGGAGTAGTTGGCAGTATTCCTATACCTGAAACCTATTACTACTCATTTCACTGCTTCATGGGCCACAAAGTAGATGTTTGTGTGCAGTCATAGCACATACACTACCACAAAGACTTTAAGAGAAAAAATGTGTCAAACTATATTCAGAGTAAGATGGTAATTTTTGAATTAAGTTCATGTTTGATTTTAACACAGAAAAAAACCCTCCTGTATTAATGAACTGGGTTTAGCCTCTTTTTTTTTTTTTCCACCAAGCCTACAGGAAGCTTTTCAACCGTACTATTCTAGGTATTAAAAACTTGTACCTAACCCAGAAAATGAAAATGTTAAATATTAGTTCTCTTTTTGCCAATAAAGAAAGCTGAATGGCTTTCAGGAAAAAAAATTGAGTATAAGTATGAGTATAAGGCACTCTGAAATAGGTAGTACAGATATCCTTGAAAATAAATAGGAACTACTCAATTCTTCTTGAACTACATCTTCAAACAAAAAGGCTGCTCTACTAAGTTGCACTTTGGATCAAGTAACTGGGTCACAAAATACATTAGTAAATAAAGACAGAAAAAACAGGGCAAAAAATGAGTGCAAACTAGGTCCTTTTAAGAAAACTTCAAAAAGTAATGCTGTTTTAAAAAATAACAATCAATTCTCGACTACCTAATTATTAGACAGATAAAGCATAAACAAACTAAAAGGAATTTTTATAGAAAGCCATATGCAGTTACCATTTACTCTGAAAAAGAGTATTGAGTGGCAAGCTAAGTGTGGAGGGGTGTACTTCAGAGCACAGCCTAATTTAACACACATCTTGCTTGTGGACAGATGCAGCTGCAAAATTTAGAACAGCTGGAGCAGAGAGAACTCAGATACTATTTGGACACTAATCCGTAGGGGAAACCAAACTTTGCAGTTCAGGAATAAAAACTGACACAACTGTTTCTGACCCAATGAACTTGAATCAAGGTGAGGAAATTTTAGTAAAAGAATAGACTATACATTATTTAAAATAACAATTATGCATTAACTATTTAGTGGAATTTCTACACTATTTTCTCTGTATTGTCAGCTAAGCAACATTATGCATTAGAAACAGCAATAAATCTATATAAATGTGATTAAGTAGTATTACTTCATTTGAGAACAGCAAAGATGCAATGAAACAGAAAAATAAAAACACTGCTCCATTTTAAATGATGCAATGCAAGATAGTGTATCTCTGGGTAAACCAATCTTTGATTTTCACATTTTTTTTCTTTTAATTTTTACACTACATTTTTTCAGCACCTTCTTGGACTGAAGAGTGGAATAACATTAGAAACATCCTTACTGTTCCCTGCTGCCCTTTCAGGTCCCTATTTTGGCAAACATCTTTGCTCTTTTCTCATTCTGGACATGCTACGTCTGAGTCCATTTAAAAACTATGGAGATACGCACAACCTTCAGCCATGACTGCCCTTCTCTCAGGAATGGGATACAAACAAACACATCTACAGAAGAAGCTGGCAGAGGTTGGCTTTACCCCATCAGAACATGCACTTAAACAGAGTCTCCTGTGACTTAGCTAGGCAGATTTTAGGACTGCTTCAGGCTTATGGTTCAGTGGAACTCAGCTGCAATACAGAAAAAAGCCTATTTAGACTGGATTGCAAAGCAGGCCATGTATGAGGGGGTTTTACATTAAACAACAGCAAAAACATAGGCAGACTGATGACTATAACGTTCAATAAATATTACCATACTATGTTTCTGACAGATAATGTAACATTTAAAACCAGACTTTTAAAAGGACCGTGAATGATTGATTGTGGTAAAAGGACCGTGAATGATTGATTGTGGGAACTCACAGATTCCAGTTAATACTGTCTCAAGAAAGAGCTTCTAACTTTCTAGAGAGGAAAAGTAATTGTTTATTGACACCATGCAAACATCCTACCTGTGAGAAAGCTGGCAAGGCTATTACATTGATTCCCATATTGGTATTTGGTTCTTGGAGCTCTGGTATTTGTAAAAGCACTGTTCCAACTGGTTGTGACAGAAGTGCAGTGTTACATCCATTTACTGGCTCTTTTTTGCTCTCTCCATGACTCTCTCCTTGCTGCATGGTGCATATTTGCTCTACTTGCTCTCGGAGATCAGGTGGCAGAGCTTCTAGCACAGACTTATCTAGCTACAAGTATAGAAAAGCTGTTAGATTTTTCTAAGGAGTAGGTGAGGGAGTTATTTTAGTCAAAACATTAGTCAGTTCCTGAATTTTACAAAACCTACTACATATTACCCTGTGAATGCAAACATCCTTAAGAACCTGAGAGTTACACTCTGCAGCAGTAAAATATCACTTAAGACTAAGCAGCTCAGCAAATATGAATACTCAGTTTTATCTTCTCACAATGATCAGTCTTCTTACCAAAAACCATAGATAGGGTTTCCTCTACAGCTACCTAAAGATAAAGTAACCTGAATTCTGAATTCAAGTTATACAGGCAACAGGTTGATATGAATACTAAATTGGTGTCTGGCACAAAGCTGTAAGCAATTAATTTCTTTCTTTATACAGTTCCAGGGTGCATGTTACTGATTTACTTTACTGGTATTACGTATGTTTGCATACTGTCAAGACTTGCCAGAGTTGGATGATGAAATCAGCTTTCACTTACTATCAATTATTCACTTGAAACAACTGAGATAACCCCTCAGTGTCCAGAAGTTGCTGTGTACAATGACAGCTGCACTGAATGAATACAACTGACAAGCAGATGTACAGCATCATTCTTCTCACAAGTAAAATTTGCATAAAAATATGTAGAGAAATGCCAATGTTTGACTCTAAGTTCTGCTGAGTAAGACTTCATAGCTGTGTTAGAATAGTTTATCTTTTACATTTAAGAAGAAAATTTGGAGCTTATGACCAGATTCTGGATTTACAGAGAAGAACTACAAATATCTATGAAAATCTACTTGGCTTAGTAACTGAGAAGTTTTGATGAAAGCTGTCTGTATTGTTAATCACTTCAGTTACTCTTACATGTTCTGTTTGTATTCACTCATTCCAAATTTCCTGCATATATAACTCTAAAATAATTTCCTGGGAATCTTGGGTGTAAAATATCTTGCTGTTACTTTCCTAGTACAGTATACAAACAGCAGTGTGGCACTAACTCTCACCACTCCTTCCCAGCCCTGACTTTTTTATTTTTAACCATTTTACAATATGGTTAAAAGCAGAAAGAAAGACATTGTGCCATAAGGCCACCAAAGTAGGAACTCTACTGAACAGCTAGTGCATTTTCCATTTGTTTATACATATTCCTCCTCTGGCAGCATCTGAGAGGACAGAGCTCTGCATTGCTCAGTAAGTTACTTTTAGATCCTGAGCTGGCTTGGATATTGCATTATAGGAACAAGTTTCCTGCCAAAAGCATAATTTGCTTCTTAAAATGGATAAATATTTGAGAAAGCTGTTAAAAAAAATCAGAAATGCTTTCACAGATTTAAACGACAGACATTTAAATGACAGATTTTTACAGAAGAGCAAGAAAGTCTGCTTATACCTAAAATACCAGCAGAATTCTGTGCAGCTGTTTCATAGCAGACCCTTCTAACAGTGTCTACTTGAACAGCATGTGGAGTGGAAATAATGAAGGCTGTCCCATTGACAAAACTCGCCTAAAAAAATCCCCAAATCCCATAGAAATATTTTACTTAAATAAAGATTATCCTCCTTTCATCTAAACAGTAGTATCCTGTACAAATGTTAAGTGTGCACCCTAACTTCAAAAATATTTATTTTATTAAGGCAAAATATTTTTGCATCAGTAACAGTTACTTACTGTGCACTATACTTTACTAGAACTCTTTCTATTTAAGAAGAGCTCCTTTTGGGTCTGTCCAAATAAGACAGACAATCCCGAGTTATTACAATATACTGCAGATGTTTCATATTCTCAGGTTTACCTGGGAAGCAGATGGAACCTCAATACTCAAATTGAGCCTGGATTTTACACTGATAGGAGAATGCACACCGTTCCACTTGACAGCAGACTCGGTGTTGTTGGCATTAGAACTGAGACCAGGTGCGACATTGGTACCACGAGATGGAAGGAAAGTGCAAGTTCTTGAATTCGAAGATATTTCAAGGTCCATAGCAGCCACAAATACTATGCATATGGAAACAAAATACAGAGTGATCATCTAATAGTTAAAAATACTCTGAAGATTCAAGACACAGTGAAAGGTAATTTCCAGAATTATTTGAAAAGTTTATGCAATATATAGCACAATCATAACACTTTTTATTTCAAAGTATCCTCTGTTACTATTAACTGACACAACTAAACAAAAAAAACCCTAATTGGACTAATCCTATGCAAAGTTTTATTAGTAGCATTTTCATTTGCAGCAGCAAACCCCACTCTCAGAAATTTTATGTTGCATAATTTACAGTGGTGTAATATTAAATAAGTATTCCAAAAGGTGATCTATGTTAGGGTCCTTCAGAGCTGATCATTATCACACATGGCCAGTACAAAGCTTACTGACCTTCCTTAGGTTCTTCTTCTGAGTGCTTTTTTGCTTTCTGAATATGAAAAAGATCAATAACTGAATGTGATCCACCAGGTAAATGTCCAGATGTTACTGTTGAGAGAGCTGAAGTTGTTTTACTGATGGGAACTAGCTGCTGTACCTGAATTCCAACCTAAATCCAAAACATAAATGCATTCATTTAACGAAGTTTGAAATAAATAAAATAAATTTAAAAATCTGTAATTATATCATAATAACACTGCCTTCTTTGGAATTGGCTGCCTGTTGTGGGTAGGGGGGAGGACAAATAAAAATATATTGAAATACACATAAATGGCCATTAAAAACATCCCAAACAAATCCCAGGATTATCCACCATAATCCAACAACTAAGAAATTAAAAGGTTGATCTTAACTTCTCTGATATAAGAAAGTGTTGTCAACAAGATCATGAAGCCGTGTGGTTTTTATTAAATTTCTTAGACACTAACAAATACAGGAAAACTGACAAGAATGTGGTTAGTATTAAATCTGGCTACCCAGCAATGCTTTTCTCCAAGGACAACCTACACTAAAGCCATTACTTCAGTCTACAAATGAGAA
Organism: Irena cyanogastra; assembly: GCA_013397155.1. Lineage (NCBI taxonomy): Eukaryota > Metazoa > Chordata > Aves > Passeriformes > Irenidae > Irena > Irena cyanogastra. The sequence continues at coordinate 44,325 of VWZV01014069.1, read as the reverse complement.
AAATACTACTGTTTCACTTGTAAACACCATTTTTGTGAAGTCTCAATGCATGGAAGTACTTTGGTAGAAGTAGTCTTTTTCAGATGATGTGTTCCTCATTTTTCAAGACATCCTAGTTTTCCATTTAACTTTTAAATACCAAATCAGCAGGGGTTCAAAACGTGTGTCCAATAAAGAATGCACTGGTGCACTGTATGAGTTTATTGCCAATCCTCCATAACTTTAAAGAAAAAAACCTGACACTCGGAAGAAGTTTTATATGGAACTCAGAAAGCATGAAGAAGCTACTGTATATATTTGCACCAGGTTTTCTTCTATAATTACATAGTAAGGATTTCGTTTAACAACACCTTCTTAGTTGCAGTAATGGGATATGACATTTAAATTAAATATTTCCACAACTCCAAGCCAGGGAGCTGACTTTGCAAGGCAACATTGTGAACCAAAACCCTACTTCTATATCCAGATGATGAATTAATGCAAGTTTGTTTCAGAAATCCTCTGTGTTCTATTGTAACAAATAGCTGATGTCAAAATAGTGGCATCCTGGGGTCACACTGCTATGACAAAACCACTGAGATGAGCAGGAGTTCTAAAATAAGCCATGAAATGAAAAGAGCCAGAAAACCACCTTCAAACAAAGGCCAAAACATGGGCTGGTAACTTTTCTTGCTCTAAGACCTGCAGTCTAGAACAAAAGCTCCTTTCATCTCTATCTTTGATTGGCATTACTAACAGTTATATATTAGTTTATATTACTTACACAATTAATGTATGGCAAAAGTTTACAGAAAATTCTAAGACAAAATGAAATTTACATGTGCTGATAGAACTGTAGAAGATACAGTCTTCGTCACCTCAGGACGTTTTAAGTTGTGCATTAATTTATACCACAAAAATTCAAATTTACATTTATGGCTTTGTAACCATGTTTTTCAAGGGTTACAAAACATAATATAAATGCATACACTAATTTACATAAGCTTTGTATTAATTACACTTTTGCTTAAGTTTGGTTATCATCTACCATAGGAAATTGAAAATCCACGAAAGACAATGAAACAGGTTGATAAAGAGAATAAATTTCAGTTTTCCCATTAACTCACCCCTCGCATATCAGATATGTTCAGTTTCATTGTGTGAAACATGTTCAGAGTTTCCTTCCCAATTACTTTTGCACTGTCTGTTGCATGGTCTAGAGTCACAGTCCTAAAAAGAATAAACAAATATGGTTAAAAAGGAAACTGTTTCACAAATCCTGAAGACAAAAATTTTGTATTTGTTCCAGAGAGGACCTGAAAGACAGATCATAATTTCTTGGCATGTAGAAACTGAACATTTTTTATTTGTTCTGTGGTTTCTTTCTAAAAGTAGTTAAAACTAAGCAAGATCTACAGAAAAAGGAAGAAAAGCAGAATACTTACTAACTGAACATTCTCAGTGTGCAGTCCACACATTAAAAGGTCAAATTTAGGATATATATATATGCAATCTACTGAAGCCAGACAAGAAGTTTCACAAGACGTTTAAGGTTTGCACAAAAACACACTCCTGCATTTTTGTCTTTCACTCATGCTTGGTTCACAGAGAGTATGCTCAGTATTATTTCAGTTGCCAACTGTCAACAGCAAGAGTTTCAAAAGGAACTCAGAGGGGAAGCAGATGTAGGCATGCGCATGTGGATTACAAGCAACAAGGAATTCAAATTAATGGCAAGCAACTTCAGACAACATTCCAAATTATCTTAAGATATGGGCATTTTTTTGCAATGAGACTCACAAAACAACCTGGATATGAGTTTTACAGATTACCACTTGAGAGTATGGCAGGGCAGCAGCAGTGCTTGGTAGCTCTGGATTCTCTAATGACCTAACCTTTGCCATCAGTAAGGACAAAATTTCAAGTGGCTCATCAAATGCATGTGTGTGATGTAAAGTCTTCTCACTGAAATAATTGATGCAGTTTTAGCTCTGATAAGAGTGGGTGAGCTCTATCAACAAAATGAAGTTTGGTGTTTTGACAGGGTGCCATCCTGACAACTTACTAAACACTTCGACAGTGTTACTCTGCTTTTGAATCTGTCAGAAACCATCACGAAGAGCCAAGTGCTCTTTAGAAGGGACTAGTTCTGTCAATACGAAAACAAAAAACCCTCAGACTGTGAAAAATATGAAGATCTCCTTAAGCTTTACATGTTAGTATTCTTAAGAAAAAGGGGATCAATACCACTATGAACGCAAAGGTACACATTTCAGAAAAATATTTTAAAAAGGTCTGTGCTGAACTATCAGGACTGGGTTTCAGAGATGCAGTAAAAATACCATTTAATCTCAAAAGACGAGTTTGATTTTAAGTGTATCTGCAGGTCTGAGTCCTTCGTAGTACTATGGTTATCATCCTAAGAGATCTTGACCTGTAGGATGAGAAAGCATAGCAAGCCATTCACCTGTGAGGTAAAGGGGCAAGAAATGAGTCATGAGCTATGGCTACAGAGAAAATCTTAAACTGAAGAGAGAAACTGGTCACTTGGGGGAATATCACACTGAGATTCTAATCCATTTGCTTGGATTCAACTTTTGGCGTTCACCCTTCGACTGCTAAAAAGCTTTTTATTGGGCTGAACAGAAATGCACTAACAAAGACAGAAACACAACACCTACAGCATAACCTGGATTGACTGGGGTTGACAAGGTCACTAGAAAGCCAGAAGCAGAAACGGAGAGGCCACCAAACAAAATCCTGGCATCTGAACTGCTTTAGCGACATGTGAACCATTTTCCATTCTTGGCTGATCCTGACCTTACTGAAGACTTCATGAATTAGGGAAATTTCAGGGCATGCGTACATTAGTGTGCCTGCGCACAGAAAAGGGGTCCAAAGCACTGATCTGTTAATGAAAAACTCTGACAATAATTAAAATAAAGGAGGAATAAAGCCCTATCTCAATACACACTCAATACTAAGATATGCTCTTAGGCTGCTAAGAATAACTCTTCAGCTCAAAGACTTCAGGACAGCCAGAAGACTAAAGTGTAGACTGAGGGATTTTCTTCTTGGTATATATACCAATTATAAAAAGTGATGAGCTCTTACAGTGAAACATGAATTTTGTCGTTTCGGCTTATATTACAGCTGAATTCTATGTAACAAGATCACAAGCACGACAGGCTCTATGCATGCAAGTCTTGAACTACTGCACTCTAACCCACTGAAGGAACTCCTGGGCACATAGATGGTGCTATGCAGGGCCAGCACCTGGACTTGATGATCTCTGGGGGTCCCTTCCAACTCAGCATATTCTGTGATCTGTGAACTCTATCACCTCTTCTGTTACCAGCAACACCCACCAAATGACCCTCCAGTTCAGGAGGGATTAGTTTGTTACAACCACCTGAGATGGAAGGAAAAGTAGAAAGACCTATCGTCTCCCAAAAGCCAGGATCATCCTGTACTGAAGAACAACTGCTTTAATAAAGAAGCGTATGCCTGAGGAATACATGTGTATGCAGGTTCTGTGACAATCTTGTATGAAACAGCATATGATACTCTATGCCTAGATTATATCCCTGTGTTTTTAGTATGCAAGTATATAAATAATATTCAGATAAAAAAATATTTAGTCAACATCATCCAGTTTATCAATAAGGAACAAAGAATAGGAGTAACAGCATTGCTCGTGGAAGCTGAAGGTCCTACTCCTTTGATAGTGACCTATCAACTGACTACCCAGGCAGAGTAACTCAGTTATCCCATTTCTTCAGGGATGGGTAGCTACTACAGGGAGCATCTGGATGACATATGCTACAGGGAGTCCAGGTAGAATGAAACCTTATTACATTGATAAGGCTACACAAGAAAACAATGGTACTTCTGATGAGTAACTTCCACCTACATGAAGAAATGTAATTGTGAGGGTCAAGAGACCTGAAAGACTGCCTTCTTGAACAGCTAAAACACAGGGCACAGTCTTTGACCTTGTGATTTTGGGATTCTAAGCTCCACTTCAGGACTTCATTGTCTCTTCTTGGACCAAAAAAAAAATCTCTGCAGACTTTTTGGTAAAACAACAAGAAAGACAAGATTCAACATTAACGAATTTGTCTGTACTAAGATGAATGACTGCAGTCCAAGGTGTCTCATGCCAGCTTTACCCTCAGAACCTGAAGTGGCCTCTCAGTCTCTGCAGCAAGTCATTCTGCATATATTGCCATAGCTCCCATGCTCTCTAGACTCGGAGGACTACTGTGCTATCAGACATCTTTCCTGACAAGTACAAAGCACAGTTTTCTCTGAGAACTGACTATAACTGTCACAGTCATATGAGATCTATCAAGGAATAGCAGAAAGCCTCTCAACAAAAAGGAAAGTACCCAACATCACACATCTCAGGGAGAAAGAACACTATGCAGCACCAGAACTTTTCAACTTGGCTGATTACTGAAAGAAATCAATGCTGCTGCATGCGTGTCACAGTGCAGGATATAAATATGTCTTTTTCAAACACTCTAAGAAAACCCTCATCTCCAATACTGAACAAGGTGGAGAAAGGTACACCAATATATAAGCATACATGTATTACTGATAATCGGACCACCACAAATGCACAACCCAAACACAGAGGACTTTTGATAATAGTATCCTACTTATTTTGGTGCAAGTTTTATACATAGACAAAATACCACCAAGCACTTTGACATTTCTATTGTCTTCCTATAAATTTTAGATCCTGCAGAAGTGTGTTCATGCCTAGTACTTACCTGGCAATATTATCACAGATTCCATGACCTCCGTATTTTGCAGGCTCTACTGGTGCTCCAGCCTTTCTGACCATAATTTTAAGGGTCAATCGTTTACCCTTCATACCAGCAGCTTCAAGTCTACGCTGGATTTCCTCTGAGAGGCTCAGAAGGAAAGCTTCTGCTTCCTTAGGCTGAAGGGGAAAAGCAACATGTTTAGATAATTACCAGTTTTCAAATACTGAAAATAAATCACTAAGGGTTAATACAATCCAGATTGCGTAAACTGAAAAGAGCAACCTGACTCACAAGCAATTGTCTCATTTAACTTCAAGTGGTTTGTTTTCACTGTAGGTCACTTAATTTAGGCGAGATGATACATTCGTGTCCTAATGCTGGAAGAAGTCTTTAAAAGATGTATTTAGAAACCCCAACACAGAATTGTAAGTCTAAGCACAAACCTAGAAGATGAAGAGCATAGGACTCAAAATCTTTTTAACCATGAGGAAAGTCAAGCAGTGGAACATGTTGCTCAGGGAAGTTTGCAGTCTTCATTCTTGAAGATTTCCAATGCCAGACTGGATAAAGAGCTGAGCAACTGGTCTGATTTATTAGCTTCCCCTGCTTTGAGCAAAGGTCTGGGCTACACAACACCGTCAGGTCTATTCAAACTCCTTTTTTTCCTATCATTTCTATAAATACTCAAGATCTCAAAAAAGTATTGACTTAATTTTTAAATACAATTCGGTTAATAACACTCCCCCCCAACAAAAAAGTATTTCTAAAAAATCTAATAAAAATGTTGTACAGGAGCAGCTGGTGATAGTTTCAGGCACTGGCATATTCGAATAATCAGCATTTAAATGAAAGAGAATGCTAGGTGCTGACAAACCTACTGCAGTTCTCTTTTTCTGTACCAGACTTGTATAACGAATGCAGAATAGCCAGCTAATTTTGTGCAAGCTTCTTTTCAGTCCAATACTTTTGCAGTCTCTCCTCCCATTTTATCGTTTGGTCTCCTACTTCTTCATTTTCCTCATTTCTATTTCGTGGCTAAGATGGTGCTCTAACAGATCAAAGTGTAAGTGAAAATAATCAGAATATGAGAAGATTCTTCTACAGCTGAAAGAAGTCACTGCAAAAAAGAAGCAAGTTTAATTTACCTGTGTAAACCTTATTCCATAGTTGATTTCTGCTGAAACAGATTTTCTTTCTTTTTCTGTACGAACAGGTCGGTCATCCAAACCACGACAAAATCTGTAGAGCATTTGTCCTGTTTTTGGACCAAATTCTTTTTGCAGTTTTGACATTGAAGCACACTGCAGATCTCCACAGGTTTTAATTCCCAAAGAAGCCAGCTTAGATTCCATTGTCCTGCCAACTCCTAACAACAAAAGCAATTAGTTCTGTTAAACTCATACAATTCGAAGCCAGTTAGGATCTGACTACGTAAAATTTTTATTTCAAACCTGTATTAAGTCATATCAAATTAACAAATAAATATATATAAAATAAATTTTGCTCCATAAAACATGGTTTGAATGGAAACTTTTGCTATGATCATCAGAGTATCTTTAATCTGTTTCATATATTTAGTTTAAGATATCACACTACAGCATGTTTGTTTATTTTTGGGTAAAATATGAATGAATCCAGCTTGGAAATTGTCTTGAGGTACTCCCTGTTACAGATTATATCATTCTGAATCCCCCCAACAACTCAGTCCAAAATGAGTGTCCAACATGTAATATATTTTTCCCCTCATGTACAAATGATCTAATCTAAATGAAAACCAACAAATATTTTTACCATTGTTGCACTGCTTCCTAGGTAGAAAAATAACATTTCAGGTAGAAGTGATAGCATACCTGTATCACTTGTGCTTTGAATTACCAAGCACTGGAAATTGTAGGTATCCATGGCAACGGCACATATGTAAGTGTGATAAACTGAAGTATATTTCTGGGTTTTGGAGAGGTGGCCTGTTACTTCCAGACAATATTAATCCTATGAGTTCACACTACCAAAGTCAGCAAAAATTAGAAATCTTAGGTAATCAGATTCTATTCTTGATAATCTGTTTCTCTGTCGAGGCGGTATTATTAACACAAACACTAAAATGTTTTTACTATGAACATGCAAGTAAATTCTGAAAACTTTAAAATGTTGAAGTCAAAGCACAGTACTATATAAGTAATATTCTGGAGGAAAAATATCTCCTGTAAGTTACGCCAAAGAGAAATTACAGCACAACAGTGCTGTAAATAGTGTTTGGCCACTAAGGGTTATATAACGAGAATTTCTGACAAACCTGCACCTGTCTATAGATGCTATTTCTACCACTCTTCCATTTCACTGTCTATGGTTGCCTGTTTTTTACTGCCCTTCCCTCCTTTTCTCATCTTTAACAGATAAAGACATTATTTTTTATATCTAACACTGTATACATACAGGCTGAAGTCAGCTGATCACTGAAAGCATAAATGAGTGCTTACTCAGCACTTTTTGCACCATGCCTGTGTCACATCATACTACGTGTGCAGAGTGACAATACAGAGTTACATGCCAGGAAATGCTTTATGTTACAAACTTTTAAAGTATTCTCCTGGAACAATAAAAAATATAATAAAGACTGTTTTCATACAGGTGGATGCCATATGTCTTTACTGTCTATCACATTTCGGATCATAAACATGCAATAGCAGCTAATCCTGTTTGATCTAGAAAGCAAATTTGTAGATGAAACTGGTTTAATATCAGGAGGCAAAATGCCCTCTAAAAGATAGGAGTACCTGGAAGACTGGTAACAAGCTGCCCTCTGATAAAATCATCCACCTCTTCAGGCTTTAAGTGATACTGTCCATCTGGTTTTGCTTTACGAGTTGCCATTCTGGCCAGCAGAATATTGGAACCTGTAAAAACAACAATTTAAAGCATCTGTGGTAACTTCCACCGATCCTCAAGTAGAATGCCACAGTTTAACACTCAAGGAAAAATGCAGAAAGTACAGCCAAACTCTTTAAATTTTACCAAGAATTTAATGAAATCTATTCATGTATATCATGTATGTGTCTACTTTCAAATTACCAGCTGGCACTATTTGCTATAACAGCAGTGAAACTGCAGTGCTAACTGCATCTGCAGTTAGTAAAGGAAGAATTCTGCTTAGAGTCATGAATTTCAGCTTGTCTCACAAGTGGATTTGACACACCTATATATACTCAGTACAGGTATGTACAGATACTCAACTCTAGTATTAATTAGGAACAAAAAGAAAGGAGAAAGGAACGAGCCAAGAAGAAACAAATCAAGGAAGTATTTTCAGATGCGTGATTCAATGTACAATACCTACTAAAAATCACACAAATCTTTGCCCTCAATACCTTCTAAGAACTATGCAAAATCATGCCAACCCTGTAAACCCTTGCTGCTATCTCCAATAAGGAACACAATCTGTGGTCCTTTATCTATTTACTGGAAAAATACAGTAGCATTTCATAAAAATGAATGCACGAGTGGAATTTTAGCATAGTGTTCAGAGAAAGGAGAAGTGATAGCTGGATGGGCCATTGACTTTAGAGTTGGACTTGATGATCCTTGTGGGTCTCTTCCAATTCAGAATACCTTGTGATCGCTGATATGGAAATTTTACACATTTTTGCTTACAACTTTCCAATTATGAAAATTTTCTTGCATTTTTATTCACACTAATTTAATGTAAATGGCAACATATTCCACAAACACTTAGGAGTTTTAGCAAACTTACATAGCTTTGATACATTAATAAAAGCAGTCACTGCTTGTAAGCAGAAATGAAGTTACTTACCCATCCCAACAGAAGCTGTGCATTTAGTTTGATCTTTGATTTCAGTGCGGATAGCGTTTGCCAATTCATCAGGAGTCAGTCTGGTCTCTGTAAGGATTTCAGTGATATCTACTAGTGCTTCATCACAACTGACTGCTTCGATGTTGTGAGTATAGCTATCAACACAAAGTAAAGGAGGTGAAACACCAGCAACAGCTCACCATCTGTCAAAACAAATATGCCACCTTTTGTGGTGGCATTGGTGGCATATCCCTGCCTATTTTGTATCACACATCATTTAGATATTAAAAATGCTAAAACAGCAAATTACAGTAATATTAGTAATGCAAGACTAATTTCAATATGCATCTTGATTTTAAAGGAACAGCTGGAGAGGGAGCTGAATATTTGTTTTTCATTAACAATAACAAATTTCCAGTTTTATTTCAAGTGCATTTTAAACCAGAAATTAGTTTCTAATAGATGTTACTCCAATAACCCATTCTTAAACTACTCAAAAAACATCTCTCGGAAGGATCTCCCTTCTAAGCAGGGATCTGCTTCTCGCTATGTGAATCAGTAAAAAATTTAACAGTGACTCATTTGGAAGTCAGATGTTGATTGTTTACAGGATCTGGCTTCAGGATAAAAGAATGCTCAGAAGCATGGTGCTCAAAGTAACAAAAATACTACAAAGGAAGACCTCAAACAGGAATAGCTTCACTGAAGCTGAAGAGTGGGAGATGAAAATACAAAATGAGTAATAACATTCAGCAGTGGCAAAGAAAATATGCTTGATAACCTTACCACAAAGATCATGCAAACAAACAGCACATTACCTTGCTAGTATTTCATATACTGTCCGTGCAACTTCTTTGTATGCATCAAAATCATATGAAACTGCTTGAAGATTTGGACACAACTTTTTTGCTTGGCCAAAAAACATCCCGTTCTTTATGCCAACTTGTCTAAAATTGAATAATTAAATAAAACCTAAGTAAACATTGTGAAAACTTTTCCAGAAATTAATAGGGAGTACTTCCATTTTTGATTATTTGTCTTTTCCCACAAAAACGGGAACAGGAATTCAGTTAACGGGTAGAAATCTAATAGGTTAAAAAAATAACTGCAACTAGAGCATTTGAATTAGCTGAGTTTTATTAAGCCACTGAGCATGAGAAATTTGCCTTCAGGAAAACACTAAAGACAAAGATTCCAGAAAGCATAGTTGCCATCTTCTGTTTCAAATTAAAACCACACATATACTACAGTGACTAAGGTAGTGAGATCTTATATTTCAAGGTGCAAGCTTATGTAATTAGGCTCCTGTTAATAAATAAAGTATTTCTGAGATACAAATAGAAGCCTGTCTATCCTAGCAAGCCTAAGAAAGCTTCCAATGAAGAAATAATTTCTGAAGTACTATTTCCATCAGGGAAAACCCCCTGTATTTTGAACACTGTGCTTATATTTACTAAAGTTGTTTCATATTCTAAACCTTTGTAAGTTTGGTCGTTGGAGATGGTCAGCAAAGTCTCTGCAAAAAACAGTTTTGAGTTTAACAGTCACACTTTCTGTTTGAAATAAAACGTGCAGAATGCATCACTAATCCTATAAAATACTGCAACTTTGATACAAAGACATGACAATAACATGAAATCAACAGTATCACAGTGAAAGGAACAAGGATTTTTGTCACAGGCTTTATTTCAAGTTACACATAGGCTGGCTTGAGAGCCACTGAGCAACATCTACCAAGCAGCGGAATCCACAGGGAAGAGTTTCTGTCAAATTCTAACAACCTATATAGTTACAACTTTTGAACAGAAACTTCTCTAGATAAATTTAAAGACACTAATAACCACTATTTTTGAACATCTTATGCCGATCTGTATGGGATTTTTAAGCAAACTACTGGGTAACTTTTACCTACCTGGCTTCATAACTGCAAGAAGCTATTTCAGCCATGGACAGAACAGTGAGATCGAAGTCAGCTCCATTCACATGTGTGGAATCCGTATGTTCCGAGACTGATGTGTCCAACTGATCAGGTACTCTAATTTCTGCTTAAAAAATAAAATTTGTCCATGTTATTCTTCCTAAAATTCAATAGAATGAATGCAAATGAAATAAAGTTAATGATTTTATTTCATACAATTTCTATACTGTTATCTTTTGACAAAAAGGTTCTTAATAATACTGATTCGTATTGTGGTCCAGAAAAAAAACTCAGACCCCTTCCCCAGTAATGTCTCTCTGGACATGTTTGTACATACTACTGAGAACAGTATTAATAGAAAATGATGTTTCTATTTCCCCCAAAATTACTAGACAGCAGCTCGTTGGTGACTACATATACCATACTGTAAAATAAGAATGATCTTAGCTTTACTGACCATAAAAATGATCAAACGCACATGGCTAACTGTTAGAACCACATCCTGCCAACACATACGAGACACTAAAAATTATAACAACTGCTCAAACTAAACAAGAAGACATTTAGCTATGTTCCCTTTTACAAAATGCACCCCCGATATCAGAACACTGAAATTTCATACAGGATATAAATCCACTTCATATCATACTTAAAACTATTTTTCTAATAGTCTAGATACCACAAAGTGATTTTTAAGAAGTGAAAGCCAGAATGCCAATTAGTTTAAATAAAAAACATTAGCTAGAAATTTGTATTTTCTTTAACACTCTTTATGGGGATATTAACTGAAAAAAATTCTGCTTTTGCTTACTAATAATTCTCTTACTAGGATATGTCAATTTCTTTCAAATATCACCACAAACTTGGATCAAAATGATACAATTATAAACACTGCAACCTCAGACTTAAAACGATACAGACCTTTCCTAATTCGATAAAACTTTACTACACATTCTTACATAAATTTTAAAGGATCCTCCAGGCCCACTGGGTACTAGGTACTAGACAGAATTCCATGACACTGAATAATGGAAACAAGTAACAGATCTCTAGTTCTATTTGGGTTTTCACAGTACGTAAACTCTGAAATACTTGCTATACTCTAAATATGGATCAGCTTGAAAAAAATCACTAGACACAAAAACTACTATGCCTGCCCAAACTCCCATCAGAATCAAAACAACAAGGTATCATATAGATAAAATGCTTCTATTTATTGAAAATGAAATTCCCTACACAATTCTTTTTCATTATTATAGTCTATTTAATACCATACACCTTTGTAATATAATAAATGGGAGTTTATTACAGTGCCACAATGAATATGGAGTGCCACAATGCCTAATTATATTCCACAGTACTAACAACTTACACAATGACAATTTGACTGAAAAGAAAGCTGGTGCTATGTGCACATATGAGTATCTATCAAACCAGAGAAAGTGGTGCAATGAGTGAGTGGAGACAGCAGGGGTAGAGCCTAACACATGTGGAAAACTGCTTTTATTCAGAATTTCTGCTAAATTTGTGCACTTTTTAATTTCTTAAATATTTTAGTTTATGATGATTGCAGTAAGTTACCTAAGATGTCTGCAATTGAAAATTAGAGCAAAATTATGCCCCAAATAAAGATAAGAATGACAAGAACAACTTCTTTAGTCCATGCCTTCCTGTGCCCTGGCCTGAGATGATGCTGTCATCTTGTCTATCTTCACTGGATTCGTCGACTTTTTCCACATCGCAGCAGAGCAGATCCCCCCATGAGCTGATGGAGTCACTTCATGTGAAATTCAGGGCAATGCAGAACACATTGTCCTCAATGGAAGGCAAGGTAGAGAACCTCTCATCAAAAGCTGGGAAACTAGACAGGCACATGGTGAATGTGGAGCAACGGATGGAGAAATCAGAGGCCAGGACCCAAGTCTGTGAAAAAGAAATCGCTGAGAATAAATCTGTGACTAGTATGATGGTTAAAATCTGCTGCTCTTTAGAATGAAAAGGGAGATTCTAGGGTTGAGGGAAAGGAAGTCTAGAAAACATTCACATCTTGGGCATCCTGGCCATGGAAGAGACCCCAAACTATGAATTGTGATTAACATACGTTAATCTTTTATCTTTAGAACATGAATGTTAAAGATGGCATGTATGTAGAGAAGTAATTTCTACTATCTAGAAAGACTATCTCCCGTTTGGGGATTTAGGGTGAGAATGGTATCAAGTTTTTAAATTTAAAAGTTATGCATTTTTAGATGAATTAATACAAGAAAAAGAAAGTATTTCGTAAAAGACTGAAGATTCTGTTGACACTAGATTTTTGTCTAGCAATGCAGATCAAAGTCAGGAACCAGTATCACTAAAGAAGTAATTAAAAAAAAAAAGAAGTAAATGAAGCAGCAGAATTCAGTATTTAGTCAAAAGTAATTCACAAGGGTTTAGGGTTTTGTGCTTGGGGGGTTTCATTGGTTGCATTTTTGTTGGGGTTTTTTTGAGGGGGTGAGGTGCTCTGTTTCTGTGGCTTTGGTTGGTCTGTAATTTGGAACCTTTTTTCAAATAAGCAAGATCTGGAGAAAGCAATATCAGAGAACAGCTTGGAAAGTATGAAGCACCAAAAACTGAAGTGGGTTCCTTTTTGAAGCATGGATGTAAAACTATGCTCATGTTCTAAGCTCCTCCCAACTACCTTTCTTTTTCATTTATTTAACATGTCCCTGTTGTGTCCGTTTTAGCAGCCTAATTTACTATTCCGTATTTTTGACATTTAAAGTAAAAGCACTTTTGCATGTAATGCTTGTGCCTACTGCACTGTATTTCTCTCTGGCAGGGCACAATTAAACACATGCTGTGAAGTGTGTCACTTTCTGATATACTGTTATGTCTGAGAAGCCTAATCAGCAATTCCACCTTTACATCTAAGACCATAACTAATTATAATTTCTTTACCCCAAAAGGAAGACAAACCATGTACTTATGAGAAAATACAAGCAGAAACTACAGGTTTGGGTTTTTTTTAATTGGCAAAATGATTGCACATGGAGAGAAAATAAACAGAGACTCAAAAATATTATGAACTGCAGCTAATGAAACAGAGACTATAAAAAGAGTGTTTGGAAAAAATCCTTTCACCAAAACAACAGGCTGCACAATCAGCCTAAGTATCAAGAAAGAAAGAGCTATCTGCCTGTCTGCATGCAAGCCAGTTGAGACGGGATGCTGAAGTTAAAGAAATGAATGTGTGATATCCAGAAAAAGCTCCCACAGTAAGAAACTGAGCTTATTGTACAATGAGGTTGAAAGCTGCCGTACACTTAAGCAATAAATACAGCAGAAGAGATACTACTGAATTTGTGAATCAAAGAACATGCTAGGTATCAGCTAAACTGTAATTCAACTATCTAACTCTCCAAACCACTCAGTTTTATAAAGTCACACCCTTATCCAGTTCAAGGCCCTAATAAAAGTTAGCAAGTCACTGTATAAACTGAACTACCAATAAACACTTCATACGAAAGCTATACTACAGAAAATCCAACTCCATCAAGACCACAGCTATCTTTGTCTGGAGCATACCGAAAAAGGCCAGTGGGCTCTACAAACATATATTCTACCTCAGTTTTAAAATGCTTCTTAAACTACAGCAAAAAGACAAATGAAATGGCATCAGTTCCAGTAATACCTTGGCTCTATAAATGTCTTCAAGAACCCCCAACAACCTGCCAATTTCCAAAGTACTAACGTTTCATAAACAACCATGGAAGAACAACCTGTCTTTTGCCCCATCTTGTATCACCAAAATAAAACACTGAGATGTAAACTTTATAACAACAGTACTAAGTACCACAAATTTGGTAAAAACTGCATAAACAAAAGGGCAAAGGAGAAACTCAACTTCCAAGTCTAAACCAAACTTGAATAGCAGCTACCCTTTTTATGCACTTTTTACCAACTCTGTGGTAAGAACTACGATTCTAGATTATTAAGTAGAACTATTACTGGCAACTTAAGTTGCCAATGCTTAGCAATATACTTTCTCATATTAAATAAAGTTCAGGCAAGTATAATAAAACCTATTAATAAAACTTTGGCTTATATTAGTACACTACTATTCGAGGACACAGAAAGTAACACGTATCTAAATTATTGTAGGCAAGTATGGAATTTTCAAACTACAACAGACACCTTGGTTTTCAGAAAACCGAATATTGAACAAACAAGAGTTCATGAAAATTGCAGACTTTCCAGAGACCTAAAATGCTCTATGGACCACCCAAATTAACTCATTGTACACAGATATTCTACACATGCAACTCAAAAGCCAACTTCAAACAATCAGTTTCTTACTGGCCATGTGCTGCTGTTACTACTTTTACAGTAAAAAAACCCCATAATAAGAGTTCTAAAATTTACTTTGCACCTTCTTCTCTGTACTTGACTTTCTGAGAAAAACCTGATCCTGGACAACCTGTATTTATTTTTCATTTTAAATAACTACTAACATTCTATCTTACACTCAACCTCAAGAAAGTGAGTAAAACCTAAAATTACTCTAAAATGATTTATCCATACTGAGCAAAGCTAACTAACAAGAAGACACGGCGGCCTGCTATTACTGAGGCCACAGGGCACCATATTGTCCAAAGGTATTCCTTTTCTGAAATCTCCCACATGAAAGAAATAAATTTATCCATGGTACACTTTATGAATAATTTTAAAGAAAAAGTCTTCTATAACAACAGTTAAAAACATACATTCAGACAGACTTATCTGTACCTGCTTTGCCATGCAATAGCTTTTTCTGATAATATTGCTGTTCAAGCTGGGGGTTTGCACCAGGGCGCAGCAGGGCCTTTCCTGTACCTCTGTTACTAGTAACAGCTACTGGCTTTCCTGCGGAGAAAAAACGCATATACTTACAGGTCAATACCTATAATACCTTACACTTTAATAACAGCACAATTCAGATAAGATAATAAGGATTTTTAATTTACTTTTCATAGTTTCTTTCAAGCTTAGATGCTCTCAAGGCACTAAAGAAGGAACAACTATGAAACGGCCCTGGAATTGTGACAACGAATCTGTCTTAATTGCAGTCACATGTAAAGAAGAAAAGTTTTTCAAGAGTGAAAATACAGTTAACACTAGTTTGTCTTTAATAACAAATGTAAATGGAAGCTGTGAAATTTCACCAATGACCTAATGATTCATCAGTTTAAGATACAGCAAACACTGGACTGATTTTAAATACTTCAACATGTTTATTAGCTTAAGTAAATCAGAAAAATATACACATGCCAAAACACTTAGTTCCACTTAGTTTCACTGTGCAAACCAAAATTTTTAGTAAACTTTTGACTTTTCTGTAGTATCAACATCTCCCTGGTGTTTCCAAAGGAAGCTAATTTATGCACTCCAAGTTCTGGCAAACTTCTGTGGAACAGAGAAAGTTTTTGCAGAAAAGTCCTACATTCTTTATGGTCCAGTAATAGAATTTGGAACCTGGCAGAAAATCAAGTTCTTAAGAACCAAACATAGCAGGAGAATCTTTGACACAGCTGCGCCTGCCTTTGGACAGAAGAGAGCAATGGAACCACATATACATCTTAACTCTTTTCTCAAGGTCTGTGATAGCTGGGAGTGTGAGATGGCCACCACTGCAACAAGTCTTCAAACTTGTGCACCCCTGAAGTTCAGTGTTTGCGCAGAACTAGGATTTCCACTTCTGAATGGTACACTTGTAGAAAACAAACCCAAAGTTTGCTAAGGTGCCCCACTAACTCTCCTATAAGTTTTAAGGATGATCACACAACTTAAGACTTCTAAATGCCAACTGAATTGTTCCTGAATCCTCCAGGTCTTATAATATCTCATGTGTAATAGCTTAGAGAGAACAGGAAAGGAGAAGCAAATTTCTCTTGAAAAATATGCATCAGGCAGAGACAATTAATTCTCAACCTTGACTTTCCACTTTTCTAGTCAAACGAAGGTGCTTAAACTACTTCAGGAAGATTATTAGGCTATCCCATTTTCTTTTATTTTCCTTTTTTTTTAACAGACAGTGCCCATACCCCACTTTTAGTATAACTGAAATTCGATTTCCAATTTCTAATACGGTAGATTAAAATCTGAGTAAGTTTATGTACATAGAAAACAAACATAGTTACTACAGATTTTACTTCTCTCTTCTTACTTTAGATACTGAAAGGAGATAGCAAGGAGAATTCCAGTTCTCTCCTCCACTTGCTTTTGGATTGTGAGAAAATAAACAGGAATATGAAAGTTGCATGGTCTAACTATTGAAGATGCAAGAAAAAAGATTAATATGTCGAATTAATTTTACAATTGTGCAAGTTTGGTTTTTTAAAGGCTTAACTGAGTAAACTGCAACACACAGACTTAAAATACTGACCTTTGAGATCTGGTCTATTTCGGATAGCCACAGACACAAAGAAGCAATCCATATCCACGTGCATTATACAGCTCTGTGGCTTGGCTGAGCTCGCAACAGACACATTACCTAGTATGAAGATACACCAATAGAGAACTTGAACCCTAATTTACACACTTTGGCACTACTCACAGTAGTCATCAAGGTCTATTATCAAGTTTTTACCACCTCTAGAATATAAATATTTTTGTTTCCTCTCACCAGGAAGGTATTTACTCCAAGAAAGGTAAACATAAGCAGTAGACAAACAGCCTAAACAATGAATTAACTTAAGAGTTTCTACTTTTTATTTTCTTATAATTAACATCTTTTACCCTAACAAGTTCCCCGAATCCAAG
Source organism: Irena cyanogastra (assembly GCA_013397155.1). Lineage (NCBI taxonomy): Eukaryota > Metazoa > Chordata > Aves > Passeriformes > Irenidae > Irena > Irena cyanogastra. The sequence goes on along the minus strand of VWZV01014069.1, from coordinate 27,065 downwards.
GAGATTAATGCATGTTGTTGGTACTGGATCTTAATTTTGCTACGGTAAAAGTGAATCCGGAAGAGAATTTTACTCCTTTTTGTTCATCAACCAGAAGACTGCTTCAAAAGATAAAAATATAAGTTTAGCTGCACTATGAGCTACCTTTATTCTTCATGAAACACACCGCAATTAGTTTTGAAAGTCCCATGCAACTGGATTTTGTCACTGCTATACTTAGACGCATGCAAACATTCAGCGAAGACGAGCAAGGTAACTCCTCACTGAAAAACATACATGCCTAAAACACTAGAAATGCTTTCTGCAAGTTCAAGTCTGCATGTCTATGTTGCTGACCTACCAAAAGAGGCAATAGCTAACAAAAAAAATTAACTTGAACAATGCATAAAGTGTAACAGTGAAAAAATACTTCAATACATCAAGTGAACTGTTCCACTTAACATCTGAGTTAATTACTGAAAAATATCCTCTCGGTTTTAATAAGTTACATTTTGAACTCATTCTTTGAAAAATAAGGACTGTCTTATAATGGGTGTATTTACAAAACACACTGTCAAGTTAAGGAGCTGCTACTTGTCAACTGAATCACAGGCATTAAGTATTTGAATACTCTAGGCCAAATCCAAGAGAAAATAAAAATATATTAGCTTATACCACATTTTGATTTAAAAAAATACACATTAAGTAGTTCATAAGCTAACATGTTTGATAACTGGTGTGTCCTAACACAAACACAGAATCAGTAAATTTATTATCTAACCATTTTTTTGATGTGGCAATTTCTCAAGCATATTTTCATAAGATTACAAGTGAATAATTTTACAGCACAGGAGTCAGAATCTCTTTAATGATACAGAGCTAACCTTTTAATTTAATAAGGCTGTAAACAAGAGATTCTAAAGATGCAAAATAGTTTATCTGTAACACTTTGACTCTAATGAATTCTACATTTTTTCACTTTGGCCCTTGATGCAATGACATTAAGTATTTCTTTTCAAGCGAGGTTCAAGTCTCTTACGACACTACTACTCACTTTAACAGACGCAGATCTATATAAAACTCTAACAAAAAAATTTAGATTTTAACTCATGTCCAAATGTTACTCATTTTTTAAATGCTTATACTGAACAGTAAGGACTTTTTCTTCTCTTTTTTCCCCCCTGCAGATTTTCACACAGCAACTACAGATTTGTGTATTTAGATATACATAGTATTTTTCTCCCTTATCAATCCATGTATCTTGGTAAAGTCAGAAATACTATTTCTACAAGGAAGAATTGAATATAGACCAGAGTATCACATTAAGTAACATTTTAAGTTTAAAAAAAAAACCCAAACAAAGCCAAAAGCATCCATTAGTGTTCACTGCACCGAAGTCATCAAGTTTTTCCAGATAGTCTGACTATAATATGAATACTCAATACTACACTATGTAGTCTCATTTGGACATTTAATGTATGAAGATATAAGGCATCTTCTTAACATAAACCTTCTTAAACAAGTATCTACCTGTGTCAGTTTTAAGTGCAGACCTGCCTGTTTTCCATTTTTTAATTTTTTCCCTTCCTGGAAAGACACCGCTGTTTTTTCTCTGTAGGCTGTTGACAAACTCTGTCAATTCACACTTCCACGTTGATATGTGATGCAGTCTTGAATGTGAGTAAAAGTCAGAAATAAAACTACAATCTGAAGGTTTGGACATAGGTAAGGAAGCTGCTTTGCTAGGAGCAGGTACAGAAGTGCTTTTTGTGCTTGAAGGCCCCTGAACAGTAGAGTGGTGAGCACCATTTATTTTAGCATTACTGTGCAAAAACGAAGATGAGGATGAGTTACTCATAGTCCTGTGTGGACTCCACAACAAGTCTGTATTTTTGTTGTTTTGCTGCAACTGCTGCATTGTGCAGTCTCTAAAGTCAACCATGCCTTTGTCAGTCTTCCCCTCCTCCTCCACAGAGCCTGGAGACAATCTGCGTGCAACACCGTTGATGGAGGGCACCAAGCAATCCTGTGTCTTTAAGGCACTGGTAGAAGTGTGTGTGTGTCCATTAAAAAGGGTAGTGCTGTCTTTATGAGACTGAATCCCGTTTTGTTTCCGTATGGGAAGAATCTCCTCCAGCTCTGTAAATCTAAAATCATCACTTTCTTCTTCCTCTTCCTCATTCCAGCTGTTCATTCCATTGGGTGTGATTTCATTTTCCATTTCATACTTTTTAATATGATTTCTGAAACAGATATAATAATTAAATACCATATCTTCTTTAAATAAAGGCACATATACATGTCATTTCAAGCTTTTTCTTCCTAATTGTTCTCAATATATACTTCAGTAACATTCCCAAGACAATTACCTCAAATTCTGAGCCACATCCTCTCAACAGCACAAAATACAATGCCATACCAAAGATTTTACAGATTTCATATATTATTAACTAGGAGTTTACATGGGAGTGACCATGCTCACATTAGAAAAGCTATTTCCGAGGCCTTTAATCTGGCAGGCAGTCTCCCACTGAATTACAGTAATTATTTATTTGTTAACAGAACTGTAGTGCCACGCACAGCATGAATGTAGCAAGAATAAGCAAACCATCAGAAGGAGCTGTCCTTTTATCAAGAGATGTGATCTTCCTTAACTAGTTATAAACAAACAAAAAGAAACGAGAAAGTACAGACAGAGTACACACATTTCCTATTTCTTAGGAAATCATTTTAGATTCATGTTAAGATTCATTTTATTTTTTCTTAATGAAAAAATCTGTTCAAGCTCTAGAAATCACTTAGTTTTGATAAAAACCACAAACAAACTAATTTTCAGCTTTTAAGCAGATAAACCAAAGTATTTTGCCACAAGCACACCAGCACAAAGACAAAGCTTCCATTCAAAAACTTAACTCTGGAAATAAAAACCTAAGTCTTCAAGAGTTCTACACACTCTTGATCTGCTGGAAAAAATCCAACAAACCCAACCATCACTCCTAGCTCCCAAAGCTAGCAATTTAAGTACACAAAAAAAGGTGGAAAAAAATTAGCTATTCAGTACACTACTGAAACCAGAAAGCCAATTAAGCATGAAAACCATTTGGTTAAGATTATCCAAATATAAATTACAGTAAACATAGTATTTTTGAAGAGTTGTGTGGTTGAAAATGGTATATTAAGCGGTACATACTTAGTGGATAGGCAGGCTTTTAAATTCATGTTTTTCAGACTATATTGATATTTTGGGAAGTCTGAATATTCTTCTCACTTAAAAAGTCTTTAGCAATGCAATAGTAAGAGGTGATGGAAATTGTACCACTCATTGTTTAAAATATGGGTATGAAATACTGCTTAAGATATTAATTTTGTGAGGCTAGTTTTATTTTCCTAAATGTAGACAAATCCCACTCATGTGGTAAAGTCTCCTCAGCATTATGCAGGACTGGATTGTAAAAAAAAAATCAGTGGACTGTGGAAGAACTCAGATCACCAGTACAAATCAAAGTACAATATCTTGCACAGTATCCTTGGCCCTGTTTGAGCAGTAGTGTTGAACCAGAGGACACCCAGGTATCTTTTCCAACCTAAAAAAATTCTACAATGTTATTATTCTTGCCTATAAAGAACAAATGTGTATTTCTGAAAAAGACACAGGAACCTTCTTATTCAAAAAAAATCTATAGAAGAGTTCAAGCGGAATGTCTCCTTCCAAATTCCAATTCCTCTGCCAGTTTAAAAGTTTCACTGGTGCTTTCTCTTCAAGTCTCCTCTCAAGGTCTTAGGTCTCTTAGGATACTTTTTTGTATTGTAATTTCATTTTTCAATCCATCTTCTCTCTCAAGCATGACTTAAACCCTGGTGTTAGCGCACATAATGTATGCCGTGACTTCCTTTTTTTTTTTAAGAGGCTAAAGAAAGAGATTAACAACTAAGATTCCTTCCTAGGCACCTTTAGAAAAAGTAGTCACCAGCTTTTTATGTTTGAAATAAAGACCCACTTTTCAGTGTCACCTATCAGAATCCTTTAATGCATGCCTGTTGCTTCCATACAGATATATTCCATCTTAGGACTCAGAGGTCACATTGTCAAGCAAATTGTGGTCCAAAGACTAGAGATAATGCTTGGAGTCAAGGTAACTGACTTCTTTCCTCAACTATTTATACAGCTATACCTTGCTTTTAAATTTCAGCGCCTCAGAGCTTGCCTCTTACGAAGCTGAAATGAGCTTTAAAAATGCTATTTACAAATGCAAACTCATTACGGGTGAATGACGAGCATTTGCATTACAAAATCACAAACACTTACACCCTGTTGAGATCTTTAGCTGTATTGCTTGGACCTGGCACGGCATCTTCAGGTTTACGTATGCTGGTAAAGTTGAGACCTTTCTGAACACTTGACTGCTTGGTGTAAAGCTGATATGGAATGTGCGAAAGGAGACGTCCAGCTTTAATGCTGAAAAAAAAAGAAAAAGCAGGTTACTGCTTAAGAAATGTTAAAAAAATCCCAATCTTCTATGCTAAAAAACCCCCCTTATTTGTACTTGTAGTGCCTTCCACAACCCCTTTCTCACCCTTACCTGGAGTGAACTGAAATGTAGTTTGTGATGTGATGACTGGTGCAACAAAAGGTAATCACAGAGATGTGCTGGTCAGTTGCCTACATCCATTTCTCTTTCCAACTGACACACACAAACCCCAAATATTCAATTTAAACAAAACAGTCAGAAAACCCTTGGTTAGTGCTCCAGGTTATTCTACCTGAACAATACTGACTGAGTTCTTTAACATGAAACAAATCAGGGTAGAATTTGAAAGTGGTCAGCTAGGATGTGGTTCACTGTTAAAAATTAACTACTTTTTCCATTCCACAAGGCTAATTACCTCTTATTGTAAAAAATTCACTGAGGCAAGCTAAACAGAAGAATAATTTCCAAACAGACCTTCTATAAATATCTACAGCAATCACTCCAGTTATTCCTACTGTGTTCCAGTCTATCTCCCTCTTCTTTTTAATCTTCCACTGAAACTGCAGTTGTACTTGAGTAACTTCCCTAAATTCCTTAGGGAAGCCATACACTTGGAAGACAAATCGTCTCAAAATTACACCATAGGATGATTTAATCTCTCCATCCCAACACCTGTTGCTGGCAGCAGAGATAACAGCCTTTCAAGCCTACAATTCATCTCTTCTTTGTATACAGTTCTTCATATTGAACACTGGCTCAGAGATGCTGGGACTTCTTCCAGCAGAGGAACCTCTCCCATATCAAAGCAGATTCGCATTTAGTTTTGAAGATGGAACTGGAGTCAGATTTTAAAGATAATTTAGCTCAGTGTTTTTCTGTTCTTCAGCACCTGAATGCTTTCTCTTGCTCAAATCTGTATTACTGTCAAGGGAGCTGGACAGTAGAACAAAAGCCCTTGGGAACTTTCTGGCTGCAATTAGAGAGCATATAGTAGGAGATCACATTTCCCAATTAGATAAATTAAAACTAGTTAAGCATATACACATATCTGGTAAGGTTTCTATGGAAATGGAATAGCAAAACACCCCCAAAAATATATCAATCAAATACTGTTTGATACATGAATATATATCATTCATAAACGAACATAATTTGCATTAAACATTGCCAAACTGAGTTAAAAATACAACTGGGAGAGTTCCAAAGCTTTCTTGCACACAAAGTGGTAATACAGCAACTGGTTTTTACAATGCCTGACTTGACTGTTTCTCAAAAGGCTGTGTGCACGTAAGTGTAGAAACACCTTGCTAATATTTCAGAGTAACAATTTCAAGATGACTAAACAAACCCACATTTATTTAAGAACTTGTTCGCAACGTCAGAGTTTTAGCTACTGGAGTAGCTGCATTACTAGATAAACAAACAACTGTTTTTTTCCAAACTGCATTAAGATGCAGCAACAGGAATGCTAGTTTAGTTGCATCATTCCACATCTTTATCCATTTCACCTTCCCTGTGTCACAGAATTCATAATCACAAAAAAAATTACGCTGGAAAGGATCTCTGAAGGTCTCTACTCCAAACACCGATCAAAGCATTAAAGTCATATCAGGTTGCCCAGGACTAAAAGTCCAAATTTTGAGTGTCTCCAAAGGCAGAAATACCACAACCCTCTCTAGGCACCTGTTTCACTTCTTACTCTGTTTTAACTGTGAAAAATCTTTTTCTTATAGTTGAAGTTTTCTTTGCTGCAACTTGTTACTATTGCATCTTGTCCTCCTGCTGTACATCTTGAAGAAAAATCTGGCTCCATGCCTTCCATAATCTCCATACAGGGAACAAAAGACAACAATTAGACCCCATCCTAGTCTCGTCTCCAAGCAGAACAGAACCGGCTTCCTCAGTTTCTTGTTACATGACATGCTCATATTGGTGGTACTTCTCTGAACTGAACACTGCAGTTGTCAGTACCTCTCTTACTGAAAAGCCCAAAATCTGACACACAACTCCAGATTTAACTTCCGAAGTGTTGAACAAATCGAAGAATTACTTGCCTTGATCTGGACTGTGGTCTTGCTAATGCAACCAGTATGCTGTTAGCCTTTATCTCCACAAGGGCACAACTGCAGCTTCATGATTATCTTTCAGGGTAAGACTTGAGGGTCCTGGTTGATTACAAGAGTGTGTCCCAGCCCATGAGTCCCTAGCCTGTCTAGCTGCATGGAACTAATTCTGTTTTGTGTTCAGGACTCTGTATTTTGCTTTGTTGAACTTCATCAAGTTTCTGCCATCCCATTCCTACAGTCTGCTGATACACTCCAAAGGACAGATCTCTCCAGTGTATCAACTGTTGCCTTCTAAATCATCCACAAACTTGCTGAAGCTACTTTCCACTGTATCACCAATGTTCATGTTGTTAATGAAGACATAAACTGCATCTGCCCCAGTATGAACCCTTCAGAAATGCCCCTTGTGGCTATCTGCTAGTTTGACTCTGAACTGGTGACCACTATGGCGACCAAGGGAGTTGGGCCAGTACTTACATCCCTCAGCCAGCAGCCCACTATGCAATTCACATCCCCCCAATTTGTCTTCAATAATGCAATAGGGGACTGTGTCAAAAGCACTACTGTAGTCACAGCAAATGATATCTACTCCTCTCTTTTGCATTTGAAATCCTCATCAGAAAACTACATGTCATACTGGAACAGTATTTTTCAAAAACGATTTTAAACTATTTTCTTCATATTTGTATTAGATTAACACAGTTCTTTAGGAAAAATATTCACCTACTTTGAAAATCAAAATCTGGTCAAAATCACAGCAAGCTCTAATAGCACCAATAATAATAATCCACATATATAAAATATATAAATAAATATAATAAATAAAATATATAAATACTGTTATCTCATGTTAGAAAGTCAAGCTCTCAGATCACCTGAATTTGGCTTTCGCTGCACAACCTTTCCACACTAAATAATGGTGTGGTGTATTTTTCAAATAAAGGAATACTGACTTAGAAGAAGGCCTGCCTGTAATCCTCTTCATTTATTGCAACAGGGAGAGGTAGCAAAACACACATTAAGGGGCATGCAGAAAGTATGATTTTGTCACTACAGCAACCACACTGTTACTCTGCAACACTGGATTTTGCAACTACTGTTACAGAAGATCTCTATCGGATGCTAACTAAACCAAAATTCTAGAGCTACTTCCATTTGACAACAGGTTCATAAGAGTCTGACTTTAGACCACAGTTCAGAATAGGCAAAGCTTTTCATGCAGCAGTAAAGTCCTACATATGCCTTACTATCCTTGTGCAATTAACTCTGCAGAATCTTATATATTTTCCATGGCATATTCCAAATTATTAACATTTTTGGTGTTTTACCTCAATGTCCTTTAGGTGGCTCTCAAAAAAAATTAAATTGCCATTGTAATAGTGCTATGTTACACTCATTAATCTTTGGAAAGCAGACAGATGCTATAGTGATAAGCACTGATAAAAGACAGGAATTAATTATTCATTTCATTACCAGCAAAGAATTCAAGTCACATGCAATAAGTAAGGAAGAGGAGACTAAAAGGAAAAGCCATGTCACTGTATTAGCAGTCTGCAACCTGAACTCAATCTTTTCTGTGCTGAGAATGTGGCAGGTGCCACAATGAAAAAAGGTGGCATGGGATCATGTAATTAAGGACTAAATTGTAATATATGTACATAAGAAACAAATCAAAGCTCCACAGACAAACTATTTCCTCATTTTTGCAATTTTTGCATTTTTGGGTGACAAGACCAAAGACCTAACAACACTGTTTTACCAGCAGTTTGTGACAGCAACACTTTAAGACAGATTCTTAACCAAACTAAAAAAAATTGCAAACCCATCATATTGCCTACAAGAGAACTGCAGAGAGGCTCTTTACAAGAGCGTGTAGTGACAGGACAAGGGGGAACAGCTTGAAGCTAACGAGGGTAGGTTTTGATCAGGTATTAGGAACAACTGTGCAGATCGTGAGGCAGTGGAACAGATTGCTCAGAGAAGCCCCATTGGATGCTCAGTGGATGCCCCATTCCTGAATGGATGAGACTTTGAGCAACCTCATCCAAGGTCTAGTGCAAGGTGACCTAATCCATGGCAAAGAGGTTGGAACTAGATGATCTTTAAGGTCCCTTCCCATTCTCTGAAACTGGAAACTCTACATCTACTACACTAATTTTCACCAACTGATCTACTGAGAACATAATTCGGTATTCCATATACAGAGAAGGATTATTTAATCACTGAGTATTCTTTAATACTGTTGAAAAGAAGAGGGGAAAAAAGAGAGGTGGTTGTGAAATTAGCTTCTATTCTAGATTCTGATATGAACCCTGTTCTGTTGAGACAGTGAATTCCCCATTTCCTTGTGCTCAAACTCACGTGTCTGTCTATACTTGGTTCTTCTGATTTATTCTACAGTATAACCTTACAGAACCAGAATGCAGAACCTGAACACAAGACACCAGAATAAAAACTTTAGGAGATTTGACATATTAGGTTCTATCAAGTCTCTACTGAATGTATACAAATTGATCTTTCCAATCTGGTCAAAATCACAGCAAGCTCTAATGACACCAATAAAAAACGGTCACATCTTCCAAATACAACCACAACTTGCCATCAGTTTTCCAAGTCCTTAAAGACAGGGGTGATGCCCTAAAACTGTTGGAAAAAAAATATTTGAAGTATTTTTCAAACGGAGTAACTTAGAATGTCTAACTATTAAGTTTAAAAATTGACCATAAAGATACATGACATGAAACAGCTGAATACAAAGGACTGAAAACCAGCAAACTGCAAATAAGATTTCACACATGCATTGCAGAACATTTCTTGCCTGTTTCTACTGGTCATCTAGGAAAGAGGCTACTTAAGAATGGCATGACACTGGCAGGATATTTTCTAGAACATATTCCTGCCTGTTCTGTTTCCTGTGAGTTCCTCAGATGGAAGAAGAGAGATGCAAGCTACATTAACCACTCTGAACTTGGCTACTGTCTTTATCAAGGACAGCTTCAGTGGATTCTATATATTCCAGTACGTGGAGAAACCAAAGAACATAAATATTTTGTAAATAAAATGTAGACTTTTTTTTCCTTTTGCTTTTATTATTTTCTTACAAAGTCATAACACGATAAATGTTTAGATGGATTAGTTCCAATTTTATGAGAACACTTTTCAACTGACATCCTTCTTTATATACCGATGACATGAAACTTATTCAATACACATGACAGGAAATTTAAAATAATCACACAGTAGTTATTTAACATCCTGAGACGAAGTCTGGTCAACTGGTTAGATATTAAATGGAATTAACAGGATAATGTTCCGTTTCCTAATATGCTTGAGACTTTCTGAATGTTCTGGGTGAAGTTTCTTAAAAAACAACCCCTAAGAAGCAAATCTTCAATGTAACAGTGGTATTTCTACTCAGCTGCTCTACAACTTAATTATTTTAAGCTAAACCATAATCTCTAAATGCAATCTTTAATTTTTTTTTCTCCCCAGATTTTTCTTGGTTTCTTTTCCCCCAAAAGGGGAAGTCTCCAAATGCAGTGGGCCTAAACTTACCTTTCCACAATCCACTCTGGCCGAACTACTTTTTCTCCTTTCAATTCTTTTATTTTGGCATTTGGAAGATTGGTGGCAATAATGTGAGTTGTTTTTGATCTGGAATAGTACACATGGTATTGGCCTCCATGTAACATCATCAGCCGCCTTAATTCATCAGCTGACGGATCTGTAAAATTAAAACCAGAAATATTCCTGTTTAGTGTCAGCAAATACAGTTAGAAAAATAACTTTAATTGATAAATATGATGCCATGGTTAGAAAGAGTGAAAACCATTGTTTTACACTGGAAAAAAACATACAAGTTCTTCAAAGAACAAATCAGAAAAACATTGTGCAAGAAATGCAGAAAACTGCGGTTTTGAGAAAGCTTATTCAAAATGCAAACACTCTACTTGCTATAGAGGAGCATCCCACAGTATGTATGGCAGAAGGCAGGAAAAAATACTCAAGTAGATGTAATGTTAAACTATATAAAAAAATGCTTTACATCAACATAATACAAAATTAGATTATCTTTTCACCAGAGTTCAGGAGAACAGTTTATATCCAGAAGCAACAGAAAATAATTCATATCAAAAGGGTTTACCAACAGCACAAAACTCCTACTATGTAATTTCTGATGTACTGAAGCTGCACTCCTTCCTTACCAGGTTATTCTTGAGTTGTTACAGAGAACAAAAAATACCTTAAAAACCAACAACTTTTCTGATCTCCTCAATCGTTTTAAGAAGAGTACTTATTTTGCAAGCAGAGGTGGGGGGAAAAAAAAGAAAAAAGTGTTAGCTTTGGAAAATGTTTGCAGTGGCGTCACACAGGCACCAAAAGATTTGGGTCAACACTAACACAATGTTTGAATAGTGAATCTAGCACAAGATATTTTTTTAAAAGAAGTTGAACAACACAAGAACGAGGAAAAATTTTTTAAAGGATACAGTTACAATTCCTGTCAACTCTCAAAACATGTCTAACAGTTCATTATTCCTCTAACTTTTAACTAAAAATAGCACACACTTTCTCCAAGTGTTACCTTTCCTACTCCAGCCTTTTGGACAACCATCTTCTAGAGCTCTTTTTAGGGATTAGCCGCTGAAGAATACACAAATGCTGGATTTTCACTAAAGAAACTGCCTGCATTAAACAACCAATCCAGATGTATTAATGGTTTAACATATCCACCTTAACCTTTTTCAATCCATTTGAGCCCTGTGCTTAAACCAGCACTAATCTATCCCATAGAAGCTCTATGCATCAGTTACATAATAATCTAAACATTCCTGGCAGAGATCCCTGAAAAAGGCTTCTGGGGAGTTTCCAAAAGGCTACTAAGCTGCTTTACAGAATAAGAAGTATGAACATAAGCATGTTAGATTAAAAATCTTACTCCAGCTAACATGCACTATCAGTCTATCACAGATGGTCCCTACAATACATAAATGTCTTACCTCTTCTCTTATTCCTCCTTCCATGATCAGTAGGTTTTGTCTCACACATTATGCCACTCTGAGCAAGAAAACTTCAACATACTCTCCCAAAGGTAAATTTAAGGCATACAATCTAACCATCACTAATTTGAAAAATTAAAATTTAATAAGTGTAGGAGGAGGAAGAAAATTAAAAGGCTTTGTTTCAAATAATAAGATCACAGAAACATGGAAAGATCTACTACTATTTCTACAAATTATGTTATGTAAATGATATAGTAAAGCAATATTTATATTCAGAATGTAAATACGATTTTTTATTGAAAAGCTTAATCATGAAAAACAACTGAATATACAAAACATATACAGAAACTGTCATGCATTTACTTAGCTGCAAATTCGTGTGTTTTACAGTTACCTCTACTCAGGATAGCAAACATGAGAACAATACAACATAGATCCTTAAAAAAAATAAAGGTTCACCTGTCAAGCCATTGACGTAGATGGCGACTCCACTGAAGATACTTGATGAATTTCCATCCCTCTGTTGTTGTATGGCTGAATCTGACCGGAACTGATCCTCCAATTTCTTAACTTTTGCTGACATGTACCCACCCTAGTTTTTAAATTAAAACAAAACACAACCCATGATGCCAGTCTTATTTCCTAATGTTTACATACAGAAACTGGTCAATTATAAGACTGGAAAGGTAAGGAACATTCCTCCAAACTGAATTTGGTTGACACACAGAACACATTCGTTTTTCAAATGAAAAATAGCAAATGCTCCACCATAAACTTTTATCTACAAGCTAACTGCATCTTGTTACCAACATGGCAGGATTTATTTCATACTCCTTAATCTTTTTCTTATAGGAAAAGATTCTACATAAATAAAAACTCTTACAGAAGAAAAAGAAAGAGGAAGAAAAAATGGGATGATCCAAATTTGGGTGCTAAATTGGTGACTCATTTCCTAACAAAACAATGTGGTTCCATGTATTTTCAGTTCTTAAATATACAAGAGACAGTAGTATTCTAAATATTTATGTAAATTACATCCCCCAGTTATTGTTTGTCCAACTAAAGAATATGGTAGAGACAACCGTAAATGGTTTTCATATTACTTGGTTTATTTTTTAAATGGTGATTTAAAGCTATTCAATGGTCTGCACTTATTAATAATGAAATTTAGTGATTATTGTGAACACAGACTTCAAAACCTGGTAATTAAAAAATTTCTTTTAAACTAAATTATGCGTTTTCAAGTAAAGCAGAAGGGTTTAATTTATAGCATCCTCTTAGCATGTAAAACAAAATTGTAACCCCTTTTTAACCACAGTGCCATCTACCTGTTTAAAAAAAAGCCACCAGGTTTTGAACATACCCATACTCCCCATCCATCGCCATCGGCAGCTCGTTTCCGCCATCCACCCCGCCTCATACTGAAGCTTCTGCAGAGGAAGAACAATGCTTGATCAATTAAATGTTCATCAGTGGCATTTCAGTGCTGGCACTACAGGCCATTTACCAATTATCACAAAGATTAAATTTTTTCAATCAACTTCACTGAAATATTTGAGTTTCACAGCCAATCTAGAAATGCATGAACACATAAAAACCTGATTCCTCTGTTTTGTAGTAATGCATACGGTGGTTCCTGCTACATATCAAAAACCACAGGCGTACGCTTTGCTTTATTCATATATAAATAACTCCTTAGAATGTTCATTGTCCATTACAATTTATTAAATTCTTTCTGTTCATCATACATCTCCTGTTAAAAAAGGAATAATAAAAAGTTCTTAAATACAACTGCTAACACCCATGCAAAATACTGTCCAGGTCATAAACAATCTTTTATTTCCTATTTGATACCACAGACACGGTGTGATGTAGGCAGCCACCTCCTGGTATTAGGGACTGGATTAATTTCACCAATGGATTTACAGCTGATTATAAAACATCCAAGCATATGTTGCTGTAATGCAATATATCACAGCAAAGCAAAAAAACCAAAGGAGATCTTATGGTCAAAGAAAAGCCAGCAGTTTAAGTGACCAGGTACGATCTATAGTTAGGTTTGTGATTTGATTATTTGGGCTTTTTGTTTGCATTGCTTAATAAATAAATAAATAAATGAATGAATAAACTCAACCAGCCAAATTGCAGTTTTCCTTTATGCAAGACACTTATCCCCGGACCACAAGCTGAACACAGCCGTGTCCCCAGACAAGCTATTAGTTGGCTAGAACAGAGTAAGTTCAAGTTCTTCCCGGATAAAAAAAGCAATGCTTGGACTGTGGCCAACTGTTCACTGCACCCAAGTGATTCATATTTACTATAGCTGTTGTAAAACTGATTTTAGAATATTGATTAATGATGTGGTAAGATCATGAGGTCACTGCCTGCTATTACATCATTCACTTTCCAACCAAAATAGTCCTCTAAATAAAAAGACAAAACCCTTTTAGGTCTGTCAGCTCTTAGAGGATGAGGACAAGACTCTGAAGCTAAAAAAAAAAAGGTGACTGTCTTAACTCTTCTATTTCATTAAATATTTAATTTATATTTCTTTATCCTCCCTAAAAACCATGCAAAGCTACAGTAAATATACAGAAGGAAATCAACTGGGTTTTTTTCCTATCCTTGCCTGCTTTTGAGTCTCTGGACTACCCACAGCATGGTCCAGTAACAAGAGCAAAGAAGCTTTACTCTGTCTCCAGCTTACCAGAAAGCACATACAGTCGTGGATGGAGATGACAACACATTCTGGTCATTTTCCTATCCAGGCCTTCTACTGCACTGTTTTGGAGACTGCTTCATTTATTGTATTAACATTTCATTTCTTATGAACTTAGCTGAAAGCGAGTTCTAGCTTTTGTCTCTTAATTTCCTTTTGTCCTAGAGGACAAAGCAGGCACACTCTGATATCCAGATAAACTACCGTGGATTGCAAAATAAGGCACAGCTGCAGAAGTTTTCATGAGTACTACAATTTTCATGGACTACTGCAAATATGCCAAATTAGGCAACCACAGAGTTATAGTCAAAGCAGGTAGCAAGTATTTTGAAAAGGTAGGCATCTGTTTTATGTTTCAGGACCTCCACAAACACAGAAAGATCATGATGCACTTGGTTCTATGCTAACAGTTGCTTGTAACTTGATGCACAACTGATATACACATTGTTCTATGTTCAATTATGAAGACAATCACATGGCAAGGAGACGAGCCCTACACCAACATCCAAAACAAAGCAACCCCTTCTCAGATTGCTGTATTTTCCCTCTAGGTACCTGCATTTCTTACCCAGAGACCTGTTTCCAAGACATCAGGCCTTCTGAAATTAATTTTTAGTGGTTTGGGTTGCATCTAACAGATACCACAGAACTCTTAAGGAGCACAGAGGAAAAAGAGAGGAGATGAGCTAGATGACCACATAATATACAAAATTGACTTTTTTCCTGCAGAGGACAGTGTACAGTGAAAATGGCTTGATGACTTCTTTCATATGGAAAATTTGTATTTTTCCATTGGCTGAAGTGAAATTTATTTCACAGCTATCACTTCTGGCAAAGAAATCCTTGGAAAAACAGAAAACTGTAAGTTCATAAAAAAAATTAATGAAAATGTCATCTAGCTTTTTTAGATACTATAGATATCAATGTATGAGCTCATAAGAGACACCAGAATTTTAACTAATGATTACTCTTTCTCCCTCTTAATAAAAAATGACAAAGTCTTAAAGGGTGGCTACAAAAATGCCAGAGGTTCTCTCTTCATAAGGAGACACATGGATAACACAAAAGGCAACAGATACAAGCTGCACCAGGAGGTTTCATCTTGACATAAGAAAAACAGTTTTTAGAGTGGGAACAATCAATGACTGGAATGCAGGGACCTGGCAGAGTCCTCATCTCTGGAGATTTTCATGTTGCAATTGGACAAGGCACCAGATAACCTCAACCAGGCTTCCCTACCCATGAAAGGTTGGACTAGATACTCTCTTGAGGCTACTTCCGATCTGGGCTTTCTATCATTCTAAGAGCATCAAAGAAAAAAACTCTTACAAATATAAGCTCTTGCTCTGAAAAAAACAAAGACTGTACAAAATGCACACTCTAATTCACCACAACTCCTACCACTGCGAAGACAGGATTTCAGAGGTCTTAACTCTGGCCCCTATACAACAATCTCACACTTAAACTAAAATATCTAATGCCAGATAAACTGAAGAACTGCCTTCTTAAGAGTGAGCATTTCTGAAACCTTGAAACACATTTCATTTTTATCCAGGACACTGGAAGGTGAGGAAGAAAGATCTCTAGTCTGAAAGTGAATCCAATTAAAGTCAGAATCATGGTTACGTGCCTAGCTTGATTGAAATTAGAAATCAAACAAAATTACTTAGGTCAAGGTGCTAAAAACATGACATATCAACTGCTCAGAAGCTGTCTTCCTAGAGCCTGGAAAACTAGAGAAACTAGGTTGTAATGCCTACTTAAAACATCTGATAGTGATTTACCATTTCCTTAGCAGATGCAATTTTTTACTCAGCCCACTTAAATTCTAAACACACAGGTTAGGAATATGGTACTTCAGTGATTACTAGATATACCTCTGGCTCAAGTCATCAGGGTCATGGATTATTTTCTTAATGCTGATATGAAAATCTGGGACACTAGTTTCTCCCTTTATAGTTCCAGGAACTAAATGAGGAACCAAGGTTTCTGGACTACAGAGAAACCTCTCTGCTAAAGACTTGTCCTTACAGTGTGCATTTTTCCTTGAAAATGAAGGTAACCTCTTACAGCTGCCTTGCTGAAACCTAAGGGACAAATGAGCACGAGAAATAGCTTGCCCAAGATATAATAAACCAGAGGAAAAGTTAAGCAAGATTTTAAACATGCTCACTGGTTCATGAAATAAGAAATACAAGGATGGTATGATGCTCCCCCTATAGGAAACACGATGATGGGATGAGTAAGAGAAACACTTAGTAAAGAACCCGGGAAGGTGGGAAGTAGATGAGGTGTGGGTAGAAATCAAGGCAGGGGACTTCTAACAGCCATCACAAACAAGCCTATTTCAGATAAGAGTTCATCTTTCTTGTAGTTCTTCTTAAAGTATCTAACTTGTTTCAGAACAGTTTTCTCTGCACAAATCCACAGAGACTCAGAAACCACCATAGTTACTAGTTTTTTGGCTATTTCTAGAGCCTGAAGGACAAGCTACAAAGTGACCCTCTGCCCAGAGAAAAGCCTTTTAAATAAAATTCAAATTGTCATATTTTGAACCTGTGAAGATAACAAAATCTTCTGCAATAAAAAAAGAACCCAAATAAACTCTGAAACTCCACAAAAGCCTGAAAAGACATAAACAGTACTCCTAGGAATGCATTCCTGTGTTTCAGTGCAAGAGAAATAACTTCTCAAGCAAAAAAGTGAAGTTAAAAACTCCAGCGGCCAAAATTAGCATAATTTGGCCCTCTATCTCCTTCCAGATCACATATAAAAGGCATAATTTTATTCTGCAAAATAGGGTTAGCTAAAATTCAAATTTCTAATGGATGATACTTAAGCTAGAAGAGAAACATAGACTTTTAATGCTTTGTGCATCACTAGTGGCTCAGAAATAGTCGAACATAGCCAAAGATATGTAACATCCCTTTGCACTCTCCCTCACAGGTCCAGCATTATACTTCCCAATCCACAACTGCTTAATCCTGTTACTAAAGACTGTTAATCAAAGCCCACAGATCAGGTAATGGAATCAAATGTTACGTGTACATTCTATAAATTCTATAAACATGTGCATGTGCATACAAGACTTACAGAGCAAGGAATGTAGATCTGAATGTTGATGCTAAGATTTGTTTTAGTCTCATCCATAGTACACACTAAAGAAAGTTATTTCTTTAAAATAATTGTATTATAAACAACAGTAAGACAGCGGCTTTTCATTATCCTGGGCAGTTGTGATAACATGGCAAAGGGACCAACTCAGACAAAAACCACAGATATTATGGGGAAAAATGGTTGGGAGCACAGAATACAGATCTCAATGACTCTGTAAGAAGTGAACGTGGATTGTCACGTGCTTTTTAATTCCAGTGCAGTACTAGTCCCTGCTTCTGTCATATGTTTCAGCACTCTCTCTGCCAAGCATATATACAGTGCAGAGGTATTTTTGCTACCTCTTCAAGTAGCCAACTTGAATCTGGCAGAATATAAACTTCATGGTTGTGCCCTACAAGAAAACATATGAACTATTTCCAAAGACAAAATGAGGCTGCGCTGTGACTCAACAAATAACCCTGCCGAAGTTGTGCCCAAATACATCACACAAGTAATGTTCCATCCAGATAATCCAATTTTTGGTAAGTGAAAGCTGTATGGAAGTATAACACACTGAAACATCTAGTCTGCATTTCTGACCAGTGCAGACATGCTGTCATTGTCCTCTTACATAGAAGAACTTGAATTATTCAGCATATTCACATGCCACAGGCCTACATAAAAGGTGTAACTCCAGCAGAAATATGGGTGTCTCGGGCCACTGCTAATGAGTATCAGAATCTTCTCCTTGAACTGTAGATTGAATTCATCCCAGCTCAGCTGGGCTTAGAAGCTTTTTCCACCAAGTGGGTATTTTGTGGATTGTTTGAGTTTCATGCCTGTACATTCCAGTTCCCACATCAAACTCACCACTCTGTTTGGCACTAGTCTTCAAGCTCTTTGAGCAAAGAACTATCTTACATGTTTATACATTTCTAAGCGCAAGAGAGTCCTATTCTTGGCTGAGTCTTCTGGAAAAGAGCTGCTGCTATAGGGTAGAAAACTGTTTTCTACCACAGATTAAGAAGTCCAGAATCCAGCAAAAAGAATTTAGACAAAAAAAGCTATTTGAAAGATACTATATGCTTAAACACCTACGATTTCAAACAGTTCAGGGTTAGGACTACTATTCCATATTAAAATTACTAATTAGTACATTGCAAAGCAATTAAATTTTATTCTAGGTGAGAAATAACATCTCAGGGTTAAGCTTCATAAGATGTTTGAGTCAACTTGTCGGCTGACTGCTACCAAAAGGGATGATTCTGCTCTTCAGCCTCTGCTAGCCTAACAGGCTTTATCCCTTCTTCCCAATCTCTTCCCAGTACTTCCAAGCTCACGTGACCCCTACGTTCCCACTGGTGCTATGGCCAATTCAGCTCTCTAAATCAACAGAAAATTGACATAATTTAATGGTTTAGCTTTCCACAAGTTTAGCAAGACAAAGTGACTTACAAAAGCATCAGATAAAGCCAAAGCAGACAGGCAAAAAAAGAGGAATGGATGGGATCTTAAAATTATCTTAGCAATTTCTAGAAATCAACTTTTGGGTCACGACTGTAACTAACGGCAGTGTAAATGTAGATACAGAGTTCGAATGAGCTGGCTACTGTTCACTAAGTAGTGCTGCTTATGTTTTTTTCCCCTGCAATAAACCAGAGGGACAGACTATCTTACCTTTTCCATAGGGTAAGGGCTTTAAAAAAAAGTTACAATCAAACAGCTCCACATCTTATGCCACCTGCCCCAACAGGATAAACACTAATAACTACAAGCACCTGGTGCTACAGGGCCAACCAGCAAGTTCTATTTTGCAGTTCAATCTCTGATGATATTTTAAACCAACATAAATGAAATTAGCTGAAGGGCACTTGAACCACGAGCTATCCCCAAAAACACCCAACACCACCTTCACGTCCTATGAGTAAAGATAAGAGTGTAAATTAGGAAAGAACAAACTTCAAAATCTTGGGCAATTTAAATATTAGAAAAAACAGTATGAGAAATTTAGAAATACCATTTGTCTAAAATATGAGCATCCACGGCATTTGCTACAAAGGCAAAATACCATACAACTCACATAAAACATGGAAAAAACCCCAAGTCCTTCCAAATCAACTCTTCATGAGCAGATAACTATTCTAAAACTATGTTCTGGGCATACTTTCATTTGAGCTTGACAGCAAAGAAATGATACTCTGAGAACTTCCAGTTCAATCAGTCCCCCAGAAAGAGAACTCTTTGCTAAACTAATACAGTTTCCAAACTGACTATTTTTGCAACTCAAAATGGTCCTTCAAAATGGTTCAAATCAGTTTTTCATGATCAGGACAATCATGGACTAAATACTTCACAAACAAGTAACAATTAAGAAAAACATATTTCTTTTGCTGGCCAAACGTCACAATAACACAAAAAGGAGTTGTACAGCAGATAACTCTTTATACCAGAGCTGTACAAGACGCAAGTCTTTATACCTTGTTACAACTAATTTGGGAGTCAGGGACAGACAATTGTTTTAAGTGTCACAACTTGAGGAAGCGGGAGTATGAGGTCTAGAAACCAGGATCACTATACAATCCACACCAGCTTTGAACAATCTGTTTTCAATATATCATTTTTGCTTTTATACATGGCATTTGAGATGGTTAATTCTTTGAAAAATAGCAAGACATATAACCTGAAACCAATTGTCAATTCCCCTCTAGGAAAAACATTCAGCAGCAGCTACAGTCCATTTATAGCTTGTCACAAGTAGTGGTTTAACCTGGCTTTTTCTTCTGCTTACAGAAGACTGGCCTTTAGTTTCAACATTTCTGCATTCTTTAAGTCTGAGGTTAAGTCATGACCCTCCCAGCCCCTTCAGAGTTCTTCAGTGATGAGCAGCTTTTCTTCACAAATGCTCATTGCTGTATATAACCATGTAACTCAATTCACTTTTTAGTTCAAATATCACTTCTTTCACACAAGGGTTCTTAGTGCCACAATGCAATGGTAAGTTTCAGCAAACTTCATCAGCTGGCTTCATAATTTCTCTTCTGTGCTTAAATTCTTCTGGGGCTTCAATCCTAAAAGGACTTAGCACATTCAAAATCTTTATGCCAGCTTCTAAGTGCCTAGAATCTAGAATAAAAACCATTAAGTAAAATCAGAATAAGGAACAAAGTTTGTGAAATTAAGCCTCTAAATATCCTTGTAAAGCTAAAGAAAAACTTAACAAGGCAGAAAAAATGGGCAAGTAGAGGTATAATTATCCAAAAATAACTGCAAAATTTTCATGAGGTGATCAAAGCAAGGAATCTGTGGATGCTCTGGATTTATTAACATCAAATTCAGAAGAACTGTACTTGTGAAAACCTGACATACATTACTTTCAGCTTCCCCAGACTTCAGCCCAGGAGACAGGCGAAATCATTCAGAAGAGACTACATATTTTTGACTGAATTTAGGTATTTGACTATACACCTGTGTATGGATAACTGTATGTATGTGCACACACAACAAACTGATCTTTGTTGCTCACCCAAATGAGCGCTTGCTACCCAGCCTGACCACTCAGTCAGTAGCGAATGGCACAGAAACAAATCCCTGCTCTGGGCCAGCGCTGTAACCAGTGTAATGAAAGGGTACATACAGTTTAACAAGGCCAAGCACAAGGTGCTGCATCTGGGTGGGGGCAACACCCAGAATCGATACAGGCTGTGGAGTGAGCAGATCAAGACCAGCCCTGAAGGACTTTGGGGTGCTGGTGGGTGAGAGGCTGGGCACTCAGCCATGGGCACTCAGAACCTAGGAAGCCAACCATACCCTGGGCTGCATCCAAAGCAGTGTGGCCAGTAGGGTGAGGGAGGGGATTCTGCCCCTCTGCTCTGCTCTGGTGAGACCCCACCAGGAGTGCTGTGTCCAGCTCTGGGGTCCCCAGCACAGGGAGGACACTGGCCTGTTGGAACAAGTCCAAACAGGAGGCACCAAGATGATCAGAGGGATGGAACGAGCACCTCTGCTATGAAGAGAGGTTGAGAGAATTGGGATTATTCAACCTGGAGAAGAGAAGGCTTCAGGGTGACCTAATTGTGGCCTTCCAGTATGTGAAGGGAGAGTACAAGAAAAAGAGAGAGAGACTATTGCAAGAGCATGTAGGGACTGAACAAGAGGGAATTACTACCTGAGAGTAAGTTTAGATCAGATATTAGGAAGAAATTCTCTCCTGTGAGGGTGGTCAGGCACTGGAACAAGTTGCCCACAGAAGCTGTGGACAACCCATCCCTGGAAGTCTTCATGACCAGGCTGGATGGAGCCCTAAGTAACCTGGCCTAATGAAAGGTGCCCCTGCCCATGACAGGGGAGCTGGAACTAGATGACCTTTAAGGTTCTTTGCAACCCTGACTATTCCATGATGACATTGGGGTTTTTTTATGAGATGTGCCCAAGGCAGTTGTGCTTTATGGTCAACCCAATGTTATCACTGAGGAAGTGTTGATCCTCCCAGGCTTTCCAGGGAAAACGAGAGAGAAGGCATCCACTTTGCTAATTGTAGATGATGTCAGATACTTTGCTCACATATGGGCAGTAAAACTCTTAAGAACTCAACAACTTCACCAGCAAAAACATTGGTAACTACAGATTCAGTATTGAAATAGGTAGATTTTCTGTTCACAGCAGCTTTTGAATGACTTTACTTAATTTCAACTGGCATTGCATAGTCAAGCTCCCAAACGCTTTTCTGACATTGCCTTTGAAACTCTCAAGCTGCAAAATCTTTTTTGAAGTAAAGTCTTTACAACGTAAGGCTTCTATGCTTAGCCTTGAAGTTTAAAGTTTCCACTCAAGTTTCCTACATCTTTTTTTAGTCCACAGATACTACTTTTTTCATTAACTCAGACCAACAAGACTAGGAAGAATCAGATGAAACTAGCAAGTGGAGAGATCAAGAGAAATTGAAATATTTTTTCATCTATAGCCTAGTTTATTTGAAGATTATCTGACATTGGATACCAAGGATGCTAAAAGTCCATATCTGTTGAATAGATAAATGGAATAAAAACATATTCTATTTTTTTAAGGTAACAAACTACAGAAGCCCAGAACATGAAAGGAAAGTATTTTGATGTGTTTGTTTATTGTTAACAAAAACTTCTGATCTGACCAAACATATTATCAAGTTTCCCCCTAGATTCAGAGAAAAATAAGAAGAGCATATTGTTTCTGTATTTTCCAGGAAAAATATAGTTCTGAGATCTTGGGACAAAACAAAAATGCTCTAATTCTTCAAGATACTTTAACTTAAACTCGAATCTGAATTGTGTTCTTGGCCTGTACTGGTTCTAAGCTGGTATTTTAAGCACCTCTGATATAAACCCAGTAATGTTACACTGCTGCTTAGCGGAGACAGATCAATAAAAAATGGCTACGGAGCAAAATGGCCTATCCCAAGAAAACACTACAATTGTAAAACTTGGGTTAAAAAACAATATAGAAGTTACAGGAAGGGGCAACACTTAAAACTTCAAATCAGCCAGAAATTACAGTAAAAAGTCATTACAACCTCTCCCCTATTACTGGTTTATTAAGAGGATTCCTGAAACTGCTTACAAATAATGCAATTACAGCATGAAAATCAAGGAATTCTGACTGAAAAGGCAGTATTAGAGCCAAGTGTTCTAATGTTTCCTGAAAACAACAAGCAGATTCAGAAATAAGGAACAGTATCCTTTCAATATAAATCATTATTTTAGTTCTTTACTTCAACCGGGAGTTGCATTCAATTTCACAGAATGGTAAAATACACTCACACTACTTGGGAAACTGCACTAATCATTTACCTTACATGCCATGGGGTCAAGGGCTTTCCTGTTTATAAGGATTAATAGCAATTCCATTACTTCCTTTAAAAAGCCACAGCTACTAGGTTTCCAAAATGACCTCAGTGGAGCACAACCATTTGTTCAAGATGCTAACTCATCATGCCCTGAACAAACACCTGATGTGAGTCAGCTCAAAGAGGTGAAGTCATGAACGTGGTGGACAGAATATCATTTTACTTTGGATATTCACTGACAACTAGAACCCAACAAAACATACAATCAACAGTTCCTAGGATTCTGCAAAAATACACCACATATCTCACTCTACCAGACGACTGCCAGTCTCCATGTTAATATGGAAAAACTGTGGAGTAGCTCTTGACCCTACTCTGTGCAGCTTCTGCATTGCTTTCTTGCTTTGGCATTCAAACCAATCCACCCGCATTTGCAAGAATGACTGTGCAAGGCACCTGAGCAGTGTCTTCTCCTTAGAGAAACCACCTTGGTCTTTTCCAGGGTCATTTACTTCCATAAACCAAGACACTGAAGAGACGTGCATTACTTGAGGCAAACCAAATAAGGAGGTTACAACCAAGAATTCCATTACACTGGGACTTGGGTAAAGTATTTATATATAGCTGGGAATGGAAAGCAAAACCAATAGAAGAGTTAACCACAGCATGGCTAAGCTCTACTTCTGCAAGTAACTGAATTTCAAGTCACCAGCTTCAGCACTACCAAATAGGTAGAATACCAACTGGAAAGCCTAAAACTTTGAGATAGGAAAGGAGTTGCTGTACCGAAGAGCTAACACTGAAATTCAGGAACCACAGACTATCTAGGCATTTAAAGCAAGGAATATGGAATATACAATTCTTGCTATGGGTATACCAAACAAAAAGTATCTCATAGGGGAATTTCATGGTGACGGATTCCTTAGCTACAATAGCAGCAGTCCTCAAGTTGATTTTGAAATAAAAGCCACAGGAATGGAAGTTATCATTACATCCCAGAATTCAGGGCTGTTCTGCACACTCACCTCTCTTCTGCTGAATAATGACAAAGAAGCCTTTCCTAATTCTGACTTCTATTCTATAAGCACCAAATATTCCATGTCAAATACAGTGTGAGAGGATCATAGACAGGGCAGGCCCTCTTCCCTAAAAACATTTGTGTGTCCAATTAAAATGCTCTTTGCTTTCCACAACGGAGCAAAAACCTGGTCTTGGGTCAGAGCACTACAAATACCAATCTGTTAGACAAAGACACTTCCACAAGTATACTGTATGACACATGACTAAGAATTCCTCACGATTTTTTGCATTCACCTAAAGTTTGCTCTCTTACTTCCAACTTTTTTTGTAATTCCATGGCCACTCTCATTTCTATTTGTTTCCAATTTTTTCCTCATTTTGCTCTGCTTAAGTAAACACATAGCACTATCACCAAATTAATCTACATTGTATTCTTGAGGAAGGGTTTCAACATTTGGACAGTTAGCTGCTTTGTTATACATACACCAGACAAACCTCCTAGGAGCTGACAGACATCTCAGTGATAATAATATACCCCTTTAATTAAAAGAGAAAAACGTTGAATTAAAAAAAAATCCCATTCTTTATGAAATAAACAATAGCTAACAAATTAAATGGGGAAAGCACAAGGGTCAGGCAAGTTATTTTTTTCCTGCTTGTCCTGGGTTATTAAAAAATAAGTCTGTGTAATCATATTAACTTTTTTCTATCTACTCAAAACCAGATTTAATTCTTACTTTTTTTTTTATCTCTCTAGTAAATGAAAGGGATGGTAGAAAGATTGAAAATTTGCCATAAAAACTCTTTCAAGAAGTCATGTGGGTCAAGGGATCAGAAACAACTAATGAAAATTGACACTCTGTTACAACACACTATCACTGCACCAGAACAGGCTGTACCAGAGTGTATGTACTATTCAAAAAGATGGAGTGGTCCTAGGTTTGAGGGGCTCATTACTAAACAATATACTGAAAAAACCACATATTGTACACAGAAAAATGTACGACCACTTTACAACTGAGGCTTGAAATATACTAGTGAATTTTTCCTATTAGCGCTTTGCTTTTAAAACAATCTTTCTTAAAGTAGTTAAACATCAGTGAGTCACAAGGTAGGTGTCTGCACTGTGCTTCTACTAACACTGTCCTACCAATGACCTCCAGTGTGACAGCTTGGGATTATTTACTAACAGGGATTTGGTACATTATCCAGCAGAAGAAACAGACTGAATGAAAGACCAATATGGTGGGAATGGGTAATAACTACATGCTTCAGGCAAGATGGCAAGGAATTTGTCAGAGATTTGGATTTCTGTCTGATCTTGGATTTCTTTTGTATTAAATGTCATAAACCTTAGTAAAACAGGACTATTCTAGAAACAAATTTTATTTCTAACTTCATGCAACTAATGGTTATTAGGTAACTGTTCGAACCAGTTCTATTTGAGCAACAATTGCATCTAAATAAATAAAGAATTCAGATTATAAAATTAAAGTCCCCTCGTTTTGCTTCTTTGGATTATGGTGTCAAATTAGAGGTAGGACCTGGATTTTAGATCAAGATGCATAACAAACATCAACTCATCTTTTCATTAAGACAATTATTAACACAAGCAGAGTATTCACAGCCCTGTCATTCTGAAGATTGCGATCTTAATTTTAAAACATCAGAAATAATGGGATATTACAGCACACAACACAC
Organism: Irena cyanogastra; assembly: GCA_013397155.1. Classification (NCBI taxonomy): domain Eukaryota; kingdom Metazoa; phylum Chordata; class Aves; order Passeriformes; family Irenidae; genus Irena; species Irena cyanogastra. The sequence goes on along the minus strand of VWZV01014069.1, from coordinate 1,194 downwards.
AGACTTTCTATCAAAAAAACCAAACCGTGCTGGTGATACTACGTTCCTCTTCCTTTATAAGGTTAACATGCCATTACAGCCCATTTCCCATCAGGGGCTTTTAGCTCAGTATCACAGGTCAAGTCAATGGTAACTGCATAGCAAAAAGCATCAAAATCAGACGGGGAAGAGGTCAAGATGTGAACCCATCTGTCCCTCAGTGTTGGTTAGCACGGGCTTACTCATCAAGCACAGGTCCTCCCTCTTCCCTTCAGCACACCAGTCATACCCAGCACTATTGCTCAGCAAATACAACTTGTGAAAAACACTACGGGAAACCGCAGACAAGATACACGCTGCTACAGCGCGGGAGCGTTCCAGAGGGCACGGCCGTGCCAGGGCTCGGGCTTCCCCTCTCCTCCCCCTCCAACCTATTTCCCTGCAGTGACCCCTCAGCGCTGGCAGAAAGCTGTGGCACAGCCTCGCTCTCCCCGGCTCTGCCTGGGGGACCCGTGTTGTGTCTACAGCGCAGGCCCCATGTGACAGACACAGATACAGACGCACAGACAAGACAGACAGACACAGAGATGCACAGGTGCGGGGAGGGGCGGGTGACCCGGACACGCGCACACCTGGCGCGCCCCCGCGGCGCCTCGCGGGCACGCACAGGAGTCTGTCCCCGTGTCCCCCCTCCGCCCTCCCGCGCGGGCAGCCGAGGCGCCCACGCGCCGGTTACATAACGCCGCGCGCCGTTCCCCTTTCCCTTCCCTTCCCCCCGTTCCCGCGCCGGGAAGAGAACGGGGAAGGCCCAGGCCGCGGGCCCAGGGAGGGGCTGGGAGGCAGGGCAGCGGCTGCGGGCCCCGCGTCTGCCTCCCGCTCCCCCTCCCTTCCTCGCTGCTTTCCTTCTCCCCGTCCCCAAGCCACCCCCCGCAGGTCCCTCCCGCCATGGGGTCCGCCGCGCCGTGGGGGGAAGGCGCCCGCTCCGCCACCGCTCACCTTCTGCCGCGTCCCAGACACACATTCCCGGGGGCGCCGCCGCTGCCTCCTGCCCTGCCGGGCCGTGTGTGTGCGTGGTGTGTGTGCGTGGGGCTTCACATCGCGGCTCCCCCCTCCGGCACGGACGGACGGACGGACGGACGCACGCAACCGCCGCCTCCTGCCCGCCTTCTTCCTCCTCCCCAGCGCCCAGCCGCTCTCTCTCTCCCTCCCTCCCTC
>VWZV01014067.1:0-38372 GCA_013397155.1 Irena cyanogastra | reverse complement strand
TATGAAAAAAAAACCATATTGTTTGATTGCTTTAAAATTATTTCCCAGTTGTAAGTTGATATCAGTGTGAAGATCCTTAGAGACTCATTTGGTCTGTATGGAAATAAAAGGTCAATTATTGCAATGAAAAATTTAATCTAGATTGATGGTAAATGGGTCTGAGTGTTCATTGACACTGTTGTTCTCCAGATCATAAAACCTGCATAAATTAGCTAAAAATCGGGCACAATTGCTGTTTAGCTAAAAGGTCTGTTTGAATAGTTAGTTAAAAATAACTATTCACCAGAGATTATTCATTTTTCTCCTCAGAGATGGCAAAAGTGACATGTTACACAGAGAAAATTGAACACTAAACTATCTCATAGATTTCTACAGGCAAGATTTTATTTTTAGGCACTGAAGTTCTGTTGATTTATGGTGAAGTAGATTAAGATAAATTGGCAAAATTTGATCGATTCATAAAATCTGAAGATGTCTTCCTTCAACTTTCAGAGGGTATCTTAAGTGTAACAGACTGCTATGCATCTTTTCTCACTGTTGTGAAAATTACAAGAGATTGTATGTAATTACTTACATAAAAGAGATAGAGTGTAATTGAAAGAGAAATTTATACATGGGTAACCTAAACTTAGGGTGACCTAAATTCATTGAATTTACAAAATAAAATTAAACTTATTAAAGTTTACTTAATATTTCACCAAAAGCTTTGTATCTTCCTTTGTCTTGCTTTTCAGGTCACGTATATTATTAGCACAAATATTTTTCTTCTAACATTCACAAAATATTGTTCAGTGTGGAAGGACAGAGATTCCCAGAAGTGGGAAGGGTTTTGTATTGTCAAGCAAGAGGAATATTGTAGTCAACCAGAAATATTTCTGACTGACTCCCAATTGGTTTTTAAGAAGATGAGTCTTCAGTGCATGGAAGAATCTCAGTGTGAATGGAACTTCCATTTTGCATTGAAATAAGCCTTGATCAAATCAGGTCATTTTCTGATATGAGTAAATAATAGGTCTGGAGAACAGGTTCAGACAACATAATATCAGAGCATGGATTCTCAGAATATGGCTAAATAGAAGGATCAGAAACTTTGTTTTGCTTAGAAAAAATAATTCTGTAGAGAAACTTCAAAGTTATTTGTGCAGTCTGAAAATTTTTATTCTATTTAAAGCTTAAGGCACTTTATTTTAGTTTGGGGAAGTTTTAAGTTTTTCTTTTTCTTCTTTGAATTAGTCTAAATGGATAAATTATAGATATGACTACAAAAGAAAGAAGGTCAGTCCCATAAAAAGCAATTAGATTCAGAAATGAAGTGCTTCTGTACAATCTCTTTTCATTTTTCTAACGATTTTCCTGATTTTAAAATTTGGAAATATTTTCAATTTTATCAAAACTTGGGTTTTTTTTGAAAATTTATTATTTAACAGAAAAGCTCGTTATACTGTATCCAATGCTGGGCTTCTTACAAAGGCTCTGAAGGCAGCCAAACCCCTAGAATTTCTTCCAAAAGAGCTGCAGGGCTGATCCTCACATCCCTGTGGATTCCTCTTTGAAATCCTCTTTGAAACACTAGTCATAAGGGAAGAACGGATTAAGGTATTCGTACTACCTTTCATGAAAGGGAAAAAAATATGTAAGGGATTATCTATTGCCCAAATCTCGACTCAGAACTAAAATAAAACCAAGCACTTTAATTCAAGTGTGTATTAAAAAAAAAAAAAATAACCCTTTGTCTAGGATATATCATGTATGATTAATCACTACTATATTAAACTTTTGTAAGACGGGTACATTTCAAAGTTCAGCGAATGTGTTGGATGAAGTGGGATTTGACCCAAAACTTTGCTCAAAACTTAATATTTCTAAATTCAAAATGCTTCTTGTAAACTTTTTTGGTTTTTTCTTATATGTGGATTTCCCAGAATTCAATTAATGGATGGCATTTTAACTATGAAATCTTTAACATGACATAATTAGTTTCTTGGTTTTCCTTAAGTGGTCTATTCTCTGAAGAAATAGAAAATGTCATAAAAAGCTCTTCTCAGTAGAAAACTGGTTCATATTCAGAAGAGAAAACTAAGTCTTTTAATATTTAGTAATTTCAGAGGAAAAAATAGGTCACTGACATTAAATACCAACAGATTAAGAGCTTGACCTTACAAAGGGACTGGAAAGACTTACCCGTGAATTAGTGTGATCTCATCTCAAAATCAATCTGACATTGTGAGTATAAGGATATGAGAAGAAAAATTCAAGGTATGCAGGCTCTTAAGTCTACAAAAATGTGCTGCTCAAGGGACAGAAAATATCAAAACCAGTTGATTTCATGTTGCACACCGCTGAGAAGAGAGGAGTGTGAGAGTGAGTGTGTAAAATAATCACTTTGGGTGAAAACTCCGATCTTATTAGTTCTCAAAGAAACGCTAATATCCAAATCCCCCAAGGGGTTTTCATTTATTCTGCTTTGCCCATGAAATTGACCTGCTATGCAAGCCATTTATATTTTGAAGGGTTCCAACACACAAGGGTTGTATTTCCTAAAACCTATTTTTCCTCTCATTTTATCCCATGTTCTGGTTTTGTTTGGTTTTTCACAAGGTTCTAATTAATGGGTGTCCAAGCACCTATTTTTATTCTGACATTAGTCGTAAGCAAATAACTACAGCTATCAGTTCTACCTTATTAAATCTTATCATTAACTAAATGTTGTAAATATACACTATAACATGAGGAAGAACTGCAGAAAAACAGCAAAACAAAGTAGCAAAATAAAGGTTGCTGTGTAACAATTAGCCAAGGCTGAAGTTGATCACTTTGCCAGAAAGGCACAAATAAATTGTGTATAGTAATATGTATGTGACATTTCCAAGCAGGAAAACAAAAAGTATACAATTAAACTTGAAAAAACCACACAAATATGAAATCCTTTTAGTGTTTGATCATATTCTAGAAATTCCCAGTAATACAGTAGTCCCTGACCCAGATGGCTCTGAATCATAACTCCTAAATGTCTACAATTCAAACATTGTAAAAATGTGAGTGTACATATATAAAAAGCACAAATACATAAGCATAATTTTATGTTGTGCATTCAGCAACATGAAAAACCTTATCTCTTCTATAAAAATATCTACAATCTAATTTCAAAATGCCAATTTTGAAAACAGTCAATGATTCCCACAGGGTTGTTGTGTTCTTACAATAGAGGAAGTCGCATTATGATGAACGGTCCAGAAAAGTTTCCCTCCTAACTCCTTTCCAGGACTAAAATGTCATGCAGTGATTTGTAGCTGAGAAGAGAATAGCTCCGTTCCATTGCAAATGAAAATCAAGTAATGATGAGATTGTATTGCTGCTGCTGAAAGTCTATACTCCTTCAGAATACAGATCAATTTCAGCCAGAATTCTAAAGGGTAAACTGAATAACTCATCTCCAAAAGTTTCCATTGCTTAGAATTTTCCATGGATTCCAGAAACTATATGTGGAATCAAAGAGAAAAAAGTATAAGGGCACAGGTGATCATGATGACAGATTCAGAAACTATCTTCTATGCTAAATACCATGTAACCTAGAGGAAAACACATCTCAGATTTGTAAAATCAAGGTGATTTCAAGCTTTCAGGTGCTTTCAGAGTTCAATTCAAATTTTCTTAGCAGTCTAATTTTCTTTTACATCATCTCAAACCAGGTCTTGCGTTGGAGATGTAAGATCTTGAAATGTCAATAAATATAGCACACTTACACAATGAAGCAATTATTTTTACCTTTAACATTAAATGTTCTGTAATGTTAATTATTTATGCATTTGATTCAGTGAAACTCGGAAGGAGCATAAGACTAATCCTTATTCAAAATCTCAAGGCATTATCATTAAACCCTGTTGGTTTCTAAAACGTTCAAAAAAACTGTTACAAGAAGCAAAACTGTAGGAATAAATACATCACAGTCACCTATTGTGTATTTCCATTTATTGCCTTTATAAGTGTGACTGAACCTTACATTACACCAGCCCCATTTTCTCTTCCTTTTCATTCTACAACTTTGTAAATAAGCAGAGCTATAATAGAAATATATTCGTTCTTAGCCCACATGATCTATTTTCATAGCCTTATCTTGTTGATCAAATAATTTAGCACATGACTTTATCGGATCCACAAGTCTAGGAGATTCTGACAGAAGAGTATAAACCAGTTGGGAAGGATACTCCCCTTGATGTAATTGAACAAGCAGACATGACCCACTCGGCAAATTTGTGACTGACTCAGTGTTTCTCTGAATACATCAGCGACCTCACAATGAAACCACAACAAGTAGATACCATCCCCTCTTTTCATACAGGTTTATTGGTGCTGTGAACTCATAATCTTTTCTTTCATTCTTGTCAGTTCTTAAGCAGTGCATTGACTGTATTGTAGATTCTTAGATCAAGCTTCCCTCAAAAGGCACATTAAAAAATCAAATATTTTCTTTAATCAGTATAACTCTTTCTAGATTTATTACATTGATTGTACTTTTCAAAACAGAAGTGCTTTTCGTGCTTCTTACGTACTGAAAGATTTGTTGGGTTTTGTTGTGGCTTTTTACCTAATAGATATGATTGTAATTTAAAATGCAAATTCATAATTGTACTGAGTACATGTTTCAAATTTTGACATTCACTCAAAGGTGATGATTTTGATCTATACTTATGACATTGTTAAATACTGAGAAGATAAATTAATTTACAGTGAACAAAACTGGGAAATTCAAGTTATTAATCACTAGATATACACAAAGAATGGTTGTTAGTAATCAATTGAAAAGCAAATATTTAATATCTGAGGTCTGCCTCCTTCGTGTATCATAGATTAAATCTGTTGTTTCCCGAAGCTATTTGAAAGGCATATTTGCCTTTAACTGTCTTATTATGAATATGAAACACTGTAGTTTGCTGGCAGGTCACAATTTTTCAAGATCAACATTGAACCGTATGTATGTATGTATTTCTTTTAATCATCTATTTCTTTTAATCTTCTTGATCACAGTGATTCTGTGATAGGAAGAAATAATCTCATCATTTTACAGAAACATCACACAGACTTCTTTAGAAAGACACCATTATGTGCATCTCCTTTTTACTTTAAACAACTTCAAAACAAGTATTTAAAGAATGCAAATTATATCCTTTTTTATATTAAACAGTGGTCCTTTCTTTTCTCTTTTTTTTTTGTTTGTTTTGACATTCACTGAAGAATTAAAACTAACACATAGATTATGTTGACTTATTAGGTGGGACATCTTCATGGATAATTGTATATATGTGTATAATATATATTTGTATAATATAATATGTGTATGATAATTGTATATATGTATATATATCTAAAAGATATGAGCTTAAAAAATCGTCTTATAATATTAAGGAAATATATAGGCTTCTTTGTATCTTTCCAGGCTCCTTTACATCAAGAAAGACCACAACAACAAAATCTATTGAAGCTACAGCAAAATCACTAATTGCAAAAGATTTACCCGGTTCAGGTTATGTTATATGAATTACCTGCTTTGTGGGAGGTTTTTTAGGTCAAGAAAATTTAAAGCTGGTATAAGGCTTGCAATGATGTAATATGAAACTTTTGTTCCTCTCCCCTTCTCCTGCCCTGCTCTCTCCTTGCCTTGCCTTGCCCAAAATAGTGATAAATTAAATAAAATTATCAGAAATTTTGGATGCATTTACTACTAAACCCTCTACAGTCTAGCAAATTGAGTAGTGTGAAGTAACAGTTGAAAATGTCTGTCAAGTGTGTCTTGATCAATGTATTCCAATGTGTAATGGACATCACACAACACACAATGGAACATAGCAGTATTTTAGTTACTGGTTGTGCATGTTGCTAACTGAAGGTATTATTTAATACCTTAAATAATGGTTCATAATTTGCAATCTTCAATACTCATAATCTCTTCAGAGGAAAAAAGATGTACAAGGATGATGGCACCATCTACCATTTTTCTAACGACTTGCTTGTATGCAGCCAGTCATGTCACAATTATCAGGTTGTTCATTTCCAATTGATTTTATGGAAAAGAATTTACTTTAACTTTTTTCCTAAAAAAAGTCACTGCCTTTCTTAACCAGAGTAAATTTTAAATTGTGGCCACACGTAATTTGTTCTCATGTAATGCTACTCATGTTCACAGCATGCACTATCATACAAACAGAATAAATTCACCCAATGGACTTCAACGACTAAGAATTAAAAGAGGTAAAATAGAAGACAGCATTCCAACTTAGGAAATTATTCCCCCTACTAAGAAAATGTGTTTAAAGTAGTTCTGAAAAAAAAAATCTTTTTAGTCTTATAAACCAGTCTTTTATTCCTATAAATCAGCTACCTGAAAGTAGCAAGAAGGAAGACCTAAAAATAACATTTTCAGCATCGATCATCAGAGACCTTTCCTAGAATTTAAAGGTTTGCGAGAAATAATTTTACATCCTTGTACATTTCATGTGTTTTTTTGCTTTTCTAATTTCTGTAGATAGTGTATAGTGAAATGTATTTTTCATTATGTTGACAATGCGGTGGCTTTTGTGGTTTTTTTCCTTTGTATATGTGTGTAAGACATTTATATCTTACTAGAATTTCTGATAGTATATTATATTTTCCATGGGATTTATTTAAAAGATGACAGGAAAACTACTTTCAAGAATAGTCTAATCCACCTGTGTCCTGGGTTGGCTATATCATGCCTTTATCCCCAGGCGTCTGCTCTGTTTAGGCTGGATAATAAGTGTTGCACCTTTAAGATTTGTTCCAAGAGCGAAGGGGGGAGAGAAGAAGCGCAGAGTTTGTTATCAGAAACTGCGCTCGCTCCCCCACGTTCCCGCTGCTGGACTGNATTGGCTTCTCCCACAGTAAACCCTACTGAGATTTCTTCCTAATTTTTGGCTCTGAACCAGAACCAATACACACCTGCTTCCTGAATTTTATATATGTCATTAATTGGATAGCATTCTTGGAATGTTTCTGAATTACAAATAAAAAGCAATGTTGAGCGTAGGCATACTAGAAGACAAAATATTTAATATGTCAGAAAATCAGAATAACGGAGATGTTGGGACGTTTCTGGGTGTCATTTATCGTAACTTTTTGTCCATTCTTTTACTTTGCTTACAAGAGTTTCTTATGGAAACGTTAAAAAAATATATTTGTCTTTCACTATTGTTTCTCTGGCTTTTCTTTGGCCTTCCTTTTAGCTATTCTCCTTAACATTAAAATGGCTGGTGTCAGGTACATATACACAGATGCAATATAATATATGACGCATTTTGTTTAACTTTCAGCATGAACAAAATCACGAAATTGATTTCTTCTTTCAAAAGGACTTTTTTCTCCTTCAGAAGTTTAATCTCCTCTGCTGGGCAGGAAATAACGCATGTATATTTGGTTAATTTTGATTCTTAGCTTTGAGGTATGATGGATTACACACCTGAGAAATGTTCCTTAAATGCAACTTTAAAGACTAAAGTTAATTAACTCTGTGTGTCTCTGGACAGATGATACCAAATGCAGAAGATGACAAAGTTTCCCTACTTTAATTTTTAATTGAAAAATATTAAACAATTTGTAGAGGGAGAACTGTCTAGGAGGAGAGAGATTCCGTGCAATTAACTTCTGTAGGAAATGCAGACCATGTAGAAACATGACACCTCAGGATTGTTGCAAAAGGCATATCTTCATCTTCTTCCTCATACCTCTGTGACAGGTATGTTGTAAACAAAGAGCAAGACCCCACATGTCTGTAAACAAGTGTATGGTTTTCTCCCAGTGAGAATATAAGAAAGAAATGACGCATGGCATACACACAATTCAGCTGTAGTATTTATCACGTTCTTTCTCCATTGGAACTGGCACAGGATGTAGTATCCATTCAAACCAGGATAATCTCGAGAAGTCATTAAACCCATCAGGGTCACTATCTTCATCAGTGGAACAGCTCATAATATTGCTGGATATTCCCATCTTGCACTGCAAACAGACCGCACTACTAATTAAAGGCTATTTTTCCAAAAGGAATTGATGAAATTTCTAGGTAAGTAATGGATCCAAAAGGTAATGTAGCTACACTGTTGGCCCAGAAGGAATTTCAGGATAGTGGCTAATATCAGTTCCTTTCCAGTGTGGAAACAGGAAGCAGAAGTTTGAAATTTCATATGACATGATATACCTGACATCACTGGTCAGCAACAGCAAAAGACAGAGAAAGAATTGGTAATTTGGTGATTAAGTCAGTTTTCTAGGATGAAAGAATTCAGAATTACTTATGCAAGTAAGCTCATCCTGAACTATCCAACAGCACGTGGTTAGGAAAGCCATGACCTAGAAAATACAGATTGAAGTCCATGTTCCTGAGAAGTCTTATTGACATGAAGAATTGGTTAGAACTGAGTGTCTCTGAATCCTGCTTTAACTGCTTCCAAGGGAATTTCCATTTTGGAGAAAAGGCCTTAAGCATCTTGATAGGCAAAAAGCTGACAGTGAGCCAGCAATACACCCTTCAGGCAAAGGCAGCCATCAATAGTTTGTACTGTTTTGGACAAGTGTTACCAGATGTCTGAGGGAAGTTATCCTTTCTTCCTGTTGAAGCGAGTCTAGAAAAGAACCAGAGAGATGACTGAGGGCTTGAAGTATTTGTCATATGAAGAGCTAAAATAGAGAGCTTTTTATTCCAGAGAATGGAAAGCTAAGGGGGGAAACCTATTCATTTTCATAAATACCTGAATGGAGGGAATACACAAGACAGAGACACTCTTCTGTCTAATGGCCACTGGCAGCAGTGCAAGAGGCAAGGACCACAAAACTTATGCCTGTAAATGAGACAGAGATACCTGCTAACACAAAGTGGGATCACTGAGTGCTAAACTGGAGTAATCTGGCACTTCACTGAGTCCCAGATATGTTTTACCAATACGTTCAAAAAGCTGAATCTCCTCTGTCTCTCTCCAGAAAAATCAAATAAAAATTTTGATAATAAAAAATTGGTTGGGAGGTGCACATTTCCAGGCTTTTACTGTAAAATTGTCAAGCAATATGGTCTCATTTTTCCCTTCATTAAATATCAAGGCTTTTTATGGGCAACAAGCAAAATAAACTATACAGTTTCATGCTTCAAGGTATCAAGTTCTGACCACCAGCCACAGGATACCACAACAAATGATAGTGGTTTGAGATGCTTTTCTGAGTGGCTATTGCTGTCACTATTTGATGTCCAAGGAAGAGGTCAGAAGACCTGTCTGTAAAGTACAAATGCTGCATTTAACTATGAAATGTCTTTTATTCATTTTAAGGTCATTGCTGAGTTGTGGCTTTAGGAGGAAAATGTAAGGAGAAAGGGCACAGTAAGACACATGTAAGTGACAGCTTCTAAAGGGGGAGGAAAAGTTATAATTAGAATTAAATTTAGACCTTGCCTTAGAACACTATCATCTCATGGCTTTCAGAAAATGTCTTTTGAAAGAAAAAACTACTATTAAAGTTATTTTATGTACATGACAATATGTTAAACTGTATTTAATTTTCTTTCACTCTTCTGACCTGCGCTAAGAGAAATTGCAGAGATATGATTTAGTTCTCTCTTACATTTTTTTGAGTCATCAACTTCGAACCTGTCCCTCCTCTGACACAACCTCCAGGAGTCAATTTATACAAAGCTTCCAACAGAAAAACATCTAAGTACAATTTGAGGGCAATCAAATTGCAGATGAAAACCACACAAATTCTCTACAGTCCTTCAGTTCATAGAACAGCTTGAAAAAGTGCAGATAAGCGGAACTTCTCACAGTGAAGCATTTTAGCTTAAACAGACCAATGCAGATCTGCCATCCACCCAGCACTGCAGCTGTACATAGTTAACGGGAGTAGTAAAGAACTTTGTATGGAGCACACTTATTATCAGTTTGAATTAAAAATCCTAACTTAAGGGTATTTTTCACTTGAAAATCATAAAGAGAAACACTGAAATATTTATGAGATAAATCCATAACCAATTACTATCAATCACAATGTCAAGAGATGATATGTTGAAATTATCTTATTAGTAAATAAGAGATATATTATGTGTAAATTAAGGTTTCAAATGTATTTATATATACATAGAGCTGATTGGAAAAACAAAACCCAACAGCAACATAAAAACTTACGAGGAGAAAACTCCTGTGCAGCTTCTGAAGAATGGTTGAAGCAGGCTACCAATCACAGCTATGTAAGAAAATTATCATGACAAACATCTTGTCTTGTAACAACTTCTCTCAAGCATAATTGCACCTCCATTTTTGTTCAATAGTTGCCCAAATAGAAAAGCTATCACTAGATTGTTGAAACAGTTGGGAAGAACAATAGTCTTATTATGTGTTCAGTATTTCATCCAGACCACCTTGGCACAGTGTCACAGTATGTTGGCGCAGTATGTTTTCCAATTACATTGTTTAGCTGAAAACATATATCAAAACATATTTAAATCATCTCTTAATGAACAGGAAGATATTTTTATGGACATGTGCTGTGCGAACACACACCTGCATCAAATGAGGTCTACAGCCATGACCATTAATATTGCCTGATTTAAGTGAAAAATGCCCAAAAAACCAGTCACATGAGAAATCCCTGAGAAGAACCACAGTTTCCAAATTCTGTCCAAAGCTTGTGGATGGAGGGGAGACTGTTCTAGCATTTCTTAATACAAAATTATATGCACCTCATGTATGACTGCTCGGCTCCTTCAAATTGAGAAACGGAAAAAAGTGACTTTTTGAAAAATGCTAATATTAATAGTATTCCAATTATGAGTATGATTATGAAGTAAATTCCTCTGTAACCAAATCAACATTTTTTCTCTTATCCTTCAAAATAATCTTGGTTAGGACAGGCTGGCAAAGAAGAACTCAAGGTCTTTATAATAACACCCATAGGAACATTGTATATGCTAAAATGTTATGTGTTGGTTTTGACTACTAGGGTGTTTATGGTCATTCATGTTTAAAATATTTCTGTTTTCAGTGGTGTTTTCATAAAATCTTAAATATGAGTTCAAGTATATTTAATTTATTGAGTACAGCCACTGGCTTTAAAAAGCAAAATATATTTTCTTCATAAATCAGTGTATCTGATTCATGATTTATTTCACAGTAGAGAGTAATTTTTTAACTTTGTACTTTTTCAGTGCTGATGACTACCACCAGTGGTGATATAACTAGTGAAAGAAAAGACAAGAAAGTGATTATGAAGAAGCTAAAATCAATAACAAATCATAGCTTTACATTTACAAAAATCTTAGATATAAATTAGCATATATTGGTAAGAAAAAATTGAAAGTATACAAATATATGGAAGTGGTCTCCATTTCTAAATGATCTCCCTGTGTATCTTTGAAAATACCAAGCACACAGTTGATATTGAATAGTAAAGTACAAAAGAAAATTGGCTTTTGGATGCTACAAATGAAAAATAGAACTTAACAGCATCTATTGACTGCTTAAAGTGAGTGTGTCACCTTATGTCTCTATGACATGAAAAGGACTCAATTTTTATCCAAAATGCTTTTCTCTCTCTCAACTTTCCATATTGCCTATATTTTTTCTTACATAAAAAGTCTGAACTTCACACAAATGTTCTGAGAGATCATGGACTCTCCCTGGAGATGCCTGACTGATTCTAGACTCAGCAGCATGCATAATTTTGTGATGCATTTTGTTCTTTCCCCTTTGGGATGGCGGGGCCCTTCTTTGAAATTGGTTTATTCTCTGGGATGGATAGGTCCCTTCTGACATCTGTCTAATATGCTTGATACAGGTATTGTATATCCTTATCCATGTCCATAATAAATATACCTACTGGTTTAATTGTTGATAATTTGCTTCATGAATGTAAGTTCATAGTAATGTGTCATAATGTGATCCTCCTTGGTTGTTGCTGTCATTGGTTGTTGCTCTGTGATTTTTCACTGCCATACTCCTTATTGATACTGTATTGTTGTGTATTGTTGGTTGCTGAAAACAGTTTGCAATGGCATGTATATTNAATAGAGTTCAGAATTCCCTAAGGAATTTTGGTTTCTGATCTCATTACTGCTAAATCTATTGTTTTAACGTTTATTTCTTTTTCCCCTCTATCTTGCTATGCATGTACGAGAGCAACGCGTGTGGGAGGACTAGACTGAGAAAGTTATGATAAGTCAAAAATACTGTGGAAAAGTAAGTGAAAGATGGATGAAAAATATTTTGGGATAGTCTTTATCTACAGATGCCTCCCTAAAGGTTTGTTAGACAACCCGTGATGCTACTACCAACTTGTTCTGACTGTCCTACAGAGATAAAAAGAAACACATTTTTACACGCTTAAATTTTTTGTAGCATGAGTTTAACTACATATTTCCAGGCTTTTAATTATGCTTCAAGGAGATGCATTTCCTAGAGCATCCAGGTTGTGGTTCTTGAGTCTCACTTTCATTCAGTTTTTTTTTAGATTTACTTTTGAAAATCGTAGATATGTTCATTAAGTGTGTCTGTGTTTCTGTGTGTGCATAAGTTGTTTACAACATGCTCATCTGAAGAAGATTTTATGGTGGAGTTCCAAGCCCTTTAAAATAGCGGCTTATAACGGGAAAGCTGGCAGACTTTTAACTAGATCCACGCTACCAGTCATCACTGTAATATTACAATTTTTATAGTAGAAGTAATATCAATCTACAGACTGTGTCTGCATGGTACAATACCATAAAAATTGAAATACCATGAAATGAATTTTTGTTTATTTATTGTATAGTGCTACAGTAATGATTTGTGAATTGAATCGCTTTTCTACAAGTTTTAGTAGCTCAGAGATTAACTCTGTAGTATAACTTCATTGTTTGTGCATATCAGCAGATGTGGATTTCCTGTATTGATGTATTTATGCGTTATGGAACTGCGCATTAAAGTCTACTTTTCAAATTTAGCTCCTAAAATAGCAGACACTTTATACAACATAATCAAATTATTCAGATGGGTTTTTTTAAGAGAAGAAACACAGAGGTTTAAAATAGGTGAGACTAAACTATGTAAGTCCCTTAAGTGTTTGTTGGATCAAATATATTTGCAGCTAATTTAGATCTTGGGGTAAAAATAAAGCACAGCAATTTTTCTATTTTCTAAGTTTCTGGCTGACCAGGTATTGAAAGGTGAGGATATGTGAAGTTCCTTTTCTTTGAGGGTCCAACAATGCATGTGCAGCTGGATCAAAAAAATTACAGTAGCACAGGACTCCTTTCCCTACATTCACTCACAGTGCCCATCTGATTTGGAGACAGCTTTGGAGGGGAAACTGTGAACTCTCTCAAGTTATCACTTCTTCTAGCAGACTGCTATAATATATGTGACTACTGTAATGCTGTCGTCAAAATAAGGCATAATGCCTACTGGGGCCATTCTGTAGATGGAATTTAGTGATATGATTTACTTACATATAAACTCTTGAGAAAAGAGTGCATTTTCATGTAGGACTCATTCATTGATATTTAACCATCTGAATATCTAGTCTGATGTAGTCTTCTGGGCTTCTGGACTACTTCCTAGAGGAAAAAGATGATGTGTTCAAACAAATCAAATGTATCTGACATGATGGAAAAGGAAAGGAAGACCTACTTTTAAAGTTGTTTTTAGCAAACTTATAGATGTCTAAGAATAAGTGAGAGGAATTTTTAAAAAGTATTATTATGATTAAAAGTAGTATTAAGGAGTTCTGATCATGATTAAGCTTTATAGATCTTCAGTAATGATGGTATTGGTTAAAATATTTTTTTCATTGTGAATCATTACTGAACGATGTGACTAAAGATACAGTTCATTTATATAATTTTATCT
Source organism: Irena cyanogastra (assembly GCA_013397155.1). Lineage (NCBI taxonomy): Eukaryota > Metazoa > Chordata > Aves > Passeriformes > Irenidae > Irena > Irena cyanogastra. The sequence goes on along the minus strand of VWZV01014067.1, from coordinate 24,495 downwards.
AATAATTAACAATTCGTGGGTTTGAGTCACTGAATACACATATGGGAAAAAAAGATTTTTTTGTATGTTTGTTTAGTGATAACAAGTAAAATTTCTTTGGGTTGGTTCTTTGAAATAAGTTTGATGCAACAGTCTTTCCTACCATGTATGTGTCAATATTGTTAATAATGCCCATTGCAAATCATGCAAAGTGAATCTGAGTAGCAGGCAACGGAAGCTTTAAAAACAGTTGTGAAAATAGACACAAAAGTCTCGTCTCACTGAGGTCACTGGTTGCTTCACAGCAGGTGAAATAATGTATCTAATAATAAGTAATGAGTTGTGTTTTTAATAGGAAAGATGTTTTCATTTCAATAGTACTGACTGCTTCTCTAGGCTAACTACCCTCTAAATCTGAGAAGTGATTTAATCTGTTCTTATCAACACCACTGGCTGTACTCTGTGTCTCAAATAAAAACTGCTTTATTAAATTAAGTAGGAAATAATTTTGCATTTTGAATTTTATTGTTCCTTGAAAGAAAAATGACAACACTTTTTCTCTCCTGTTCTTCTCTGTTCTGATGTATCAGGATTACCTATAGTCATCTCAGAAATGAGATAATGAGTCGTCTCAAAAACACCTTTTTCCTGGTAATTGTGTGAAGAAAGTAGAGCCTTGACGTCAAATCTGATGTTTTATTTGTGTGTTAAAAAGAGTTATTTTTGGACTCTAAACTTAATATATATCTACCAGAATATTATACTAAAACCACCTTATATTAGATATTTAAGATATAAGTGTGCATATGTGTACAAGTATGTGTGTGTGTGTGTGTCTGTGTGTGTGTGTGTATTTATGAGCAGCCTTCTTTGCATCGCTGTTAAAAAAAAATAGAAACAGTACAATTGTAATTGAAGGTATGTACTGAAGATACAGCTAGTCTCTTCCATTCTGTTTCAGCCACATTATCTATTTTTTTTTTCTTCAATGCATTTTAAAGGTTTTTGATGGACAGAGCAACGTCTGTTGCATCTTCATGCCTAAAATTCTTCTGCCTCTTTTTTAGTGAGATAATGAAAAGCTCAACCCTCAACATTTAAACTTTCATTAATATTTCCAGATGACCTACTTCCACTTCTTTGACATTCAAGTCAAAAGAAAAATAAGAGGGTAGAAAAGAAACAGATCTGTTTGCTTCATTAGCAGTATTGCGTTTTTCCTCTGAAATGAGAAATGTTTTAAAATAATTGCTATTTTACAGTCAAAGAACACCTGTTGCATAGAGTCTGGTTTATTGATGGTCTACAGGAATTATAAATTTAAGGAGTAATAAATAGCACTCTACAAGATTTCAGACAAAGTCAAAGCTGCTACATCTTTTGAATGATAAGCAAACAATTAATTATGCAAAGTATTGCAGGAATTAATTTAAAAACATGGGTTTTTTCAGATATTGAAATGTTCTCTTTTCAACTCATGATTCTAGAAGACTAAGGAGGAAAAAATAAATTTGTAAATTGCAATAGGATTTGCATGGTTGCATACATGTAGTTAGTATAATTCACTGAGAGAAAATATAGTGTTTAAACTATTTTAAAATAAAACATCTTTGAAAGAATTTGTTTAATACAACTAATTTGTTACCTTTTCTTTCTCTCTAAATCAATAGGGCATTGTTCCATTTTGAAATATTGTAAGATGTTAAGAGAAACAGAAACATTAATTAAAAATGTTTATGGATTTTTTTCTTTTTTCTTTAACTCCCTTTGTGATCTTGTCTTTCTAGCATCCTGTTCTTTCACTTTTTCAAGATCTAATTATATTCCTCACTGTTTTGCCTAAACTGAGTGATTTCCAAGGTACCTTTTAGTCATTCTGAAATTAAAATGCACAAAATAAGTTTTAGGTCTTACCTTTTTATTCCAAAAGAGCTTTGCAATCATGAATACTTGATAATATTGATAACTTTGAATTTTATGTTTGTATCTTCACTTAAGGAGTAGAGTTCTTTAGAACTATTGAACTATTCCATGCATAGTATTTCTCTCTTTTTAATTTTATTGCTTACAGATCTTTTGATTCCTGATTACTTGTCCAACTCTAAATTTCATATTTTGTTCATGAACTGTCTATGGAAATGAAATAATTTAACACTTTCTAAACAAATAGTAAAATTTAGAAATCTGTGCAAAATCAACCGTATATTTTTATATACACATTATTGAGTGCTCATATTTTGTTTGAAATAGTCCACTAACATTTGTGGGTTTGTGTGATTGCTTTTGTTGGTATTCTTTTTTAATTGTGAGTAGTAAAGGATCAAGTATATTTTTCTCTTAAAACTCAGTTTATCTAAAACTTTTGGTATGAAAAGTATACATATATACATATATACACTTTTTTTTGTTAAGTGCTTCAGAAACAGAAGTCAAGTCAAAGTAGAAATGCAATTAGGCTAAGAACAGCACAGCATGAAATAGAGATGCATATACATATTCATTTCAATTTTAGAAAGCCAGACAATCAAAAATATCCATGATTTGTATTATGAAACATTCATTACCATCATCAGCAAAAATAACTTCTAAGGTTTTGCATGGGTTCTCTGAGAGTTTACTTGACTTCACTATTGAAATTAGGCTAGAAATATGTTTTATGTAAAAATATCATTAGGGAGAACTCTTGTGATTATACAGAACAGATGAAAGCTTACACTGCACTGTACAATATCAAAGCAATGTCTTTCTGACCACAGAATACGCATGGTAATAGAGTACATAAATATGAGCTTTGGCTTGGGTGGCAGGAGAGGTCAAAGATTAGATATGCAGGCCATTAGTGTTTAATTTCCAGTTTCGAGCATCATTATCCTACTGTGAATGCTGTTATTGCCTTTTGATGGAAGAATTTCTGTATTGTAATCCCATCACTGATTCAGTCTATTTGCATTACTTCTTCCTAGTGACTAGTTTCTACTGTTTAGCACCATTTGTTTAATATTTAATATTCTTTCCCACCTAATTTTGCATTATTTTAAGCTATGTCTTATGCTGAATTCCTAATTTTTAGAGTATATTCTTTGAACTCATTCTTGATAGGCTTTATCCCATCTAACTAAGGCATCTAAAAGTTGGGTAGACAGTTAAGTGTGAACAAGATATTTGAGGCTGGCTTTATGCGTGCTTGTGTTCCTCTCTATTTACTGTGAAGATATCTTAGAACAACTACTTTAGGTATTTATTCCCTATCCATTAAAGCACAGATGATATGAATCATGGTTTTAGATTTCGCTCTAGGCACCTTATTTTCACCCATATTTGTTTTAATAATCTGTGTAATTACAATAATAAAAAACATGAAATATTTCACCAAGGAAGTGATCTATAAATCAGTTCTGTGCTTTTTGCAGTTCAGTGCTTTTATGACAGTTCTGAGAAATCTCTACACTGCCACTGGCTCAAATATCACCAAAAAATACATCTTGAATTTAAACCATACTTAATAGTATCAGTTAACTGAAAGACTGAAAACGTCTAGAAAATGTTCTGTACCAGCATTTCTAGGAAATGAATTGACAAAAATTAGTTATGATGATTTAGACAGAGGAGATTACACAGTTGCATACTTATCTGCAGTGTAATCCAGGGATTCAAATTGTATCCTTCAATATGCAGTTACTCTGTCTCACAGGTTTTCTTCAGTTTCCATATTCTTGTACATCTGGCTATGGTTTGCTCAGCTTTTGTTTCAGCTTTTGTTACATTTTTTGTAATCCTGTGTGCAGCTGCCCTAACAAACTCATTTGAAAAAGCCATATAGAAAAGAAAATCACTGAAGATTTTCTTTTCATTACCCCTATTTGCTGTATTTATTTTACATTTCTAAATGAAAGTTAATTTGTGCTGAGCAGCAACAGCTTAGATTTTATAATCAATACACAATGAGGAAAATATGTGAATACATTTTACTATTGATTTTGGTTTATCACTTTGGTTTCTAACTAATCCTTCCCTTTATTCATCTTCAGTTAATACCCATTTCTGCTGTTAACAGAAATACAACTTCTGCCTCAGTGCCTTGGAGGGTAATTCATAATGCAACATTAACTTGAAACTATTATGTTATTCATCATGTATATTGTCCAGAATATTATACTAAATATTGTGAAGTAATTAAATCCTACAGGCACTTGCTTCACGTTTTCTGTTGAGATGGAAATTTTCTGTTGTTCTGTGATATCCATGGTGCAGTAGAGAAGTTTTCAGCTCTTTCTGAGCTTCTGTATACATTGTTCATCACATTGCTTGTTTTCATCTCTTAAACTAGATGCACCCTCCTTAATCTTATGTTACTATTTTCTTTCCTTTGTCTACCCTAAAGTTCATGTGTGAATAAAACTCATACATCTCTGTATCCCATCAAATACATATATGACCTGTGCCCATTAGACAAAATATCTACAGTTTTAATAGATTAGATAACAGAGATAAAACCCAATGATTATCAATTAAAACATTTAAAACACAAACTATACCAACTTTTTTTTTCTACTGAATGCAAGATGAAATTTACAGAGATCTCTCTTCATATTATTGAAGGATCTGTATGAAAGAGCAGCTTCTGCTTTCAAATCTACACAAAAGAAAGGAAGTGTGTTTGTTTCCTTATCCAGACAAAAGACATAAGAATACACAGTTGGTTAAGCATGGCTTTCTGCCAAGTTCTGACCCAGATGCTCACTCACTCTCTCCTCAACAGGACAGAGTGGAATGTAAGACAGAAAAAATGCAGGTGTATATAGAGACAGGGAGTTACCAATCATCATCACAGAAAAAGCATATTTGATTTGGAGAAGATTGCTAAAGTAGTTTATTGTTAATTAAAAATAGAGTGGGATTGTGAGAAACAATGTCAACCCATGAAATGCTTCCCCCCAATTCCCTTCTTCCAAGGCTAAACCTCACTCTTCCAGTGCATCTCTTCCAGTCTCTGAGCACTGCTCTCTGAGCAGTGCAGAGGAGAATGGAGAGCTTGGTCAGTCCATAGCAGCTTCTCCCTGCCACTTGTCCCTCGTCCTTGCCTCTTCCCCTGCTTCAGCGAGGTGTCCCTGCTGCGGGATATAGACCTTCACAAACTGCTCCAGGGTGGGTTCTATCCACAGGCCACAGCCTCTGCCAGCAACCTGCTCTGTGTGTGCCCTCCACAGGCTGCATGTCCGCCTGCTGCCAAATGGGGTCCTGCACAGGCTACAGATGGATCTTGGATCCACCACATCCTGCATGGACTGCTGGTGGACAGGTTGCCTGCACCATGATCTGCATGGTAATCTCAGTAGTGTTCATAAAGTAACTCTCCCACCTTGGTCTATTCTGGATATCTCTGCAGGGACGTTTCTCAGAGTAATTTCTTTTCTTTGTCACTCCGTGCTGCCCTGTGTGACATGTTGACTTTTTCTTAAGTACCCTTTCCAAGAGGTGTCACCCCCTGAACTGCGTGGCTCAGGTGTGCCCTGTGGTGGGTGGGCTGGAGCCTCCTGGAAACAGCTGTGCCCATGGTGGGGCATCCCAAGACACTCCTCACAGAGAGCACAGCTTCTTCCACTGCCTGCACCTAGGCACCTGCCCTCCGTGCAGATTATTGAGAAGATTTTGCCTATATGTGAGTGAATAGTTCAACACTTATGTTCAGCAGAGGCCGGAAGAGTTTTGGCCTTAAAATACCAAAACTGTGTGTCACCCAGCACGCACCAACATAAAATCTCATTCCCCTTGTACATTAACAAAGTTCTTCCCATGTGTCAAAGAGGTACAGTTCATAATCCAAGAAACAATATTTTGCAGATTTATCTCGTTTCTTAAAGAATGAGAGTTAATACATCTGTGGGGTTCTTTTCAGGCAAATTTTAATAGATATTATTAGAATGACTGTGAGAAACTGAAATTCCATGGATTTTTTTTTATTATTATATTTTCTTTTGTGGTTCTGAAGGAATTTTTTCCCAACATCTTTGTTTAGTAGGACTGTGGTTGATGGGGCTGTGGTTAGTATGGAGACTGATTTTTTTTAAATTTTGTTGCTTCAACTGTGAAAAACAGGTCATGGAACATCTGTTTTTCAAGTCTAAGTCTTGATTTCCCAGGCAGCGTGATTAGAGTGCATCAACAGAACTCTGCATTCACTGTGGAGGAGATAAGGTAATAATCATCTTTTTCCCTACCTCCTGAATTTGAATATTTGGAAAAATCTGTGTGGTCAACCCCACATAATTTCAAAATGAGTGTCTTAGTGTGAAAATCCTTTTAGCAGAGCAAGTAGAAGACAAGAATATAGAATCCATGTAATTTTTATTATGCAACTGTGTGTATATTTGAGGGAACAGGAAAGCAAATGTGAAAATCTGGGGCTGGGACAGGGAGTATGGTAGGATGTGAAGCTCTGGTGTTAGTGTAGGAAATACCTGATAAAACTTCCACAAACAAAGAGGAAATTCTGGCTTTGCTACCCAAGTATTCTTGCTCTTGTTTTGAGGTGGGTATGACAAATCCTTATGAAATCAAATAATAGAGAGGAAGCTGTTAAAAATGTGGGGTATTTTTGATTGCAGTTCATGGAGACACATGAATGAAAGGACTAAGAATTAACCAAAGGCTAAGAAACTGAGTGTAGCATTGTTTCTTACATCATTGCTCTTCAGTGTTTGTAACCTGGAGGACAGGTGTTCTAATTTTCTAGGAAGTGGTGAGGCAGTGCCAGCATTATAATTTTGTAGGCATAAAATCAAGACAGGAAAGTGTAAGATAAGGCACATGTATTAAGATGAACTGTTGCATGCTGTGATGTGTAATTTATAGGAGAGTGGATGAATGCTTACAATTCAAGCCTTTGAAGCAATAATTGAATTATAAATAATACAGTGTTTGACTATTATAGCATCTAATTAAATTTTCTTAGTTTTAATGGTCTTGATTTGAGATGAAAGGAGTTCAAGGCATATTCACTGATAATAATAAAAATGTATGTATGGTAGGAGGATATAATTCTGAATTATGATTAGGAATAACAGATTTAAATATTTGTTTCTTAAAGACATTGACTGCTTGGACCTGAGAAATCCGATGACAGAGTCCTGTAGGGTAGGCATTATGTTATCTCTCTGGTTTTAATATGCCAAGTCAAATGGAATGGTCTTGATCAGGGCTTCTTAATGCAAACACACAGATAGAGAAAGACATAGAAAATTGTATTATGTTAAGCAATAGAATACCTTGACATGGCTGCGTTTTTTTCTCCAAGGTAATTATGTTTTCCCCCATTACCACTCAGTTAAACAAAAATATGCTTCTGTAGAATGAACCTGCAGTCATGCAGCTCACTCTTAAACATGTATGAGCAAGTCTCGTCTAGGCTAGTCTCTTGATTAGAATTTTCTCAATTAAAAAGTTAGAATAATCATTGATAATGCAGACTTAACAAAATGAATGTGATATAAGATGGAAATGTAAAATTAAATTTAAGCTAAATTTGGAGATGCTTAATGAGTTTCAATAGAGTTAATAAAGAATTTAAATTTTGTGTAGAAACTATTGTGAAAAATATTTATGAAATTCTAATATGCTTAAAATATTGATAAACCCAGCTGAAAAAAAGGAAAATAAGATAAAGCATAGTGATCTGAATAACATTAAATAAGCATAGAGAATAAAGCTTTCTGTCTTTTACATCTGTTGATCGCATTAATGTTAATAATGCAGCATTTTTGAAATTGCAAAGCAATTTAAGAAATCCCAAAACTCTTAAACACTTGAAAAATGATAACGTTTGTTCTATTACTTTGTTTTAGTGTCTAGCCAAATGGTATCTCTGATTGGAGTTCCTGGACACAATAGAAAAAACACAAATCAAAACTAAACAACTAAGTGTTCGGGGAGATAAACTGCTCCATTTACTTAGTTGAAACAAAATCTGAACTGAAACAGTTTATTGATTTAGTAATGGCACATTATTAATTGAGAGTCAGTGAAGTATGTGTATGGAATCAATACTGGAGTACAACAGATAAAGCATGAGACTGGAGATTATTAGGCAACACTCACAAATAGTGGGGCACTGGCTGCCTGCAGCACCCATCCCATGGGAAAGGACTCTGCCTGTTGCAGAGGGAGGTGGTGAGGCCACTGGGAAGGTTGCAGGCACTGCCCAACCTGCTGTGCTGTATCTCTTCCTTCTCTCCCTAAGGTGATGCCTCCTTACATGTCATTTGTAAGGGCTGGCCCAGTAGTCACCTTCACACTAATAAAGGTATAACGATGCTTATATGTGAAATAAAAGTGTTCAGATGTACCCATTGGCTGTCATGTCAACATCCTTCTACTGACCACTATCTTAGAAGGAAAGAAAAAGACAATGTTTTAAGTGGAATCTGAACCAAAACCAAAAAATTCATACACCTGTTTAAAAAGATTGAGCCTTTTCTCCAGCACTGTTTTTTCCTTTCTTTTGCATTTTTATTATAAAAAAAAGGTGTTACATGCTGGTGAAAAAGAAAAAATCACCAAAATCATTGACTATGTTGGAAAACAATTGTGTTGCTGTGTTTGGCTATGACCATTTTAATTTATCTTCTATTAAAACACATATAACCTATTAAATATATTTTTAGAAGCTGTTTCTTAAAATGCAGTTAAAAGTGATCTGCTTTTGCTCTGTCTTTCAAGGAGATTAAGTAAACATATGAAAGGGATACAAGGGGAAGTTGATTTTCACAGATGTTGATTTTATTCTGAAAAATATAAACATTAAATATTATTTTTGATTGAAGCTGTAATGGAGTGACTTCCTTAAAAAAAAACGGACTGATTGAAGAACTGAGGAATGCTGCCATAATTCACCTCATCCTAAATCAAGAAGGTGGCAACATATTTTCAGTGATACTTGAATTGGTGAAATATATTTTACTTATCTCTTTCCTGTCAAAACTCCCTCTCATTTCTACCCAGATTTTGCTATAAAATTGTTCATTTCTGTATTGGAGATCTTTTGGAATATCTTTGTGTGAAATTCAATGGTTATTTTTTTATAAATATTAGGGACATGGAGCCAGTCACCTCCAGTGAACAATTTTTGATGGAATGTCTTGATATCATTGCCTTGCAAAAGAGGTTTGTCTTCTGTGTAACATACTTAGTTCTGGCCAAAGTCTCAGGACAGAGCCTAGTCATTTTTTTTGTTTTCTTCTTGTGGTCCAGGGCTGGGTGTCACAATGCTTCCTTGGTGGTCATGGAAACTAATTTTCTAGCCACCTGAGTTTACTACTACTTGATTTCAGAAACAGTTTCAGTGTAGAGGTTTGAAAATATGAGGAAACTATTTTCCTGTCCAATTTTTTGCTTGGGATTCAAGTGTCATAACAATGTTATTTATGAAGAAGTAATATTGCCATTCTGGCATAATATACATTTCAGCTTTATCCTAATAATTTATTCCTTCGGTTGGCTAGCATGGGAGATTCTTATTCAAGAAAACACTGCTGAGGAATATAACTGGAGCAGGTAGTCAGGTTTCCAAACTGGAGATTGAGATGCAGATTGAGATGCAGGCTGAGCTCTGGGTGGAAGCCTAGAGACACAAGAAGCTATGAACTGCCCACCCTTTTGTTAACAAAGGAGACAGAGAGGGTGGTGCCAGACAGGTGAATGGACACTGAGGGACACAGCAGGAGTGAAAACTCAGAGGAAGAAGGAGATTTAGGAGCGACTAAACTGAATCTATAAAAGCCCAGGGGTTCCTTTTTTGGGGGGCCCTCCTCAGAGGCACCAGCTGTGGCTGTTTCTGTGTTACTGCATCGTGAATAAATTGCTTTATGGAACAATACGTTTGGGACTCTGACCTGGGAAATATGAGGTCAATCTGGTAAGGAAACCTGGCCTGACTGTGTGAGAATGGGATGTGTGGGAAGTTAGGGGGGCACTGGGCTCACCCTCTGAGAAAAGATTCATTCCCAGTAGTGAAATTATCTGGCTTTGGGAGCGTGACTGACAGAGAATCCCTTGAATGGTCAGACTGGGAAGTTTCCTAGCAACTCTACAGCTCTATAGAACTGTACTTCAGCAATGGCAGAAGAGAAAATCAAAGCACATAAAAAGACAATCTGCATAAGATGAGACAGAGATAAACAAGGAGAGATTTTTTGATATGTTTTAAAATAATTGGTCTTCTATTTGCTGAACGAGAGTTTCTAACCGCTGCCAATCTGTAGGAAGCACATTCTGATGGAGGGATAATGCTTTTCTGAAGTGAGGTGTGAGCTAAATGCTTTTACTTATTATGACATTGCACCCAAAAGCAATTAACTCATTTCTCAAGAGACAGAAGAGACTGCCATGTCTGAAATTCAAAAAGTGAAGCACATGGTAATGGGTCAAACTGCTCAGTGTCATAATCCAAGAAACTACAGAAGCTTGTCAGAATACCAATAAATTTATTGAAAAGACCACAGACACAATAGTATCAACAAGGGATTTTCAACTAAATTTCAGATTAATATTTGGTGCTTATGTTACAGAATTCTTTCCTGAAGCACTATACCACATTGCAAGACTTCAGATTATGTCAGAACCCAGAAGCTGCCCTTTCATTTATGTTTCCTTTCTGTGTACTGAAGTACCCAGCACTCCAGGACTTTCTCTCATTCACATTAAAAGAAACAAAAAATCTGTCAGCAGGATGAAATGAATCTTTTTAATTTTTTATCTGCATCGTGGTTTTCTTTAGGATTTTAGGGGGGTTTTGATCATTTGGGATTTTGTTGTTGGTGGTGATGATTTGGATTTTTTTAACTTGCATTGCATTTTAATCTCTTAATTTCTTTAGATAGTTTTGCCTCTTCCTTCCTTACTGCTCTTCTTAGTATTTCATGACCTTCTGCTGTCCATGGAGTCGCCTCTGTGATCAGACTTTGAGGTACAAAACTTAAATAAACATGCAAATATTATTGATATCTTCATTTCTGCAGGTATCTTAATAGTAAGGAAAGGGAACAGAGGCCCTTCCCTCTTCTTTTTTGCATCCTTTGCTTTCAGATATCCTGGTTAATTGGTGGGTTTCCAGGGATGAACTTTCATTTTCTTCCACAGTGTTATGAGGTTAAAAGGTTTCACTGGAAAATGAGAACAAAAAGCAGGAGATCTTTTCCCGTGCCTTTGCACACATTCTTTTGTGTTTCCATGAAAATATAGATGCAGAGAAGGAAAGGCTGTGATCCAGTAATTGTCGAAGATGAAACAGCGGGAAATTGAGAAATAAGCAGAATGACCTAGCTTATATGAAGAACCACACAGCACTGAGAAAATGAGGAGCAGGGGACAGAGGCTCTGGAATCAAAAGCCTGAGGCAGGACATGTTGAAAGTCAGCATGGGGCTTTCTTTTTTTCTTTTTGGAAATAAGGAAATAGATTTATCCATATGGTCTTTCTTGGAGTTCTTTTCAGCTTCAATGAATACTAACTGAAACAAAGATGCTTGGAACAAAACATGTCTGGCTCAAAATTTGAACGTTTTGATGGAAAAATGATATACTAACCTGAAGGGAGATTTTGCAGAGTATGTTCATGCTATGTCTACACAGAGCAGGAAATTCTCTTGCCTTCCAAATAGTTTGTCTTTAACATTCATTTCTTGAACTTGAGATGGGGATTTTCCTTGATTGCTGCGCGTATACATAAAACAATAGTCAAATCCTCTTCCTGCCAAAACCAAAACACACCGAATTTCATGGGTTTGGTAAGAAATAAACAGATGGGAACTCAAATTTTTCTCATTCCAAAATTAGCAAAATATAATATTGCATATTTGGAGATAGTTTTTTGTAATTTGCTCCTAATTGATTCCATAATTATATCCTGCTTTTTCCCTGAATGTTAAACTTCTTCTGATGTTCTCTGCATGAATATTTGTTCATAGGGTTTTCCTCAAACTTATACCAGCAAAATCTACATCTCTGGTTTTAGGACTCAATTTTGTAAAGAAATATTCAATGAGAGATTTAAAAGGAGCAGATTAAAATTAAAATATATTGATAAATTAATGTCTTCAAACTCTTACAACAAAATACTAGAGATTTTAAATGGTAAACATAGACTTAGATCTAAGCTTTTATAAGAGTTTATTTATTTATTACATAATACCTCCTAAATTTAATCTAGGTGATGAGTCAAGTCTAGCTGAGAGACTCAAGGAAGAAAGAAACTAATCACATAGGCAGATAAATTGGGATACTGCATATTTTCCACATGTAAAATCAGAAAATATTGTCCATGAGTCATGATATCGTGCTTGCTCTAACAGATTTATAAAGCAAAAAGGCCGTATTTTCATTTAATGGCTTGTATCATAAAATGTTCTATGATAAAAGCTGATTCAGTTTCCCATAGTGGAGGATAAGATAGAAGGGTTCAAGATAGAGTTAATAACAAATAATGTTTCCTCAGTTCCAAGAAGCTGAATAAGGACAACTTGATCTCTTTGGTGACTGATTTAGTAACGGAAGCTTCAATTATCTTTACTGATGAATGTAAAAGAAAATGCAATTGCAACAGGAACTTCATTTCCAGAAAGGGAATCTGACAGGGTGAGATATATCATCCAAGTCAAAGACAAAAATATCACAGGCACTTTAATCAGGTCCAGCAGCAGAGGCTAAACCACCACATACATGGAAATTTCAATACAATACATTTATGACTCTTGTCTTTATACCGGCTAAGTTTATTAGACATACATGAAAGAAAAAGATTCCGAAAAGGAAACAGGGATTTAAAATTTTCTAATTTTCCATTTTTAAAATAAATCTGGCCTCCTATTCTTCAGAGTAAGAGCCATGGTTCAGTACATTCTATACAGATACTTTATTTCTTTGATTGTTTGTTTGATTTTATAAAGAGCACTATTCTCCCTACCAGCTGTCCAATATTATGCCTTTCAACATAAAACTTTATTTTTTTCCAGAAATCTCTGGGATGATTTAAAAATATTTTTGAAATATGAAGCTATGGGAAAAATAGAAAACTAACCTTTTAGTTCTGTGTCCTGTACTACAGGCACTCATTTAAATTTTGAAAATGAATTTCCCAAGGTGGAATAATATCTCAGGAAATTGGGTGGCTGTAAGCAGAACAAATTTCTTTCATTCCATTGCCTTTTTTGTGTGCAGTGCTACTCTAAAAAATGAGAAATATTTATTCAGAATAAAGTCCATTGAGATCAATTGATCAAGATTGAAGNTTTTTTAATACTAAATTGCATTTCCTTCCAAGAGGTACTTTAGCTGTAATGAATAAAATCCAGCTCTTTTTAGGTAAGTCTGAAATACATATTGTTCTGAAGATGTTACGAGCCCTGCTCTTGTTGAAACCTAGGAGAAGCATCATTACATTTTTTAGACAAAATGCAGGCATTTCTAAGTTGTTTAGATGCTTAGATATTTAGATGTAAAAAAACCCCCAAAAGTGAGGTCTAATAAGCAGAGTCTGAAAATAGCGTTAGAGTTTCTTTACACTATTTTGTCTGATACAAATCTAAACCACCAATGTTGAATATCCAGGTTTATACTGTGATCTAAAAGTTTTCGGGATAATCTGACATTTGGACTAACACAAGTACAGCATACTTATTATTGCCCTGTTCTTCTGCCTACCTTCTGTTTGTCCATAACAGTATGAAGCATACTTCCATTTCATTTGCCGGTCATTTGTGTGAGCAGTAAATTCAGTATTTTTGTCTTGTGTCCTCTAAGTATAGTCAGTATTTCTATGGCATAATTTGCATGTCAGCAGTACCAAACTCAAGGAGCTGTAAGTAGCAAACCCACTGACAAACTGTTATCACTTCTTTTGTTAGTGATCCATTATAAATCATTATTCTTATTCTACTTTGCAGCCAATCCTTCTCTTATATTTCTGTAGTTAGTTGTTCCTGCACAGGCACAGCACTTTTTTTTCCCCTTACTTATTCTTTTTATCAAATCTTTCACATATTTGGGCTTATTGAAAACTTGGATCCTGTCCTCTAGTGCCTCTGTAGTCCCTCCCAGATTTTCTTTTTTATTAGTAAATTCAATAATATGCATTCTCTTTCATCCCACTTACCATGTGGAACAGCAATCAATATATCCTTCCATTATAGCCACAAGTTATTGATAATTACTCTTTGGGATTATCTTTTCTAACCAGTTTTCCACCCACACTGTCGTAATTTTCTTTCTTTCATATTTGTCAGATTGTCATGAATTTCCGCTGTAATCTTTAGGAAAGCCAAGATAAGTCATTTGTTGGCTCTGTGATTTTATCTAAAAAAATAAGGTCACAAGGAAGTATTTTTTTCCTCAGCACTTGAAGTTACCAGCTTTCTAGCAGTCATTTAGTCTCAGCTGATCTGTTCCTGAGGACTGAAACAGAAAAGGCAGTAAAGGCTATATTTCCTGACACCATTCCTTTGTCATTCTTTTCCTGTGTCGTGCAACAGAGTTATCCTTTCCTCAGTCTCTTGGTAACTGATTGAACTTGCAGAGCAAATTCTTGTTATTTTTCGTATTTTACTAGTGGCATCTCAAGTTTTGCTTTGCCTTTCCGGTCCTCACAAGCATATGCCACACATCTGATTGTGTCCCCTGTAGTAAGAACTGGGGTTTTTTTCAGCCTAAATTATACACTTACTAAAATTTGCAATGCCAGCCTTTCAATTTCTAATTTGTTTTTTCTGCCTCTAAATTATGATGGCTGAATTCAAAAATTCCCTGGATCAATGTCTGAAGAAGTACTTTAGCTCCTCAGGTGGGAGACCTGAGTACTGCTTGCCTGAATAAATTATTACCTCAAAAGAGTTATAGCAATTGGCTGAGTTGAACCAATACTAACATACAGGTTCTATTAACCTCCAATTACCATTACAGATGAGCACACATTCAGGAAGTGTGTTGTATCAATAAAGCATGCTACTTTATTGAATCAATAGAAATAACAGGCCTTAGAGTAGGGAAAGTGCTGCCAATTTGCAAAGAAGGCTATGCAAGATGATTTTTAATTAGATTACCTCCAGCATCTTAATATTGACCTCAAAAGTCTACAACATGAATAGCGATAAATAGCATTTTTTTACGTAGAATACCATTATGATAAAATCTATTTTAAAGCTATCAATTTCATTTAGTTATTCTGAAAGGGACTCAAGCTGACTTTGTATAAATCTGTAGTGATGTATTTCTTTTATTAAAAAAACCCATAAATTAACTCCTGTGTCTTCAAAAAACTGTGAGTGACCAATGTCTTTACAGTTGTCCCCTTTATCATGTTTTAAATAAAGAAAAAATCATAAACCCTTTTAAGAATATGATTGGAAGCCAGAAAGTGAAAAGGCAAGAAATTTATCTTTGCAACTGCATATATTAAGGCACTGATTTTAATAAATGCTGATATTAAGTATATCATCAGCTCACATGAATATGTATGCAATACTTGAATTCAGTAGGGTTAATACTTTTAGGATTCTCGAGCCTTATCAAAATTTTGACTTTCCTAAAGAGTCTTGAAAACCTCTGTATGTTGTACATACACATAGAAATTTTAATTCCTATATACAACTGGTCATATAATGCACTTTGAAAATCATAGATTCGTGGAATATGTTGAATTGGAAGGAAACCGCAAGGATCATCAAAATCCAGCTCCTGACTCTGCACAGGACAATCCCAAGAATCATCATGTGCCTGAAAGTGTTGTCCAAACACTTCTTGGACGCTGCCAATTTTGGTGCCATGATCCCTTCAACTGAGTTTACATTTGTGCCCCATAATTTTAAAATTATTTAAACAATGTGTTCTTTTTGGAAATCCTTAGAACATAAAATAGAAAATCTGTAATTTTTTTCATTGTATATTTAGAGATCTTTTCTTGACATCTTCTTTGCCAACAGGAGAAAGCAATGGCTCATTTTTACCTTTATTTCTCTTTAAGATCAGGGATTCAATCCATTGCATGAAAGTGTTTTTTTTTCTAGTGCCATTACATTCTTTGAGCCACCTCTCATGATGGTAGCATTCATCATGAACATTTCAAACATCTATTTCAAAATAGTGCTACAGCTTCTTCCAGGCTGGCAGCTACACCTAGAAAGTTGACCTGTGTTGGTAAACTGGAGTGAGGGGTATGTACTCTGATGGTTACTAGACCCATGTCTGCAGTCTGCCATGCCCTGTGTCAGGTGCAGTTGTGTGTGTGCTGTGTAAAAGAAATAGCAGAGTAAAGGAAGCCTGTATAATGTCTCAGTGGACTCCATTCTTGAGGAATATCTGCTATATTGGGCTCAGACATCAAACCATTGATGCAAGAGATACAGACCAACTCTACCAGTACCTTTCACTTGGCTCTCATATTTACAAATAGAGCTATGTAAATGTAAAGCCATAACCACTGAAATCCTAGTTAAGTGACTTCTTATTTAGCTATGAAATTGTTTCTGGGAGCCTATTCATCCATGCGAGAAACTTTTGGTTTTCATACTGCAACCATGGGGTTTTTTAATTTAAAAAAAATGTTAGCATCAAAGGAGACAAATGGCTTGTGCTAAGTCTGTCTGCAAGAGGAGAAAGGACATGGACTCGAAAAATACGAAGAAAGATTGTGAGGACTTTGGTGAAAGATTGAACAAATGCTGTCTTTAGAATTATTTGGAATAGTAAAATATTAGAAAATAGGGAAAATTATGTCTGGGAGAAGATACTTTTATGAAGACAAATTAGGAGGACATGAGTGAATGTATCTCTGCAAGCAGAGGGGAAACATTCTCAAGGCATCAACCTGTCCTAATCTCAGCCAGAAATGCTATGAGGACAACAAAAGTCTAATAGCTCTTATGAGTTGAAGAAAGAACAGATTTTTTTTTTTTTTTACATCATAGTAGGATGTAAAAGGCTGGAATAATTAACAACCATGGAAGTTCTTATTTTCATTTTACAGAAAAAGTATTCCAATAACAAGAACATTAGATAAGTCTCAGGAAATTAATCACTAATGGCAAATACACTTGCTATGAAGATTTGGACAAATCGCAGAATTTCTTGTGCTCAGTTCACCATTTGCATTTTCCTAATTTCTAGGATTATTCAAGGATAAGATCTGACCACAGAAACACTCTGTAGGGTTAAATTAATAGGAGACCAACTTGATACAAAGCAAAATCACATAAATGTAGTCACAGGGTTGTCCATCATAGCTTATATATCAGTGGGTCTAAATGAATGTGAATTATCATAGAATTATAGAATGTTAAGAGGTTGGAATGGAGACCTTAAAGATCATTTAATCCCAATCCACCCTGCTATGAGCAGGGATACTTCCCATTAGATCAGGTTTCTCAAAGCCTCATCCAACCTGGTTTTGCACACTGACTGGGATGGGAGATCTACAGCTTCCCTGGGTGACCTGTTCCAGGGTCTCACGACCCCTACAGTGAACAAATTCTTTCTAATATTCAGCCTAAATTTTGCCCCTTTCAATTTGTACCCATACTCAGAATCCTTTTGGTTTTGAAAAATCATATTCATCTGATTTGAATTTAATGCTAGTAACTTCTTTGTGTTAGTAACCACAATCTGCCGAAACAAGAAACTGTAGCTGCTTGTTTTGAATCCTTTGCTCACAGAGAAAATGAAATTAATTTATTAAATAGAATCCACTGAAGGTTGCATAGAAATTATTACAGTCTTAAGAATTTTCAGAGCTACAAATCTTAGAAGATAGGCAAGTTCTCAAGAATGGAGTAATCTGTCTTTTCCATTTCTTACATAGCTTGCATCATCTTTCTGTATCTCTTTGTAGCTATTGCTGAAGACAGGGTGCTGGCTTTGGTGGAGTTTTAGTTCTGACCATTTGAAACTGGTCTTATGCTGTTTAGTTAAATAGGGCTTTATCCTAACAAAACACCTCCTGAGTCAAGTTAGATAAAAGATGATTAAAAATACTGTTGTTTTTTTCTTAGCACTTTGTTTCAGCAAGAACTTTCACAACTTTGTTAGCTAAAAATTGTTCATTCTTCTGTATTACCTGATTGAAAAAATCTAATTAATTGACTTCACTCTCAGGGATTCTACTTTTTTTCTTCGTATAACAGAATACCCAACAAAAACAATCAGAGTTGAATGGAAGTTCTTTGGCACTTGTTGCACTAAAAACAATGCAGTTCAAAATGAGCAAAGGTTTGTAACTAACAGATTTGAGTACATTTAAAGTCTGAAAAGAAACAAAAGAGAAAAAAAATATTAGGGTCTTAGTTTAAAATGTATATTTTTAGTTGACTTCTGGATTAAATTTTGTATTTCTGATTTTTTCTCTTTTTTTTTCTTTTTTTTTTCTTTTTGTGGGTGAAAAACAGTTATATGATTTAAAATAGCTTTTTATTTATTTTTTTTTGGCTGCTGAAAAATCCTCTATTACAACTGGTTGGCCAAAGGTACTAGTCATGTGTCATATCATGTGATAAAAATGGGTGTTAGTTTCATTATCTTTGGTCTTAACTCTCTCTATTAGAAAAAAAAATCAATTAGAAACTAACTTAGCTATTAAATGCCATTTTATTTCTCTAATGCTTTCTACAAAGATTCTTTTTCCACCTGTAGTGGTTTCCAGATGACATCTTTTAAGTTTAAATTATTTAGAAGCATGCTTGTCTTGCTAGAAGATTAAAGAAATATCTTGCCAAGAGAGACATTGGTTGTTATAAGTCTAGTAAGTAGGTTCAAGTTTTTTTTCCTTTTCCCTCTGAGGTTATTAGAAAAAGTCTTGAAGTCTTATTTTTAAGTTTCTTACCAGGGCACAAAATGTAGAAAAAGAAGTAAAATACAAGAAATCATGAATTATGAAGAAAAACAAACTGACAAGTTCAGAGTGGTAGACTAATCTTTTATTTTACAGTTGCTGTGAGGTTTTTTTGTGTGGAACATTTCTACTTACATGGAACCTTTACTCTGAATATAACTAACTTAACATAGTTGTATCCTACTCTGCCCTCAGCACTTGAAGGAAGTTATCAGGAGGTTTTTTGGGTACAACCAAAAGAAAATTACTCCTGTAAAGCAATTTTAAAGCCTAGTCAGATTTATAAAATATGAAATACAAATCCATATATAATTCATGCATATTATAGAAGGTATCTTTAGCTATTTGTTGCAGTAAAATGCCAACTACTTTCTGGGGGAAAAGGATACAGTTCCAGGGTCCTTGTTTGCAATGACTATAATAAAGTTTCTCTCCCGCTACCATTTAAAAAACAAGCAAAACTGAACTAAAACCCAAACTGTAGTGTAAAAACATCTAATGTTAAACCAGATTGGTCATTAGATGGTGCAGTTTGGAGTCCACAACTGCAGAGATACCACTGTAAATAATAGATAATCTTGCAATCAAGAAGGAATCAATTTAAAGTGCTGTCACATATTCATTTTACACTAATGTAACCTAAGTAGTAGCAGTTCTGCAGAAATAAAATGAAGGATAGCACAGAATATTTGTGGGGATATTTTCTTAACAAAGCATTTCATAAACATCCTCCTGATGAATAAAGTACTGGTTGATTAAGTTCTGCAAGGCAGTGTGAGTACTGTGCTGTTTACTGTGTCTAGAGATCTACCCAGATATGCACAGGTCATTTTGCTGCAAACCTCATTTCTGTCCTTGAGGATTTCCTATGCTCCAGCAGAAACACTCCAGCATTTTAGCGAGACAATCTTTTCTGGTATTATCTCAGAATGCCTTATGGTAATGAAGACAGCTGCTATCACCAAGCAGAACTGCTCAGTTCATATAGTTTTAACCAAATAATTTCTGAAATGGTTTATTGGCTTGCTAATGGCACACAATTAGCTTGCAAACATTGAATGATTCATCCAGGATCAATATCACTAGCAGAATGGATAAATCACCAGATATTATGAAATGTTAATAAATGCCTACAAATTTCTAAGCAGTCTTTTATTACTAATTCCTCAAAGGTGTAGTGCTGCACAGTTATGTGCACTCCTCCTGCGCAGCCCCAGGCTGTGCGGGTTACAGATGTGCACATCCTCACTGGGGAGTGCTTGGACACCCGCCTGCAGACCTCTTCCTGTAGGACATGTGGTGCTGTGGCTGTGCCTGGACCCATCCTGCTCCCTGTGACCCTGTAAGATCACACCTATGCCCCTGGGGCAGGTCCTCCCATGCCAGATGCCCAGGAGAGCTGTGCAGGCTGCCTGTCCCATGTGAGAGATCTCTGTCTGCCCCACGTAGGCAGAGGTGGGGATGCTGATGGAGTGGCTGCCAGAAGTGCCCAGCCTGGTGTACTGCAGCTCTTCCTTCCTTCCTTCCCCAAGGTCTGTCACTGAAAACCCAGGAAATATACTATCCAAGCAGTTTTTAGGTTAGAAAGCCAGCATTATTTCATTCAGTGCTGAGGTACATGGCGGAACTCTTCACCTATCATGTACACCAATTATAAAGCTTTTAACTATATATTTTACCAAACAAAGGGATTACTGTTCATTGTCTCCAAGTGACATGATTCTCTTCTTAATCTGTATTCTACCTTCTGGTCATTGATGCTTCTCTCACTTCTCATCCTTATTAGTCTGCATGCTCAACTTATCTCTTTTTTTTGGGTCATTGGGTTTCTTGGGTCGGTGGTCTGTGGATCAGTGGTCAGAGATCAGAACTAACTTTTACCCACCTGCAGCTGATTTCAGCACAACTGCTGAGTTGATGTTATTAATTTCTTCCTTATCCTGGGAGTTCTGCCAGATGTCCTTGTGGCCCATAAATTCTGCCTTTATCAGTGGTACATCCTTTTTCCCAAGGCATGTTAACTTCCTCCCCTGGGTCTGAAGTCACCAAAGCATGTCAGGCCCTGACCTTTAGCTTTAGGTGGGCATCATTTGCAGCTTGCTTGTTAGCTACTATCTGTTTCATGGATTAAATCTATTTTTTTCTTGCAAGATATATTTATCAAATAAAATGTACGCTTTTATTGTACATCTTCTATGGATGAACTTGTACAAAAAGATTATTTTGAAAATAGTTTTAAAAGTTTTTGGTTTTCTGTCAGTGTTTTAGAAATTATATTGCTTTGTGCTGATATGAAAGCCAGATTAAGCTAACATGATAGCCATCTTTACTGTTATACCTGGAGATGTAGGGTTCCATACTTACCTTCCTAGGTTGGGACAATTAGAATCTTAATGGTTCAGGAATATACTAGTAATTTTACCTTAATAAAATGAGAACTGAATATATGATTTATTAGTAGGTCTTGATTACACTAAAGATTATACAAATCAGGAAACTCTGCATAAATGTAAAGCTGCACTATGAGAAATACTGTGATGCAAGCCAATTTTAGGCTCCAAAAGATGATATTTCCCTAACTACAGGTCTGGTGTCATCACACAAACTGAGCCTATGTTCAGATTTGGTTTAAGCAGCACTTCCTACAAAGGAGCTGGTGTTAACACTCTGGTTCTGAGCAGAGATGAATTGGGATTCAGTACAATGAGAGTTGATACTTGCAGATAAGGGCTGGAATAAAAAAAAGGGTGCTAAACTATGTTTGCAACCAGTTCATAAGGCTCATCTGGCTATGCTCATATTATAGATGTGCCAAAGTTCCTATGTTAGAGTAGATTTGGGCTCGAGTTTGATTCTGATTAGGAGTAGGAAGATATCCTGTATAAATTTTCCTTGCCAGTGTCACTCCATCAGTTCTGCAATTTGATGGAATAGCTGCCTACTCCAGTCACATCTGATTCTTCTAATATTTCTTCTGCCTTCTCTTCACATGGTATGGGACAGCTGTATTTTGGATGTGCAACATTATTATTCTTGATAGGTAAGCTGGTAGTTTACCTTCTGGAATTCCAGGCTGTGACTTGTAATCTGTCCTTCCTAACACTTTTGCACCATTATGGATCACTCAGTATACACGATCTCAGCAGACTTTTGCACTAGAAATTTTTGTACCAAATTGAGACTCAAATCAGGAAAAAATAGTTTATCTGTAAACTTACCATAACCACTAGAAGAAAAATGCAGTGATGTACAAGAAGTACTGTTATAAGAGAGTGCACTGACAGTTTTAATTATGCTACTTCCAGTATCAATTGGTACAGTTTCAATATAACCAGATAAGCTGCAGAGTAGTAAACAAGGTACAGAAAAGAGTTATATTTCTTCTACTTAGTGTTCCTGCAACCCAAGTTCAATTTTTGCCTTAGTAAACAATTTAAAGTAATAGGGAGTCCACTTGGGATAATGCAAATTTTTTCTTTGCTTGCCAAAAAAGAAACATAATAAAGAACTCTGCTTTCATACTCCCAATTTAGTAAGAAAAACAACAAAAAAGAAATTGCAATTGTTAAAAATCATTTACTCAGCAAGTGTTAATGTTAGTGTCCTGAGTGACAAATGTCTTGTGTACAGTTCATTGCAATATTAGCATATCAGAGTAGTTTCTTTTTCCAGAGAGATAGTTTACCAAACATCTGAGGCCTTTGATTTAAATTTGGCTGTGCACAGCGGTACCTTACTCATTTGTTTTGAATTACTAGAGTTAACAAAAAAAAATAGTTTAAAAAAAAAATTCTGTACTATTTTACTGTACAAGCAGAAGGGAGGAAAGAAACCTGGATTTTCAAACACAGCTGTTCCTTCAATCTTCTTCTATTTGTCAAATATTGAACTTGTATTATAATATGTTTTGAGATGATGGAAGTTTCTTTGTCAGAAGCAATTTCATGGCTTGATATACTTTTTTTTGATCATAACTGTGTGAAAATCATGTTGGTGGAATCATTTTCAAGATGCTCCAAAATGACAATGAATAAATCTATTAAATGTAATGATGTGCATCCTGAGACTTCAAAATAGGATCCATTCCTTCATGGTGATGCCTGATAATCTCTGTATTTAACAATCAGTCAAGCTTTCTGCTATGAACACTGATTTTTTTTTGCATTTATATTTAACATCTCAGCCCATATAAGGTAAATTCTATTGGTTTATGGGTGGAACGTAACAATGGCTGTCAGCACAGATAAATACTTGGTTCATCAAAATCAAAGTGTATTCCTGTTTGGTATTCAATTTAGAAGCAACAGGGATGACAAAAGTCTAGCTCAAATAGTTGGTGCTTTCTGAATTCTCTTACCCACACAAACACAAAAACGAATCTAATTATAGTTTTAGGAGTGTATCTCTGCTGGCAAAGTTTTAAGTCCTGGCAGCAGATATTTGTTAGAAAAATAACCATTCACATGAGATATGAATCTTCCAAAGTATTTTCTTTGTGATTTCTGTTTCACATAAAATGTTTTTTGGCATATAGTTAGAAAGATTAAATAAAAAGAGAGCAAGTCAGTGCCCCCAGTGACCAGCATATATCAGAGTACTGCATTTGCACTGGAAAAGTTTAAAAAAAAATCACAAAGGTAATAGCTGTGCTGAATAAATTAAGCTGGTGAGAACGACTTGTGATTGGGAAAAAGAAATCTTCAGTGTGCCATTAATAAAGGGTAAAGGCCAGGGATTAGTAGGAAAGGTAAACTACAGAGCCAGAGCTTCTCTTTTGCTTTGTCTTATTTCGAGCTGTCATGAAATAAGGTTTTTCTCTTGAGGTTGCTGCTGGAATTCTTAATTTCCATTTTTGTTTAAAAATATTGAAAAAAGGATTTGGAGTCTGATCTCCCACTATTCAGGAAACAAAAACACCCATGAGATTATGGATTTGTCTAAGTCTTTGTGGTAAGTTTCAAGATGCCTTTTTTCCTAACAGAGAAGAGAATATTTCATGTTTATAACATCTGAAGATTTAAGCCATTTCTTGATCATTTGAAGTTCAGTGATGTGTAGCAGTCCAAAAAGCTTTAATGGATGGTGAGACATGAAAGTGTGGGAAATAGGGGAGGGAATTGTCTCACAAAAAAGTGCTTTCTGTGCACCTGCCTAAGTATTTAACTAGGAAGGTTATGAAGGGCTGCAATGCATGCACCTGTGTTTGCTCTGTGATGAAGAGACAAACAGGAAAACAAGACTTAATCTTTTTTAAAGGAAAAAAAGTTTGTAAAAACTGTTTTTAAAAATTGTATCAATAAACAAGAGACAAATACACAGAAATAATTATTGGCCTGTGATATGCTGATCAGATTAAATTATTTACTATTCCATATATACAGAAAAATGTTTATGAAAGACAAACAAATCTTTAGTACACCACAAGACAATGATACCATTTTATTGTTGAAGGTTCTGAAAATATATTTTTAAAAAATTATTTATATTAGTACTATAAAGATAAATTATGGAAGAATCAGATATCTGAATCATCTATATGCCAGTAACAAAAACAGGTTTAGAAACATTCTAACATGATCCTGAGAAATAGTGGTGACTGGAAAATTTATTTCAACTTTCAGTGAATATATAATACTATTTTTTTTATTCTGA
>VWZV01014063.1:0-16482 GCA_013397155.1 Irena cyanogastra | reverse complement strand
AATAAAATTTCTAAGCATAGTCTGTAAGTCTCTTTCCCATTGAAATGTTGTTGTTCTCTATTTTTCTCCTAAAATTTAGGGCCGTAGGTCGCTTGAAGCAAAAGTACTTCGTCTCTCCTCAGCATCTCTAAAATTCAGCTTTTAGTTTTTTCCCATCTAACAGTCAGTGTTTTGTACAGTGGCAAGCTTGCTATTTTCAAGTAAATTTTGAAAATACAAGAAAATAAAAACGTAAATCAAAATGTATTGTACCAAAAATGCTGTGTGATTGTTAATGTCTCCAGATGACAATGATATGTTAATTTGAACAAACCAGAATGAAAAAAACTCACACAACAAAAAATGAAAACAAAACTTTTACTGAAATATGACACTAGCATGTCTAGATCTGTAAACATATGTTTTCTGAATAGCACCTATCCTTTTTTTCAGACAGTAATTGGCATACTAGTGTTGTAAAATTTTCTTATCTTGCTAGTTTTCTGGAGTGTTTTGTGTTTTCAGAGGACTGCTTTTTAGAGCTGAACAGTGTCTATGGAATCACAAGGCTTTTCCTTGGGGATTCTTGACTAGCAGATAAATTTCATTGCAAGATATTTATCACAGTTTCCCATACCTCCAGGAAGACACCATGTCAAGGTTATTACTGCTTTTATAACCTTTCTTTATTTACTGTAGGTTTTTTATGGTGTGTAAAGTACCAGTTTCCCACTGTTGCTATCCCCCTGTTCCATCAATTTACAGTATGTCATTTGGAAGGAGTTTTCTGTAGGACAGCTGTTAAGTTGCATATGTAGAAAATACCATCTGAGAAGGAATTGTACAGTCTTAAGCTAAATCTGAAACTTCTGTTAGGATGCTGGCTATTTTGTAAGGCCTTTTTTCACCTTTTAGCTGAAGTTGTAGAATATGTGTGTTGCTATAGGAAAGAATGAAATTAAACATGCTTAGCTAGCTAATAATTCGTTAGTCTTCCTAAATTACAGTATTTAATACAGAACTTCTTTTCTCTAGATATTAATACATGGTGTTTATTAATACATGTTTTCCAGACAACTAACTCATTATAAATTTAACATTTCTAGATAGTTGAGGAGGAACTTCCAGTGTTAATAGATATGTCTGTCTTTCTCAACACTTAAAGACCTTTTTTCTTATTCTTACAGTCTGTTTTGAAAGAATGGAAAGAGAGGTATCATTTTCACTTGGAATGTTACCATATGAGGTCTTTGTAGCCATCAGTGGTTGTTACCATAGAAACACACTCATGGTTTGCTGTTCCTGAAGTGGGTTCAACTCAAAATACGTCTTTGGTTTTTTAAACTGCACCCTGAAATGTGTTTTGCACTCGCTGAAGTGACTGCTTAATTTAGCAATTACCTGCATTCAGAGATATAAAACATTCTGTTTTTTCAGTGCAGAACAATACTAAAACTACCTTTCTCAATGCCTTTGTGGAATATCTTCATAAACATACCTTTATTTGATTTCATTATGTAGATCAATTTGTATTTCTCAATGTCTTTGTTTTCTGTTGCCTTCTTGTAATTTTTTATGCCTAAAAGACATTTTCATGGCATTTGCTCAGACTTTTAAGTCTTGATTTGCAATTTTTCACTTTAGAAGGCTGAAAATTATACTTTGCTTTGCCATTGCTATTTTAAAATTTTTGTCTAGACTTTGGTTCTAAGCATACATGGCTTGGGGTTTGGGGTTTTTCTTTGTGTTGTGGTTCTGTGGGGTCAGTGGGCTAGGGTGAACAGAATTAGAGTTTTTTGGGGTTTTTTGTTTTATTTGTTGGGGTTTTTTATTATTTATTTGGTTGTATTTTTTCCTGTTTTGTACTCTCTTTGTTGCAGTGGAGCCTGAAATCTGAAAGACAAGTAGTAACAACAGATAAATTATAGACAGAATTATTTTAGGTATAGTGGCAAAATTCTGAAATGTTAAGTTCTCCGCAGGTAGCAACATTAAGGTTTGATGAAACACTCCATGGAAATTACTTAAGTTTTCAGGGAAACGCATGGCTCGTTGCCAAGAGAAAGCCTGGGCAACTGAAAACATCTCACAGGGAAAAAGGAGTAAGTTTTAGTACCAGTATTGCTGTCTGGTCAACATTCCTGAGAAACTTGACTACTACTTTTTATGACTTCTATATGATTCTTCAGCTAGAACTATATGACTGACTGAGCATCCTACAGACTTTTTCAGTGCTTGGAAATGCAAAATATTGCAATGACTGCTTGTTGAGCTGTGATGCAGATATTTGAAGGTGGAAAGAAGCTTGGTGAAGCATGTGTTGTTTCCAGGAAGGAAATTATGTATCACAGAAGACCAATTATGTGTCCTGTTGTGCTCTAGTTGTAGCATCAGTGCATTCAGTATTAGGTATCAGTGTTTAGTATTTATTGTAGTTTGATAGTTTTCAACAGTTTCTGGATTAATGAACTTTTGTCTTTTGCATTTCTTCTGCAAATTTTTTTGGCCTTTATTGTTTTTAAATATTAAAGGCATTTTGTTTCGGAGGGCTCCCAATAAAAATAGATTCCTCCGTGGCTTCCTCTGCTTCCTGTTCTCCCAGAGACAGCTTGCTTTTTAGCTAATTTGACCAAGTAGAGCACTAATGTGGTATGAACTTAGGTGTACAGCTCTGTGTATTACTAACAGTGTGTTATTTATTCTTGCTGGTAGTTGCTTTCCATGGTGAAGTACTGTGCAGTATTACTGTGTTGTGTCAGTTGATCTGCAAGTGAATTTTTAACATGCTTTTACTTTTTATGAACCATATACTAATTTCTGTTCTCAAGAAGAAAGAGCAAGGACAAGTACTGGAAAAAAATGTTGTTGAAGTGAAGTTAGGATAGTAATGATGCTTCCCACTTTGCTTGCAGGTTGTTTGCATCCGTTCTACATGGAATGCTCTGTCACCGAAGCTGAGTTGTGATAGAAGACCACTCATTTTAAAAGCACTGAATGAATTGTTTTCCCTGGTTCCCTCATTAACAGTGAATACAAATGAATTTGAGGTACATACTTATGGACTAAGATGAGTCTTTCTTTTAGTATATCTTTGTATATAACTTTTACATAAGCCTGCTTGATTTTGATAAAATTGCACCCATAGTCTAGTTCAGATTAGTCAAATGCATGTTTCATACAGTTTTCACTTGCATTTGTGAGTCCTGGGTGATAGATGAGAAATTTCAGTGCAAGGTTAATCCATGGTTTCCCTCTCACAGAATGTGAGGACATGTGAGTATGTCTGGAGCTCAGAGCTGCACTTTCCACTTTCCTAGCTCATCCTGTGTTGATGTGGCATAAGTTTCAGGTAACTGCCTCTATTTCAACTGCTTATTTGGTCAAAGAAAATATAAATGCGTATTTCCTTTGCTTTTGTAGAAATTCAAAGCTCAAGTTATCAGCTTCCTTTGGAACAATACACAGAATGAAGTAAGTTTTTTTTTAAGTAAGTAATTTCTGATGTCAACAACAGGATAATAAGTTTTTGTACTTTTTTGTTAAGGCAGTTATCTCATTTTCTAAAAGGGTTTTGTTCCTGTTGCTTAACACTGTTTCTGAAGCAATGTACTACACATAAAAGGTGGTCACTGAAGGTTCTGCCATTTCCCAGGAGAATTAGAAACAAATTCTGCACTAGTGTGTCCTCACTTCAAGTCTTGGGGACAGTTTGGGCACCACAATATAATAAAGACATTAAACTATTAGAGAGCATCCAAAGAATGGCCACAAAGATGGTGAAGGGCCTTGAGGGGAAGCTGTATGAGGAATGGCTGAGATCACTTGGTCTCTTCACCCTGAAGGAGGCTGAGGACAGACCTCATTGTAGTCTGCAACTTCCTCACAAGGGGAAGAGAGGCAGACACTAATTTCTGTCTATGGTGACCAGTGACAAGACCTGAGGGAATGGCCTGAAGTTGTGTCAGGAGATGTTTAGGATGGATATTAGGAAAAGGTTCTTCCCTCAGAGTGGTTGAGCACTGGGCCAGCTCCCCAGGTCACAGCACCAGCCTGACAAAGTTCAGGAAGTGTTTGGATAATGCTCTCAGGCACAAGGTGTGACTCTTGGGGATGTCCTGTGCAGGGCCAGGAGTTGGACCCAATGATCCTTGTGGGTGCCTTCCAACTCAGCATGTTTTGTGATTCTGTGAAACTAGTTTGAGTTCCTCTGGAAATTTCAGCCTTAGCATGGTGAGGCATTCTTGACAAAGGTGCTGCTATGACGGCTAACTCAATTCATTTGTGGAGTATTGTAATGCAGTGGGAATGCTAGACTATCATCACCATGGTGCTGGTGGAAATAGAATATTTTAGTTTGAGGCTAAGAGTTCTGTAAGCCTATTTCAGTGAATTTTTCAGCCCCAGATGATGACTAATTACCATGCAGCCACTTTTTCACTCCCCTTCCTAGTGGTGGGATGGGGAGAGGAACTGGAAAAATGTAAACCCCATGGATTGAGACAAGAACAGGTTAATAAGTTAAATAAGTAACTGTGTAATAATAGTAACAACAACAAAATAACAGTAACAATAATAATAGTAAAGAAAGGGGCTATAATAAAAAGACAGAGAGGAATAAGACTCAATTACAAACAAGTGTTGCACAATACAATTGCCCACCAGACACTAAGGGATGCCCAGTCCATCCTTGAGCAGTAATGGGTACTCTCTGGCCAACTTTCCTGAGTGTATATACTAGGCATAAAGTTCTATGATATGGAATATCCCTTTGGTCAGTTCAGGTCATCTGTCTTGGCCATGCTCCCTCTGAGCATCTTGTGCACCTGCACACTGGCACAGGAAGCTGAAAAGTCTTTGATTTAGAGTAAGCACCTCTTAGCAACAGCTAAAATGTCAGTATGTTATCAACATTATTCTCATAGCTTGGATATTTCTACATGAACTAGAATGCTCAGAATGCTTGTTATCAAGCCTAGATAATTGGTCTTGGTACTTTGCATTGTATATGTAAAAAGAAAGCAATTGAGACTGTGCCTCAGGAAAATATTGTTGAACTCTTTTTCAGCATTCTATGGTTACTTGATAAGCTCTTTGCTTGTGGAGTTTCCAGTAGGTAGCAATTCTATATGATGTGTTATTTTCTGATTTTATGATTGATTTTCTTTTTCTTCCTATTAATTTTCTAGGATCCGCTTGTAGCCATTTCAGCCTATAAATCACTCTCATCATTTGACTCTGAAGAACATACAATTCTTCATCTTCCTGGACAGGTAGCCATGTTATATATTTGATAGTAAGCACATCTGACACTTCCATCTGACATGGGTTATATCCTCTGGAAAGGGAAACCAGTCCTTGTGGCTTCTCTCCTAGAAATTCAGGAGAGCCTCCTGAAGGAATGCAAGCTTCTGCTGGCGACATGAGATGATGTCATGTGTGATTGGAATAGCTAAGTCTTATGAGCAGGGACAAGCACGAATGAAACTTAAGGCTATGCAGTCAGAAGGTAGTTTTTCTTATTTTGTTATTAAATTAGTGGCTTTTTTTTTAGGCAAATAATTTGCGTTTTATGCTCTTTTGTTAATGCTTGCATTTGTGTCTTAGCACTAAGCAGCTCTTGTGATTGCTGTTTCTTCCATTGCAGTCACGCTCAGATATACGGCTTTTGTTTGCAAGACAGGCGAGTCAGTTTGAAAAGCAGGTGCAATTTTTGGAACTAAGCTGAAGAGTTTTCTTGTGTTTTTGTTGTGAACTTTTACAGCATATCATTTTAATTTTTTGTCTGTAAAGGCACTCAGAAAAGAGTTGAGGTACTTACTAAAAGGTTTTTTAAGTGTGCAGAGGGCTGTTAAAATCTGAAACTTCTGGTTAGGTGACTCAGTAACCTAACAAAATGAAAGAGTACAAGGAGATGAGCGTAAGGTCATCTATGTGGCTTTTCTGTTTTACATTATATGAGAGACTAGGCAGTAGTCAGTAGTCCATTGGTACTTTATGGAATAGTGAATTCTATGGCTTTATAGTAAAGGTTGTATTTACTGCTTTATTATATGATAGGCTCCATTTTTATGTTGTAACTGGTTGTTATGAAAAGGCAATGGAATAGGCAATTTTAAAATTAAAAAACATACTTTATATAAATCTGTGAGAAGAGTTCAGCATAAACCTTACAACTGAAAAACATGTCTTACATAAAAGGCCACAGGATAGAATAAGGGAAATACATAAACTCTGCTGCAAGACTAAATCTTGTACAGTAGTACATAGTTCTGTATAACTAGTGCAGTTACTTTACAGTCATATTGCTGGTGCAGTACTTTACAGAAAGTCAGTAAATATGTTTTAATTGAAAGCAAAGTAAATACGTTGCCGTTTTTCAAATTCCAAAACCTAATATGTAAAAGTAGTGTCTAGCAAAAATGTTTTTTTTTATATTAAAGTGCCAATATAAAACATTGTTAAACTGAAGAAGAATCAGGGTGAATGTAAAGTTTTTTGAATATAAGTTCAGCTGTAAGCATCAAGATTAATTTTGAAAAAGATAAGAGATACATATTTACACACCCTGTGATTTTTACCAACCAGTGTTGCCTTTCAGTCAGGTAGAAGAAAAGCTTTTTTCGTTAAGCTTCAAATTTATGAAATGGAATGAAAATAATGAAATGGGAACTTTTCATATTTAGTTGGTATTTTTGACGCTTGCAATCATGAATGGTAATGAGGATTTAGGATTTTTGTGCTGACATTTAATTTTTCTTAAATCTTCCAGGCACGACCAGAAGTTGACTCACTGGAAGAGATAGACATGAATGAAGATGAAGAGGATCAGGAGGCAAATCTATTTGTTCCGGGATCTTCATATATCAAGCTGTTGTCTCTAACACCAGCTGCTGTTTTAGGAGGTATAATATATGCAGTGTTTGAGGTCACTTTGCAGATACGGAATCACAGTGACTGTACAGACCTGTGGCTCTTTTAGAATGGAGTGTCATGTTAGAATGCAGCCTTTATTTTTTTCGTTGACAAGTGATGGGAAAAAATGTAAAGTAAAAAATAAAGCCCACAGGCGATTTCTGGGAAGATGGTGTGACAGAGGTCCTGATGGTGGGAAAATAATGTTTATAATTAAATGTTTGCAATTAAAAATTCTTTACCCATCCTAAAGGGAATGCCAGTTCCTTGTTATTTACTTCAAGTACTCGTTGTTTTATCAGAGTGACTTCAGTAGGGAGGACTGAACAGGTCTTTCTAAAGGCAACGTCAGAAAGTATTTTATTAGTATTTATTTAGTATTTTAGCCCAGGACAGATTGAAGTAAAATGAATCTTATATTTATTGTTTTGTAAACAGGGTATTGATGGTATGAAAACAATGCTGTACACGAAGTCTGCTTAATTGATTAAGATATCAGTGCTATGCTTAATGCATAGTTGCAGTGATGCATATTGATACTGATGCTTCAACAGATGGTCTCTGACACTTGTTCTGAAACCTGTGCAGTTGAATTACCTTCAGTATTTCAGATTTTTGCCATTCCGTTGATTACTTTGAATTATTGATTACTAAGAAATGAATTTTTTTGAATACTTGATTACTAAGAAATGCTCATTATCTTACAGTTAAAAGATTTGAGATATTGTGCCTGGACATAGACATTGTTATTTCATTCTTTGTAGAGTACGTGGGATCTTTATGTGTGACTGCAGCTGTAAACATTGCCATGAGATAGTAGGTGGTGTTTTGTAATATTTTCACCAGTGGAGGTTTCTAAAAGAATCCATTTGTCAAACTCTGCATGCATTGGCATCTGGAGCCTGTGCAGCCTAACCTAGAGAGTCCTAACTACTAAATCCTGGAAGTTTTGTGGGGGAGAATGACATAACCTAGTTCAATGAAAGATGATGTAAGGTGAAGAAAGGTGATGTAACTTGACAGAAAACTCCATTTCTGTAATGAATGCTGAGATAGCCAACTTTCTAGGAAGATGGGAAACCAAAATGGAATTTAAAGTGAACAGACTGAATTCAGAGTTGAGGCAACCACAGACTGGTATCAAAATAGTTGAATTGAAACATTCACTGAGCAGTTTCTCCCTAAGAGATGTTTTCTAACATTGTTAGTTAAGACAGGGTCCAGAGCACTTGTGCAAAAGCTTTAGTGACTGACTGGAGTGGTTGATGGGTGTGAATTGTTTCCCCGAAAGAGTATGAAACTGGATTAGTGAGGCAGTGTCCAAGACAGGCCAAAAGCTACAGAGTCCCTGTTCTATGGAAGCTGAATCTGTGTCATCTCATTTGCTGGAATTCTAATAGTGCATGTTATTGAGATTAATAACATGTAACTACTTACTTGAAGCATTGCAAGTGGAGCTCTAGGTAGTGTTTTGTAGTAATTTTCTCAAAATCCTTTAAAACTGGTTTGTCACGTAAGTTTTCATATTGTTTCTACATACTAGATTCCCAGGATATCAGAAGGGGGATGACAGCCTTTTTTTTTTTATTTTGATAGTTTTTCATTCTGGATGCCTAAGACTTTTCTCAAACCTGATAGTCACAGAAGTAAAAATAATTCATAAAAAGAACTATAAGCTTGATATCATTGTTGTTGTTGTTAGTAATAGTGGTAGTATCCTTACTGCAAAGGAGATGATAATGATAATAACAATAGTAACAACACCAACAATAATAATAATAATAATATTGTTCATATGATGCTAGTTATCTTTGTTTACCCTCAGATTGATTTCAAACATTGAAATACTGTATTTCTAGTATTTGTTGCACATATAATTATTTTGTTAAATTTATCTGGATTTTGTAGTTTGAGCTATATTTGTCAGTCTAGAGCCTTGGCTTGTCCCCTGCTTGAAGAATTGCTTCTGAATGGTTTATATGTATGTCTTTTGGCATAACCAGCGAATGCAGTCATGTGACAGCAGTCATAAGGGGTCTCTATCAATGGGAATGGTTTCCAGGAGAGAAATAGCTCACTCTTTCAGCAGATTTCTTCTCTATTGTTGTAGCCATCCTAAACAAAGAAAGTTTTCTAAAAAGTCTAGAGCAGGTAGGTGGATAGTGTTTTCATGTCAACAAATACCTACTCCTCCCACAAAACTGAAGTGTTGAGGGGTGAAGACAAAGACTTAAAAGTGTCCATCTATATCATTGCAGAGAAAATTGCTGACTGTATTCTGTAGGTTTTGTTTGAAGGATATTGGCATTACAGGCAGAGGAAAAAAATCCCAAGATGCAGATGCCCTTCCTGGCCTGCTACAAAGACATGCTTTAGACTCCCGTATGTGTCCTTCTGTCAGCCGTCAGCCGTCCTGTTGTTACTGTTTCTTTTGTAGCAGTCAAATAAGGCAATCAGCAGCTCATAGAATAGTTAAGGTTGTATTTCTTTCCAACCTTAAATATACCTATGTCAGTTTTGAATAAAGTAGCTTTATGCTGGAACTTCCTCACATTTCTTGTTTTTGGCAAGTTCCCGTGATTTTCAGCAATGCTGTTTCCGACTTCGTAGACGCTACAGCTCAAGGAAAAGAATCCCCAGATATAGGGGTCCCTCCTTCTCATGCTACAACATGAGATTTAAACTGCTGCTCCGCTGTGAAGTGGAAAAGAAATACTGGTGTCATTCTGGGCTTTCCAGGGTTAGTTTTGTATCTCAGTCATCAGTCTCTCACATTCCCTTTCCTCTCGCTTCATTGCATTGCACTTCATCAAGCATTTGAAGAGTTTGCAACATCGCTTGTGAAACAGGAGATGACCAACATGCCCCGTGCTGTGTATCATTCCGCACTAAGAGGAGGGACCATACGCTCGGACCAGGGGAAGACGGTGGCAGGTGTTCCAAATTTCTTGCTGAAAATGTATGAGAGGAACAAGCAGCCAGGCATGACGCCAGGCCTTGCAGGTAAGCTCTCACTTTCTTGAAGCAGACAAGTATGCATGTTCTGAACCGAAGATTTCTGAGTTTGAAGGTGGATCAACTTAAGAAACTATGTTTTATGCCCCTTAAATATGCTTGCATTTTCTTTTGAATTGTCGGCTTTATTAAATTAACCCTATTTTGCTTTGGATACTACTTTGACTCCGAGTGAGTGTGGGGATTGACCTTTCTGTTCCCCTTCCCTCCCTCTTTCAGCGGGCATGTTGCTCTGTTTCGACCTCCCAGTCCACATGGGCAAGGACGGCAAGCCTATTAATCGATTTCTGGCCAGCAGGGGCCGCAATTTCCAGCAAATGTTGGTCGCCCTCATTCACGAGGTAGGTTGTTGGCTCTTCTTCGCTTTTCAGAGCTTTTACACCTCCTTCCCTGCTTTACTATCCCTTTGTTTACACTCATTAGGTGTTGGCATCAGCTAGTGATGGCATGTATGAATGTATCATAATTAACTGAAGTTGTTGTGAGGGATAGCTAGAATCATAGAATCATCAAGTCCAATCATCAGCCTGTCACTGTGGTCACCCACCCTCACTAACTTGAACTTAACATGTAAATACTTTTTTTTTAAGTGTTCACTGCTGAAATGCTTCTTCTGAAAATCAGTAGAACAAACAGGACCTTTGCCTTTTTCTGCCTTGCAGACTGCTATACATATATGCCTGATACCTGTCGTGTGTAGCCAGTTGCAGGTGAATAGCAGGCCTGAACAATGGTGGGGCTCTGTGGGGAAACAGTATCTACACCTTGATAAGACTTGGATTTTGTTTATGTCTCTTAAACATTTTAGCTCCCTCACCTATTAGGCTTGTGCCACCAAAACCATGCAGTTACCTTTGGTGTGGTTTTAGAAAAATGGCATGAAATAAGCCCTCAATCATTATGGAAAATAAAGTGCGTGTAATGAAATCTGTCGGAGTGTTTTGAATTATGGAACTTTCAAGTTAATCTTTGAAAGTTAATCAGAGTTAATCTTTGAAAATTTTGGACAACAGTAAAAAAAACCAAGCAGTTCAACTGGATCCAGGGAAATAAGTGTTAATTTCCCAACTTTATGCCAATGGGAGCAGCTTTTAACACAAGTGAAAGTGTGTTAAACTCTTTAAAAAAAGTTCATAAAATAATTCTCTTAATACAGTCATTTTGTATTTCTGTGGGAGCTACTTACATGCGTCTGAGGAGGTGATCTGGGTCCTGATTTTGTTTTGTGACTGTCACTCAGATGTGAGACATATCTGCTGTGTAGTTCTTCTATGATGCTACTAAAATCACTGATATTAAACACTCCGTTATGAAATAAGTATAGCACAAGGTTTGAGTAGGAAAGTTGTGTGTGCAGAGTTTGGAGAGTTTTCTGTGTACAAACTGAAACACAGTGGAACACAGGCATGTGCCGTGGATAATGTATGTGGACTACATTCTGTTCCTGTGGTGCACCCGCATGGCTCCCTCTGGGCTTTCCTCTCAGATCCTGTTTCAGCATGTTCACAATGTATTTGTACTGGTTAACTCCCTCAATCTTTCTGGGGCAAGCAAACCAGTTCTCTCTCTAACAAACCTCTCTGCAGTGCAGTTTGCCTGAAGTTTCCAGTCAAATGTGTGCCATGATGAACTTGGCTGCTTCTGGATAGTACAGTCTTCTGGCTCTGTACCATCTCTCAAATGCTTCCGTGTGCTAGCATATGGATACAACGCTTTCCATATAACATGGTAATAATTTTGGTCCTTCATGACTGAAAAGGCACAAAAAATAATAATAATCTCTTATGGCCACAGACACACCAGTGTACAAGGACAAAAGCCAGTCTGCGCCAGTGGGACTGGAGTATAGAAATCCATCCCTGGCTCTGTATCGTGAAGTCAGTGTCAATGGGATTATGAAGTACTTTGGATGTAAAGTTCTTCTCTCAAATTAGAAAAATTTAGAAAACCTACCCTTAAACACTTATCTCAAGATATCTAACCATGTATGCAAATTTAATAGATGTTTTCCATCTTGACATCTTTGCTACTAAAGAATGAAAGCAGAGACTGGAGATAATACCCCTTATTATCACAGGAGTGTACATTAATGAATGTTTTCCAAGTATTTGGAAGCTCCAGTGGAGAGCACCAGGGAAAGTCCACAGGGATGTTTCATATGTCAGAGGAACAGATTCAGATTAATGAGTTAGGAATGCAGCATGAGCTTCCATAGTATCCAGAAAGAAAAGCTCTGCACTGCATGTAATTGCTTCATTCAGAGAGACTTGAGTTCCGTGACAGAGGTTCTGAAGAAAAACATGTTTAATTACATCATCATAGAAGGCATGTATGAAAGTTTTATATCAGTCAAATTATAATGGGATGAAGATCAGTTTTGAACTTTGTTTTAAACTTTTGCCTGTTGCCCTAAAGCATCAAATAAAATCCTAGTAAAAAAAAAGATTTGTGTGTAATAGGAGTGATTATAAAATCCAGCAGCATATCCAAAATCTACTTTCTTGTGTGAACAAGCTGCGTTCATAGAAACAGAACCTTAAAATGGTTTGCTGGACAAAACATAGCAGTTTTATTGTGGAGAATGTGATGAACTGAATCAAGTTAGTGGATACATAGAATGACTGGAGACAGAAATATTTTACCAAGTCTCTCAGTACTTTACTGAGTCAATTGATTCAAGGTGTAGTAAAACTAAAAGTAAATCCAAATATGTTTATATTTTAAACCTAAATACAAAATATCTTCAGAGAATACTAACTGCACCATTTCAGAGAAAATCTACAGTAACTATAAGATTTTTATTAAAAATCAGTATTTCTGTTTTCAATTTACACTACTTTAAAAGTCAAAGTTTTTTCTTGCTTCTTCCCTTTGCACATAAAGACAGGGTGGTCAGAAAGGAGTTGTTTGGGTATTTGGCTAGATGAGAAGCAAGTCCCTGGGCTCATCAAATTCAATTTCATGCTTTAATGTTTGCTTGATCTTCAATGTTCTTCTGAGGAACAGAGTTTAACAGTAAAGACAGGGAGCCTAAGCTATAAAACTGCCAAATTGGTCAAAGAAAATTGGGTTAGTAGGACCTAGGCCCATCTTATTCTTGCAGTCTCATAGGAATTAATGTGTTTTTGCAAAGCCATCGCAGTTCAACACATCACACTAAGCCTTACATTTTAGGGGTTTAAATTACCAGAATGACACTTCTTTTGGTACTGCTTTGACTCATTATTTTGAGAGAGGGAAGAAGCTGTAGAGGTTAATCCTTATAGTGACATTTTAAGTAAGGAGTGTTCTATTAATAAGAAATCTTAGATCTGCCTTTGAAGCATTGAGGTCTGCGTAAAGCTCTGAATAAATTCTGAGGTCAACATAAACATCAAGAAAGTACAATTAATTGGAAATAGCAGGCATCTAATTATTTTACCTCGGAAAGTCTCCAGCAGTTGGCATTTTCTTAGTTAGGACTAAGTAGTCAGCACCATACTGGGATAATAACGTTTTTCTGTCTTCAGGGGTTGATCTATGCTCACAGCTATAAAATAGGAACTTACTGGTGGTGTATCTATCTGTATCTGTGTATGCATAGTTGCCATTATTGCACTTGGATTTTGGCAGCTGGGGCAAGGTGAGGGACTTCAAAATACCCGTTTCATTTTTATAAGATTCTTTATGTGTAGAAATGTGATGCCTGGTATTCTTCTACCAAAAAAAAGAGTTATATGATGTTTGTATGCGGAGGAAAGATTTTCTTCATGCATGTTGAAAAGCCTTTAAAACATACAAATAATAAATACCTGGATTTAGCTGTCACTCAAATCAAACAGTAACAGCAGCAAAAAGATAATTTACTATTCAACCTTAATGGGCCATATCACCTAGGTGCTATTCTAGCTGAGGAATTGGATGCATCTGTGATATCTGTCAGCAGGATCAGAGTAAGATGCAGAAGGGTTTTTTTGATGTTACTTGGACAGGTATTTCACAGGAAGAAGAAAATAGGATCAATTAAGTGTGGTATGTTTCAAATGCTGGCTGTGTTGCTGTTTAGTGGTCACTGTTGAGTTGAAAGAGGAAGATCATCATTCCCCTAGAAATGGGGATGTGCTGTTTGGTTATTAAACAGAGCTTGTCAGCCTCTCTCTGAGAGGACACAGCAGTTACTGTAGTCACAGTGGTCAGAAGTATAGACCATGGATTTTCTTTTTTCCTATGGCTACCTGGAGAAGCCAGCAAGATATTGGATATTCTGTACAAGTCTCCAGATATTGTCTGTGACTGTTTCAGGTTTTGCAAGTAGCACTTCATAGAAATTCACAGGAATAATTTCTTATCAGATTCACTTAATCTGTTGTGAAAATGATTGAGAGTGAATAGTCACGTGTTCACATCACGTACCATGTATTTTGATGGTTCTGTTCATGTGTGTTTTGGGTTAGGGTTACTAGGCTTTCAGCTAGCTGTCCATCTTTTTGTCCTTTAGTGGAGGTGAAGTAGACAGTTCATCCTGCATGCAAAAAGAACAGAGGCAGACTGCTATTGGCAGACCGGTGTGGTAGGTAGTGGCTTTGGCACTGTGAACTGGTGCAATTTGTAGAGTTTTTTTTAAATGGAGAATGGTCTTGCCTTTGCATGTTTCTCAATATCCAAGTGCTTTCAATATGTTGGAAATAGTACAAGTTACTTTTACCTATTTATGAGTCATATTTGCAGGCACAATTGCAAAGTTGAGTTGCAGATGTGAGTTATGCAGTATTAAATACTTCCCTGCAAGTAATAATCATGTTAAGCACTCTGTATACTCATAGAAGAGCCATTCCCTGCATACTTTTAAAATGTGTTCAATTAGATATGCTGTGATGACATGCATCTTTGAAAAGTGAAGTGAAAAGCTCCTTCTGGGCTTTTCTTTCCTGGTTTGGTTTTGATGTAATCAAGATACTGAAGATTATTCAAATCTCAGATGTGAAGTACCTTAAGATGATAACTGGATTTTCTGGAGCAGAATTCATTGTACTGTATTCTTCTGTGCCTAGATGGATGTAGCTCCGAATATGAACTAGTTTGTGCTGGTTTCTACTTTTGAATTTACTGAATGTATTTCATTCAGTGATAAAACAGTATTCAGAAATCAAGTTTCTGACAGATTTTTTTTTTTCCTCAGTCTACTGTGCCTTTAGAGGAAGACATTTTTTTCCTCACAAAGAAATGTCAGGGGGTGGATTTGGAAGTATGTTAAAAAGAGCCTCTAAGCAAAATTCAAAATTAAAAGAGAAAATGTTTCACTATTTCCTTGGTACATATACATAATGCTAGCCTTATTTATGAAATCACTGAGGTGGCACTTTTTATGTCCCATATGCGAGAAGGGTGTTTAGATACGTGTCTATAAACATTTCACTGACGTAAGGGTGTTGTCCCAAATGCATACAGAAGTAGTATCTCATGAGGTTTGCCAGCATTACCTGTCTTGCATTTTGACCAACACAGTCTATGATTTTATATCTTTTCAGGCAGGTATGTCCTTCTGAAGCATTAATTAACAGGCTCAGGTTACTAGCTCTAAGCTCATGCCATTTCTCACTGCATCTCACTGCATAAGGCTGCAGCTCTTTCTTGAAAACTGCTTGGCTGCTTGATCTGGCCGAGTGATATTCCTAAGAAAAACCCCATATCAATGTGGCAGTGTTCCACAAGTACTCATCTTTAGTTTTCAGCTCCCTTGAGCCTCATTCCCTGCACCTCCCCACTCAGCCAGTATTTTCTTACACATAAATTGTGCACTTCAAGAACAGTCTGAACTTCACTTGTCACCTTTTCCTGTGGTTGCTAGTATTAATTACTCAACACTTAGTCTAGTCGTAATTACTCTTGATATTTGGCAATAGACAGCAAGTAAAGGCTACTAGTTTCCTGTACTGGAATAGCAGGTTACAGTACTGCTTATATGAAAATCTTCAGCACTATGTCCAGTTTGAGTGTTCTTTCTTATGTGAAGATTTTCAGTTCCCTCTTTCCTTCCTCGTATTCCACACACAGGCAAAATGTTTACTGCCATGAAGAAAGTTAATTAATGAAAAACACCTCAGTAGTTCTGTTGTCATCAAACACATATGCAAATTTCAGGTGTTCCTGATAGACCATATTGTCTAGATGCTTGAAATGTCACAAGACTCCCTAAAGCTTTGTAATTAATTCCTGCATGAATACCTGCAGTATTTTGCAGGCCTGCTTTTGTTGACTTTCACAAGT
The DNA here is from genome assembly GCA_013397155.1 of Irena cyanogastra. Taxonomy (NCBI): domain Eukaryota; kingdom Metazoa; phylum Chordata; class Aves; order Passeriformes; family Irenidae; genus Irena; species Irena cyanogastra. Next base: position 330 of record VWZV01014063.1, on the reverse strand, counting down.
GTGGATTACATGGTGGACTTCACGAATCATTATGAGACCAGTTAAACCTGAATCACAGAATCATTTAGGTTAGAGAACACCTCATTGGGACTGATCTTTGACCAGTCACCACCTTCTCATCTGGACCATAGTCTAGTGCCACCACTAAGTGCCACATCCAGACATTTCTTGAACACCTTCAGGGATGGTGAATACACCTCCTCCCTGGACAATCCATTCCAATGATTAACAGCTCTTTACATTAAGAAATTCCTCCTGATGTCCAGCCTGGGCTTTCCCTGGTGCAGTTTGAACTATATGCCCTTGACCTGTTGCTAATTGCCTGGGAGA
>VWZV01014048.1:2700-16464 GCA_013397155.1 Irena cyanogastra | reverse complement strand
TCCTGGTTCACTGGAGAAAACCCAAGACCAAGTATTTTGTTCTATTTAAAAAAGAACTTTCACACGGTTTGGGGTCTACACGAAATAAAATAGCTGTTGTGTATTATAGTACTGATGTCTTCACTAGTTAAGCGCCTAATCTAAAATAATACAATATTTATTTTCTCCTTACTACAATATTAAATTTCTTTTTATTTGTATATGCATATAGTAAAAGAGACTCAAACAGGTAATTGCTGGAGGTATTTTGTCTTCCCATTCTTACAAGAAGCAGCTAGGGCAAACTGCTATGTGTGTTGAGGATGACAGTATACTGTTTGAAAGCATGTTGTGAATAATTTCCTCATAACTTCCCTAGGCTCCATCTAATATCTAAAAGCAAAGCTTTGAGGCATGTTCATGTTAACACATTGCAGCTTGCCAGCTACAGGAACTGCTGTGGAAAATCCCAGTATTATCAAAATCCAGGCCAGAATGGTTATATAATCTCAAAAGGAAAAGCACATTGACCTAAATCTAACAGCTTAGTAGCAACAAAATATCCTGAATGTTAAGACACCTTGGATTTTAAGGAGAATTAGAGTACATAATACCAATTCTTTGTATTTTTCCAATTTCAATCCTGTGTATTTTCCAGTGCAAACAGTCCTTTTTCCAATGAAATAGCAAGAGAACAGAAGGCCAGAATACCATCAGAAGGCTCCATTTGGAATAAGGAAACTCTTAAATGGAATAAGCAATGTCATCCTTGTTTGTACACCTGTAAATCTGTTACTCTTTGAAAAACAGAGTATTAGGTGTGAGAATTGTACCAAATCTTCACATTACTAGCTCCAGACAGCTAGAAGATAAAATAAATTATAATAAATAAATTATATAATAATAAAATTGTGGGTGTTTTCTGCACAGCACGGGCAAAATCATGGTCATTCTATTACAATGATATGGGAGAGCAGCAAGCAACAAGTTTCATTTTCTCTTTCATCCCACAAAATGCCCAAGCACAAAACATAGTATGTGGGTTTTTTGCACTTGTGGCTGCTTGTGTGAAAGGTGGACAGAGCATCCTGCATCATCAAGGTTTTGTGACAGTAATATCACTTCCTCTAGACAAAGTGTATCTGATTGTTATCTTTGATAAAGCTAGCTTTTCCTAAAGATAGTTGCTTAGGATTTAACTTTGAAGATCTTAATTTGAAGATGAAACAAGTACTTAAGCAGCTATTTGAAGATTAATCTTGCTACAGTGCTTACCTGAATGTGTGTCTACACATTTGATGCTCTGCTGTGAGCTATGTTTCTGAGAGCTACTTCCCACTTAAATCAGTTGAAGGGAACACTTACTGGGAAAGTTGTCCATTATTTCAGATAAGATGTATTCCAGCAAGTGATGCAGTGGAGCTCCATTTCAACAGAGAGATGCCAAAAAAGAATGAAGATATCAGGATTACAGAAGAAGCAAACTGGTTTTATGTGTTTTTACTTCAAAGGACATGAGAGAGACACCCGGCACAAAGGGCTTTTGCAGTTCTGTTTCATTTTGGCTTTGTTTGTTCCTGTGGTCGTGAAGCAGCAAACAAATCTCTCATCCAAGAGGACTGCATTTGGCACAAGAAGAAGTGGAACATTCTACTCTGCATGAATTTAAGCACAAGTAATCCAGACTTGTATGTATCACTGCTAACCTGTGATAGCAGCAAGCAGAGAACACATCCCTCAAGTAAATACTACTGAAGTAGTATTACAATGGTGTCTTGATGAGCATGAAAAAAGTAAATCCATGGATGACACTGTATCATTAGTCTTTAGTTCTCTGCTATAATGTTTCTAAGAAATCTTCACTCTAATATTTCCCGTCTTTCACACAGCACCTTTACGAAAATGCCAATTTCTGAAGTGAGTAACAGCAGCAAGGACCAAGCTCTGAGGCTGAAAACAATGTCTATCCAAATTTTGCAAACTTGCCCAATATATTTGTACAGAAGTGCGAACCTCTTAAAACTGAAAAACAATAGGAAAAAAAAGAACGCCGAGAAAAGAGATTAGAAGAAAAAATAATAAAGCCATTTTAAATTAAAACTATGTAAATTTAGATCAAGTTGGTGACTGTATGAGATAAAAATTCTTCTATGTTCTCAGTAAGAAAAAAAATTCAGCATCAAGTACTATTTAATTTCCATAGTGGGTGTTTTTGTACATATCTGCATATGGAGGTGAGTGGGAAATATTCACAATAAGGCAAAATTGCCCCAAATAACACTGTTTAATTGACAGACGTGATCATCACCTTTTTCATGAATTTTGCTTTGGTGTCTGTTGCTTGTCTTTTCTTTTTCTTTCTTTTCCTGTCTGTCTTTTTCTCTCTTTTGTCTTCTGCTACCTTCAACAGTAATCATATTTAAGCCAAGAGGAATTTGGACATTAGGATACATAGATTGTTTTACTAGGTGATATTGATGTGCATATATTATATATATATGTATCAGGGGTATTTTTTTAACTTCTTTACTACCAACTCTATGTATTTATTAGACATGAAAAATAAGATAACAGATTGTTCAATGATTATAGCCCTAGATATAAAAGTTATTTTAATAGTGTCCCTGAACTCTCCTCGTAGGTAATAAATAGGGCATGGCTTAGTTTTAATTTAAAGAAGATTAATTTTATGCAAAACATAATTTTTTTTACCACTCAATCTATTTTATCTGGGTTCCCCAGGAAACAGATTTCAAATTACCCTTTGGCCATTTCAGTGGAAAATGAATACAACTTGATAAAAAGTAAACATCAGCAAGAAAAATAATTCTGATTCAGGCCAACTATGCAAAATATCATAGAAGTAAGATAAATTGATTTAATGTTTCCTTATGGAAGTGGAAAAGAGAGATGTTTTCTTTAAAACAAAGTAGAATGCAATCCACTGTAGATCAGAGACCTGACACGTCTACACCGACAGCAAAATTTCTGTCAGCATTCAGAGCAGTAGAGTAAAATCAGGAATTTGTCTTCATCTTCTTCAGTCTGTTTTCTTAAATAGACATTTAAAAGTTTATTGTACATATGCATGTCAATGTTTATATGTGGAAAATGCGTGAGAATTATTCCTTTGATTCTATGTTATAATTTTCTTGGCACAATTTGCAGTAAAAAATGTGTCTTTATGGTTACTCATTGTTGTGTATGTTTCTATTTTTACACAGAATTAGTTTTGCATTTAAGAAATATTTCTTAAAATTTTTAACCCTAGTCTTTAGTTCTTTTGGTTTTTCAGATATAAGATATGCTGACCAATGATTCTCCGTGTATAAAAGCATTGTCTGTGTATTCCAAATAGGGACAATTGTTCTTAATTACTGCAATTTGTTAAAGACAATTCCGGGCCCTAAATTCTGAGGCAGAGTCAGTTTTATTTCAGCTTGATGTGGGTGCCTCCTGAGAGGCACCCTGGAGAAGGAAATCCCTGGGCCTTTATGCCTCTGCAATCTCTGCACCTGATTCTCACACGCCCTACGCGTGCCCTGCATGCACCTCGTGGTCCAACGGGCCAGATTAACGGCCAGGGGTCTTCTAGCAGCTCGCTGGGTTCTTCCTCCGTGCTCACATGGGCAGGCCATTAGTTGTTCTTATCTTTCAGCTTGGGACAGACTTTGGACCCCGCAGGGTCTCAAGCCTTTTCTGAAAGGTAAACCTTTGTTTACTCCCCTAGTAAGCCATTCATACTAACAGAGTTCATTTGAATTTCACCTGTGCCAAGCTTTGAGCTGAGACTAGGTTTTCAATTAAACTTAAACCTACACAACTGAGTTCTAATATTCTGTAAGTAAAGTTGCTTTAATCCCAAACAATCTCACTTTATGCGTTACAGCATAAAGGGCATTTTGTTTAATTAGAATTAGTATTATTGTTAGATGTTTTATTTTGTAGTTATATAAAAGCAGTGTGTTAAAAATTAAGATCTAACTGACACTCAGGAGCCATGGCAAGGAATTTTTTTTGGTTTTGTCTTACCTCCATTCCTAGATAGAAATGTTTATGAGGCGATGGCTAAATTAAAATACAGCAAACTGATAAACTTAAAAGTCACATGTTTTTCTTTTTTCTTTCTTTCAAGGATTAATAATTTCTTTATTGATCTGGATGACTGCACGTTCTCACAAAAACTATTAGTGACCTGTCAGAGGCATGACTGAAGTGCCAAGGGGCAGCAAGAGGTAGCTTTCAATGCATGCAAAGCCAATCATGATAGCCCAGCATGCGGTTTTTTTTGTGATTTGGAGTGGATGAAGGTTGTTGGGTGATGGAACCTGGCCTCTGGGAGTGCTTGCAGCATGGCAGCTGCTGTGTTGCTGGTGGAAGTGGACACTGCATGTCCAAATATGGTACAAACATAGGTTTTCACAACAGACTGCAAAATAATGGCAATTGCTTTACAAATAGGACCGTTAACTTGGGCCCAAATCAGAACTTTTCTTAATAAAATGTGATCTTGAGTCAGTGTTCTTGTATGAAGAAGGATGGACAAACTGCAATTCTGAGCTTTTATTACTAATTCTTATCTCATACTCCATATGGGTTTACTAGATAAGTAAGCCTCTCTGCAGATTGGTTTATGGTAATAATATTGGAAGGTTTGGATTAAGTTTGGAATATGAAAAGCCATAAAGCATTAGCAGTTTTGTGACTTTGTTGAAGTTCTTTATTTCACGTTTGGATTTTTTAAAATAAATTGTTATGATTTTATAATTTAAAATGTCACATCTGGTATAACTCTGGAAAAAGTATAAATATATTTTAGGCAGTAATTAATTTATTTTTTATCTCAGTGAAATTATCAACATGTCTTTGTATAAATGCATAATCCCCATTTCACACTGCTTTAGTTTATGCTGTTCCATGATTCTTAATACCAGATTAAAATACTATAGATCGGAAGGCAGATTTTTTTCCAGGCTAAAGCCATGCTCCTAAGGAAATGCAATTATGAATGGCAAATTTTGTAGAGACACATCTTACATTGGGAAAATAATTCATGTGTTTGACTGGGTGATATGTTTGTCAGTGATTTAGAAAGTTTTCCTGTTACTCTCTGCTGTGTTTCTGCTAGAATTGAGGGTTTCTGGTTTAGATTGTTCAGGTGATATCACCTAAAATAGCAATGGTTCTGAGTGCTTTTCTCCATTAGACAATCACTGCTGAAAATGTAGGTTATAAGTTTCTATTATGTAAATGAGATGACATCTTAGAAAGTTTATTACCCCGGAGAGCTTTGGGTCTACTTAACAGACACCTGAGGGGCAAGGCAAAGGCTCCATAGACTATTTTTAGAATCTTTATGAAAGGGGAGAAAACCATTCTATCTGGGGCCTTGCCTTCACTCTCTATTTTGCACTGTGTTGTAATTCAGGGGGAGCCAACAAAACTACAGAGATCAGGAACTCTTGTTACAAGATTTGGACCTCATGTGACAGCTGTGATAGCAGCAGTATAACTTGAAGTTCAATTTTATTTCTAAGGAAAAAAAACCCCAAAAACCAGTGAATTCAACTCTCAAGTTGTTCAGGCACCAGCACTTTGATATCTCTACCTCTACCAAGGCTGGGACCAGAAAGAGGGATGTTTCACAGGAATGCTTTCACCAGAATGCTGGTGGGACTCATAACATTTGTTATCTGATCTCTGCTTGTCTTGATTTTACTTTTACTTTTTACTCATTCTGTATAAGCCTTCTGCCTGTTTGGAGCTGCTTCTGATAGATTCCTAAAGGTAAGTCAAGACTGCCTTCTTAGTTCTGTCATTTTCTTCTCAGCTTTTGATACACATGTTAGAAAGGATATAAGGTTTTGCTTCAATAATGTGGGTTTGTCTGTACCTCACTGGTAGTTTTGGAGATGTGGGTTGGGTTTTGTGAAAATGTGGGTTGCTTTCTTTCTCAGTTTCCTTAAGGAGTGGTAGTGTTAGAAATCAATCCATGAGATTTGCCTTCTTGTTAAATTATGGGTAGTCTCTTCAGTTGAAATTAGATACGAGTCATTAGATGACTATTATTTCAGGATATTTGTTTCATAAACACATCTAGCTTCAAGAGCTTTCCTGTTGTGTCCATTATAGATTGCATTTCCACTAATAACCAAACTGACCTGCAAGAGTAGAAACCAAACTCAGCTTTCCCAAAACTCAGACTTCCCAAAATTGCTTTTGCATGTAGGGAAAAAGGGATTGTCTGCAACATTATGAAGAATCCCAGCAATACTTATCATATTTTTCTGAGCTCCAAACAAGATAATTGTTGCTGCATGTATAGTCTAGCAATAAAAAAAATAAATTTAAAAATTAATTTTTTTTTTAATTTAAAAATTAAAAAAAAATTAAAAATTTAAGAAAACAACCAAACAGACAAAGCAACACCAGGGTTAAAATCTGATGATTATAATTTGAAACTGTCTCATTTTAAAAAAAGCAATAATTTCTTTCACAGTGAGATTCTCCATTTAGCTGGAATAGGACACAAACTGTCTAGGAGGGTGTGGGAACAAAAATTGTGGTGAAAAATCAGTCTTTAAAATTCCTTCTGTAGAAAGAATTATTTTCTCCTTCATATCTCCTTCAATTAAAATTCTATTCATTTTTCTGCTAGACGAATTGAATCTAGGAGGAGGCAGGGCCCTCTTTCCAGGGCCCTGATTCCATGTGCTCTAGGAGTTCACCTCCATTTTCCTGTGAGCATTAGTTAGCAAGCTACCTCTAGCTTAAAGATCCTTTCTGCTGTGGAATAATGTTCAGTACTTTCAGGCCTGTTCCAGCACTTTATAAATCACGAGAGAGATTCATCATACTTGGATCTTATTAAATTTATAGTCTCTAGCTTGGCATTTGCCTATGAACATGTCTTAGACTGAAGAACTATGCAATATGTGCAGAAAGGTGTTCATCGACAGTTACTGGTTTTTTGGGGGGCAAGGCAACAGGGGGTTGGTACAGCTGCATCTAACTCAAAGCTGTGTTTAATGCTAGTTCAGTTCCTGAATTAGTTACTGTGTTTTCAAAATCCTAAAAGTACCGGAAACAAATAAACTGCACATTCTGGAGGATATATCTGTGCAAGAAATATCAAATATTTCTCTTTTTTGAAACAGAAGCTAAGCTAATATATTTGGTTCTATAACTAGTTTGTTTTCTATCCTTGTTCTCAGGTGTAACTGTCAAAGCTGAAAAAGCATTCTGTTTATTGGTGCTACTGAAACCAGTGCATTGACAAGGTGAGGTTCTTAGTCACACAAACACCAGGGACAATAAATCTTCAATTGCAATCCATCTATCACTGAAAAGTTCATTTTTCAGCAGTTTTTAAGCTCACTGCTTGAAAGACAGCATGACTGAATTAAAAGTGCTTGTAGTCTTGCAATGATGCATGCTGTCTCTCCTGACCTGGTCATATTACACTTAGCAGAGATATAATTGGGATGCTTCAAGGGGGTTAGCAGATTAATGTTTAAAACTGATGTATTACACAGCAAATCTGTAATAACCATTGTACTGGAATACTGTAGGGAATCATAGTTGCAGGTGAGGTGATAATTCTTCTAGTATAAACACATCCACTTAGTAGCATTTATTTATTTTTGTGTTACTGTGGGTGAGAAAGACATAGTCTCTAAAGAGAAGGGGTTTCCTCTTAGTAGTTGTTAATGCTCAGGGATTTCACAGCCTTATCACTTTGGAAATAAAATACTTGGCTCTCATAACAGGTTTCTTTTTTGTATTTACTTCTCTTACCGGTCTCCTGTCATGCTGAAGATCTACCTCATGCAATATTACTCAATTTATGCATCTTTTTGATGTGTCAGGTATTGATGGATAACTTTCCAATAGCTTGCATCTCTGTGTAAATGAGATGCCAAATTTTAGCATTGGAGTTTCTGTGATTCTCAGGCTGCAGCCTGCCAGAAATGTGAAGTCTGTCTGTGGTGAGGGTTGCATGGTTGTGTGGCATTCTCCTAGATCTATTGTGTGAGCCTGGTGGTTCAGGTATATGGCCAGAATTAGGGATAGACTAATGCACTTTTCAGGGTACATCTTTTGCAAATGTCTAGAGTGGTGGTGTCTGTAGGACTTGCTCTCCTGGGGACACAGCTTTAGTGCACTTCTGCTGTTACATGCAAGCATCTTCTCAGTCAAATTGCTCTGTATAATCTTTTGGTGAAGCCAGATAAAAATAGTGAGGTGAGGTGAGGTGAGGTGAGGTGAGGTAGGAGTAAGACAGACACCAGTAGGCACACACTCTTGCCTTGAAATGCAGCTGGACAGCTTCTAGGAGAAGCTGTCTTACAAAGTGGTGCATCAGTTCTCCAAAAGAACCAGGCACATGCCTCTGTCTGCCATGCACACAGAAATATTATGCAAAGAAGGCAAGGGTATAGTTGGGAAAAGACCTCTGCTTCTCTACTCTTGAAGATGTGTCTTTGTTTGACCCAAACAATGGATAAATTATTCAAGAATAATTAATGATTATTACTCATGTAATGCAACCAATGCTATTGTATTTTTTAAAGCATCATTATTAAGGACTGCAGAAAGGAACAAGATGTGAACAAAATTCATCCTCTGTATTGGATTTTGAATGAGAGATAAGACTCTTCAATTAGTTCAGGGAGATTATGAGAAGTTTATCCAATCTATCTCATTTGAGACCTAAAAGAGTTCTGTAAAATTACACAGATAAAGTTTTATTAACTCCTGCTAGGGTGAATTAAGTCATACATTAGCATTAAACCCTCTTTTCCTTAAAGACACAGTAAACACAAATTACATTGTCAGTCTATGAAGCTTATTCCTTTCTCTATAGACTATGGCTTGATAGAACATTGCTGGGACTAGGATTAGATCATATATTGATCAGAATCACCTGATATTTTGTCTAAATGCAATGAATGGAGGATCTTGAATGTACTTTTTAAATTATTTTTCTTTCTTCTTCATCTATTCTCATATGAAATCATTTTGTATCAGCAAAAATTTTCTTTTAAGAATATGGCTGTAAAGCTATACTATAGAACTGCACGTAGGAAGTGGTGAACAATTGGTACTTCTTGTGAATGGATCATTCACTTTATAGTGTATGCTCAGGAGTTAAACACCAGACTTTTCTCTTTTTCCTTTTCTTATTTTTTTTTCTTGTGGGACCAGAGTGAAGTTATCTATCAGCAGATAGAATAAAGCAAAATCCAATAACTGTTTCGGAGTTAAGACCTGAAAAAATATGAGGAATAGCAAAAATGTTTCTGTGAAAATGAACCATATGGTCTGTGTATTCTTCAGCTTGTCGGTGTGTGTCAACATGAAGCAGAAAACACAGCTATAATATGTATGTGAATGAATTAACCACTTAAACCCAGATGCAAGCAAAATACTTTATTCTTCTATAGTCAAGTGAAAGCAAACTTCTCATGTTATTATAAATGACATGCCAGGCTAGGGTTCAGTGGGCTCCTTGGTGCTGTCTATCATATCATCCTTCCTGAGGAGTCCAAGGGCAGCATTTTGTTGTGCCTGTTTCAGAAAGAAAGACACATAAGTACACAGTGCACGGGCACATTTCAGCCACTGCACTCCGCACCAGCCACTTGCAACAAAGCTGTTGAACAGAGGACAAGAAATCCATCCACGTATAAGCTGAAGAAATAAAGCAAATTCATGACTGTGTCTGCATCTGCTTCTGGAACATACGCTATGCAGCATCTAAAACTGACTGATAAAATAAATTTTGCAACCAGAAGTTGTGTCAGTTGGATGCAGTTATACAAAAAACACTGCTTACATGCTTCTGAGTCCATCATCTTTATTTAGTTGTCAGGTATAAATGGTGAAAAACTGAGTCAATTGTCAGTGTTAAAGATTTACAGAAAGTGGACAGGCATAATGGTAGCATCTTGTGGGCAAATATTGTCAAGTCAGGCTATTTTAGTACAACACTTTTTATCTAGTATTCCTTAAACACCCCTGCTTCATCAAACTAATGGGAAATAAAATTTACCTGTCTCTGTTCTGATACATTCTGAAAATCTCATTTACCTCCACTATGACTTATACTTTTAAAATAGGTAAGTCTTGATTAAACCTCTTGGTTAATGTCGTTACTGACTGTAAGTTTTTAATACACACACTTTGAAGCCGAATAACAAAAATACCTGTTTAATTCTATTGAGCAATCTACTTAAATGCAGTATTTTATTCTTAGCAGAGGTTTTAGATCAAAAATCAGCTTAGAGTTGGTGATAAAACTAAAGGAAAAAGTACCAGTTCTTTCTGCCTTTTGTTTTATTTTCTTCTTAGGGATTGCTAATATAAAAAGGGGAGGAAACATTATTTTTAGTATGCCATAAGGTTTTAGTGTGCCATGAAGTTTAAGTGTGCCATGAAGTTTAAGTGTGTCATAAGGTTTGTTGTTTTATGCAGTCATATGTCATTACCAGGAAACCTCAGGATTCTTTTCCTTGCTGTAACTTTTAATGCCTAAGTCACAAATGAGAGCTTCCCTGGACTAAACCACAAAAATCTTTTTGCCTTCAACACAGATTACTGTTTTGACATTTTAGCTCTAAAACTTGGGAAGAGCAGAAGAAAGGATTTCTGAATTCTGATTCTAAGACAATTTAAAATCTCTGTAGTTTTAGATGACAAAAACAATGTAGACTGCATTGTAGCCTGAGTTTAATGGGCTTTTGAGGGAGCTGACAGTTCAAACCATAGCTTTGCCAGTGTTTTGATTGTTCCTTTGTCCTAGGCATGTAAATGGTAAGTCAAACCAGATTGACAGCCCTTTCTGGAGTCTAATGGCTTAAACCATCCACTGATAGCTTTTGTAACTATCAGGGCTATATATAAATGAATTATGTCAACTATGCAGTTAATGCTAGAGGAAGTAGCCTAGTGGAGTCCTCCCAGATATCTTATCCTCAAAATCCATTTCTAAAAAGTATGTTCTAAAGGAAAGTGTGTGCACAGCAAGACACAATTGAATAGATAGTGACAGGAGGAAGAAAAGGCAGAGGACATCTCTAAGGTGTGATGGAGAAATTTCCTTAGAAGACCTTTTTACCTAATATTTAAAATAATTGATCTATTCTTGGAGTAAGCATCCTGCAACTGAATTTACGGCAGAGGAATAAGGGCGATAAATCATATTCAGAGGGGTTTAAAAGAAAATTCATTAGACAAAATGACACAAAATCAATAAAAACAATTCAGCCTGGAAACAAACAACATAGCAATGAGAGTCCGAAAACACACAGCAGAAATACTGCTACTTGTTAAATTAAACTGTGCGCATAATGGAGTTTCAGATGGAAGTCTGGCCCTGCTCAGCCTCTTTGTGAGAAATGTGGAAACTACTAGAGATCGTGTCCTTTCCAGCCAGCTATTGTAGCCTGAAAGTGCTAGGCTTTCATAAGACACTTGTGATTCTGGCAGAAACTGGGCTCTGTTGAGGTGGAGTAGACTTACAAATTTTAGGTATTTACAGAGAAGAAACATTGTTAGCAAAGTCATTCTGTCATGGCCCTGATACAGCACCAGTACAAGGACACCAAAGCCTCTGAGTATCGACTGTTCCCTGTCTAGTTCAGCATACTGTGCTTTCATTTCAGTCAGGGACTGCAGAATTGGGTCACTGCAGCTACCCTGGATTTTTCACTATGGAGAGGAAGTGCTGAAGGTGTTTTGACAGGTTCAGATCCCAAAACCTCTGGGTTCTTGAGAGGCTCTGAGGCTTCTTGTAGCACAGCTGGCTCAGTGTGGGACACAAAGCTGCCGAGAGTTGCACCCTGAGACAGTTATGCTATAGATGGAAGCAAGAAGGCAGGGATTAAACTGAGGTCAGCAAGGACTGGGAAGGCTTCCAGAGGTGCTGAGTGGGTGCACAGTACTTGCACCTAAAGCATTACCATACCTATAATTTCTTGTATGATTTAATCTTCTGGGGTTTCTGCCTTTGATTTTCCCCAATTTTTCTCTTATTAAGAGGTAATTGCTCAATCAATAGAATATAGAAACAGCATAGAAACCCATTCTTGTGTAATAAATGAAAAAAATTTTCCCATTAAATTCTTCATACAACAGTAGCAGTTAAAAACGAAAAAGAAATTAAAATTTTATTATGCAAATATAAGCTGGAGAATATCTGTAACAGGAGTGATAGGAAGGAAATACTGTTTTCTTAAAAGTAGTGGGAATTCAGTAGCAGCCTGTGCTTACAGGATACCTTATCCTGTGCTGCATTAAAAGCAATGTGCCCAGCAGGGTGAGAGAGTCTTTTCTGCCTCTCTAGTACTGCATCCAGCTTTGGGGTCCCCAGCACAAGAAGGATGTGTATCTGTTGGAATGAGTCCAACAGATGAAGATCATCCAAGGGTTGGAGCAACTCTCCCATAAAGACAGGTTGAGACATTTGGGATTGCTCAGCCTGGAGAAGAGAGGGCTCTAGGGAGACCTCACTGAGGCCTTCCAGTACCAAAAAGGGACTTTAAAAAAAAAAGTGCAGTGATACAACAGTAGAGTGGAGATTTTAAACTAAAAGAGGAGAGATTTAGATTAGATCTTAGGAGACAATTCTTTGCTGTGAGGTGTTGAGACATGGGAAGAAGTTTCCCAGAGGAGCTGTGGATGCCCTGTTCCTGGAACTGTTCAAGGCCAAGTGGAATGGGGCTTTGAGCAACATGATCTAGTGGGTCACATCCCTGGCCATCATGGGAGGATTGAACTAGATGATTTTTAAGGTCCCTTTCAACACGAATCATTCCATCATTCTATGAATTTCATTATGAAATATATGAATAAGTTTTCTTGACGGCGTTCAAGTCATTCAATGTTAGATGAAACTGCATGTAACTTAAACTTCGTATGAAATTTCCGAAGGTGCTCCTCAAAACAGGAAATCCCATGAAAATGTAGATATCTCTTGTCCTTTCAGAGTGAAAATTCCACATGTTGTATCTGGTTTCTCGCATGGGCATAGGGCTTTTTGGAAAAGGAGATAGATGTTGCTATGCCTCAAAGGAAGGCCTAGTGTTTCCTTTGCTAAAATTTGCAAATGCACACAAAAGCTGATGTTATTAAAACAAGAATGGATTACTTCCAGTTGAGTTGAATTTTTACTTCTCATCAGCACATAAAAATAGTTGAAACCACTTCCTCCCTGGGTTGTTCTATGATCTTTTAAATATCATAATAAATCTAATGTCCTGAATCAAGAGAAGTTACTTTTCAATGTGTTGGCTAGATTTAAAGTATTGGCTATATTATAAAGAAACATTAATTAAAAGAAATGGTGTCTGATGGAGACTGACTTCAGCATTACCTAGGACAACTGAATACCCAGAAAGAGGGCAGGTTACTGTTTACAGCAGAAAGATGAAAACATCTTTCTTTGAAAAGCCCTTTTATGAAAATATATTTGAGTTCGCAGCTGGACAACAGAACCAAATTTTGTTGCTGATCAGCCCAAAGAGGAAGTGATAAATGTTGTGTGCTGGCTTTGAAGGTGAAAGTTTTCTCTCTTGACCTGGGGGACTAGCTACATCTCATTCTCCTAACCTTTCACCAAGACACTGGTTGAGCAATATTAGAGGCAGCATAATAAGGGTCCATCATTAAATGACTCAGAAAGGGGTAATATTTCAGCTAAAAAAAGAGATGAAGAAGTAAGTAAAGGCCCAGGGGTTAATGGTTCTTTTTCTGCCTGCTTTTCTTTTTTTTTTTTTTTTTTTT
>VWZV01014042.1:0-10769 GCA_013397155.1 Irena cyanogastra | reverse complement strand
CACACTCTCACACTCACACTCACGTACGCGCAGCCAGGGCGGCCGCGTGCACGCGCGCCCGGGGTTGCATCAGCTGAATTCATTAGCCCGTCTATTTTTACTAATGCAGCAAATCAAGTTGCTCTACAGGCGGAGAAAACACAGCCGACACGGAGCGCTGTGGCGGAGCGCGCAGCCGAGGCTTTTGTCCTGAGGGGATGAGCTTCCCGAGGCTCCTGGGCTGTGCGCGGCGGCCCCGGGCAGCAGCGAGGCCAGGCAGGCTTTGCCTGGGGGCTGAACTGCCGCCCAGAGCACACGGCAGCGATAAAGACATCCCGCTGCAGAGCTCCGCGGCGTGCAGCCGCCTCCTGCTCTGATCCCGCTGGATCAGAACGCTGCCCGTGAGCAGTGGCTGTGCCACCCCCCCACCCCGAGTCTGGGTCTCTTCAGAGCCTTGGGCCACCCCAGCAATGCAGAGGAGCTGCTAAAGACTCTGGAGGAGGCACTGGCTCCCCCGGAGATGGAGGGGCAGTGGTTGTGTTTGGGTAGGGAGATGCTGTACCTGTCTGTGTGTGTGCACAGGTGGATTTGTGCTCCCAGGTTCGGCACTCACACAGGTGAGCTGGGACAGAGGCTCAGAGCACAGCTCCAAACTCAGTGCTACCTTTTCCTTGCTGCACAATCCAAGAATTCAGGGTAGGGAAGGGTCTTGCTTCACCTGGCCCTGGAGACCTGCTGTTTGTGTGATGGGAGCTGGGAAACTCCCTCCTGGGGCTGCCCTGAGCACTCCTGGGGGGACCTAAGGGCTGAGAGCAGCTTTCCTGCTCCCTTGATGGCTCCCAGCCATGCCAAGGAGCTCATCCCACCTTGCAGTGGACAAAGAGGCTTAGGAGGGGCTGGGAAATGCCTGCTTTGAGTCTCTTTGCTGGGGGCTGCTGCTCTCAGCGCCGGGCAGGCTGGTGAATCCACCGTTGGGTCTCACAGCTCATGGCCCAGCAGAGGAGCTGTCACAACAGGAACTCCCAGCCCCACAATCTGTCAGGTCCCACAGCCTTGCCAAAGGTCAGGCTCAGGCTTAGGCTTTGCAGGGTCGGGCCCATGCCCAGGGAGCTGGAAAAAGCTGGCTGAGATGCCAGCACCAAGCTCTGCTCACGTCCCCAGCGCTCTGGGCTTTGCTGAGAGAACAGCTCCTGTCTGAGGGCACAGGAGATGCAGCCTCTGCCCCCAGCCCTCAGCATAGGGGAGGTGCAGGGGGAAGGCACAGCTCCAGCCCCAAGCCTGACCAAGCAAAACTTCCTCACAACAGGGTTTCCTGTGACTCCCCAGCCCCTCCTACAGCAGCTTTCAGCTTCTCTGCTAAACCCCCATTCTCCCAGAGACAGCAAATTCTGACCTCTCTCCTTTTTCCAAGTAGCCCCTTGTCCCCTTGGGAGGAATCCCCCACCCAAAAGGAGCATGAGAGGGACAGATTCAGGGCAGAGATGGACCCCTGGCCCCTTCCCCTTCAGCCTCCTCCCGAGATCTTGACTCTCACACCATGGAAGGATGCTCATGCTTAAGCCAAGTTTCTTTCTGCTTCCCACTGACCGAGGCAAGGAGTAGAGGGAGCAGCTCCTCACGTGCTGGATCCTACCCAGCCTGGCCTCCTCTCGCTACAAGCCTAGCCAGAGCCCAGTGACAGCTCCCAGTGTGTCCCAGCCCTTCCCTCTGCCCCTACTAGGCCCAGGAAAGGGATGAAATGCAAGATCCCATGAGGAGCCCAGAGCCAGGAGAGCTGTCTCCAAGCACAGGATGTGGATGTGGTCCTCAGGTGCTGCTGGGACTTGTGCCTCCCAAACCCTTCATCCCTCCAGACATGGCACTGATGCCCCTTTGCCCCTGGCCTCAGGGGGCTGGCTGGGAGCTGGGGTTGGGGTCAGGCAGGGGCCCCTGGCACGAGGCTGGTGGGACACCGGGGCAGGCAGTGTCCTTGATTCGGTGGGCTGTGGGTGCTGAATGTCAGCATGGGCTACAAAAGCCATCAAATCCTCCTGGAAGCAAAGGCAGCACCCTGATCCTGCTCCCAGCACAATCCCCTGGCCTCTCGCTTCCCCTGTCCAAGAGCTGGGCATGGATCACCCTTCCAGCAGGGAGAAACCCTGGAGAAACCCATAGTTCTGCTGAACTGTGCCCTCCCCAAACACTCTCCTCTTCAGCTCCGAGCTCCTCCCGTGAGCCAGCAGCCCTGGAGCACCCAGCACACGTGGCTGGTCCCCGTGGCAGGTGGGCAGAGGTTGGGAGGGGGTGGGATGCTGCCAAGGCGCTCTGCTCACCCGCACACCCAATCCTGCTCCCTCCCACGCCAGCAGCACCCACTCACCTCCCAAATTCCCTCTCCACTCTCCGGGTGCAGCTCCTTCTGCACAGGCACTGCTGGGGAGCAGTAGGAGATTGGAGATGGGGACACAGCTACGGGCAGGATGAGGTGGCTTTGCCATGGAGCTGCCTGATGCTGAGCCAGGCACAGCTTAAATCTGCAGAGCAGAGGGGCAGGATCCAACCCCCAAACTCAAAGTGCTCCCACACCAGTTGTCCTTCTGTCTGGCCAGCTCCCCACAGGATGGTCAACACGGCTGTGACCCCACTGGAGGGGACGAGGGAACCCTTGCCCCACTCTCACCTTACCCTGGCTCAAGTGAGGGTCACTCCTTCCCCAGGAGCAGGATTTGGGGACGCAGGAGGGTCCCACTGCCAGGGGTGCTTGTCCCGCTGCTCCCCACTGCCGTGGAGCTGCTGGCATGGGGAGGGGGCAGGCAAAGAGATCCATGTGGGGGAAGCCAGCTCGGGGAAAAATAGATATCTAGCTCATTAAAAATGGATGCTTGAGCGAGTCCTCCCCACTCCAAAGCCACCTCCCTCCCTCTTCCTGGTAGCTGGAGTGAAATCAGCACCCAGCTTCCAGAGATGCCAGCACGGACGGCATGGTGCTCCCACTGCACCTGCTGTTCCCAGCCTGCTGCATGCTGAGCCCCCTGGGGTGCTGTGCAGGGGTCCCCCAGACCCCCCAGACTCTGGGCAGAGGGTGGGCATGGAAAGGGTCTGCCAGGAGCGTCCCTGCTGCAGGGACTGCCATGCTCCGGCCTTCCCTGCCCGGGCTCTGCCATGTCCCACCAGCACCGGCAGATGCCTGAGAGGCAGAGCCACCTCAGCCCAGTGCCCCACGGCACCCCTGGACCCCCACATGGCCAAGATCTTGGGGTTATCTAGCTGGTTGCTGCCAGAATCCCGTGCCTCAGTTTCCCCCAGCCGTGCTCAGCCCCCTCATTCCATGGGGTCCAGTCTGCCTGGTCCCCAACCCCACACACCGATCCCTCTGCCCATGCCCGCCCTCTGCCCCACCGAAACAAACTCCTTGTTCCCATCCTGGACTGATGAGGGATCCACTGCCCCATGCTGGGGGCTGAAGGACCCTGCCGTGGGGCTCAGCCCCCTCGGCCCCATCCCAGCCAGGGCCTTCCCCTTCCTCATCCCCTGGGCTCTGGGCTGTCCCTGTGCCCCATCCCTTGGCTGGTGTCACCCTGCATCCACAGAAAGCCACACCGAGGTTTTGGGGTGTTCGGGTGTTTGAGTGCAGCCTCGGGGATGCCAATGGTGCCACCAGGGAGGACAAGAGGAATTTTAGCAGAGGTGGAAGGGGGCAAACATCAACCCCACACTGGGGCGACCGTGTCCTCACAGCGATGTCCCCCTGCACCCCCGCCCCAGAGCAGCCCTGCATCCCGCGGGATCCGCCTGATCTCCCCTTTTCCCTGCCTTCAGCCTCCCGGTGATGCCCGGCCATGCTGGGTGGGGGGGAACCAACACATCCCCTCGCTCTCCCACATCCCCCTTCCCAAACCGAGGGGGCGGAGGGGGCAGCATCACCGGGGCGGGGGAGGGTCACAGCGACCACCATCCTCTGCTCAGCTACCGGGAGGCGGGGGCGGAGGGGGGCCACCGGACCGGGAGCCCCGGGGCCGGGCCGGCTCCGCTGCCGTTATATAACGCGGCTCCATGATGCGGGATGCGGCTAGGGGTGGTTGCGGTGCCGGCGCCGGTATCGGTACCGGTACCGGTAGAACAGGCACCGGCACCGACCCCGGCATCGGCATCGACCCCGGCACCGGCTTTGTGTTGTACAGGGTTTTCCCGAGCGGCTCTTACCTCCAGCCCTGTCTCCCGAAGCTCATGCCATGCCTTGTGCCCGTCTTCTTTCGGTTGCAGCAAAAAATCCCACCGGGAAGAAAACGGCGAATAATCCCCCCGAAAATCCCCGTCGGCAAAGGGGCCGGATCNGGATGGAGAGGCGGAAGGATCGAAGGAGGGATGGAAAAATGGAGGGAAGAATGGAGAGCTGGAGGGAGAAATGGAGGGAGAAATGGAGGAATGAAAGGATGAATGGAGAGGTGGAAGGGTGGAGGGAAGAATGGAGGGATGAGGATGGAGGGGTTGGAGAGGACGGAAGAATGAGGAAATGGAAGGAAGAATGGTGAGAGGAAGGGATGAAGGGATGGAGGAAGAAATAGAAGCATGGATGGAGAGATTGAGGGAGGGATGGAGGGATGGAGAAATGAAGGGAGGGAGGGTTGGAAGCATGGATGGAGGGATGGGGTGGATGGAGAAATGAATAGAGGGAGGGTTGGAAGGATGAACGGAAGGATGGATGGAAGGCTNTGCTGCCAGCCAGCCCAGGGAGCTGGGAGCACACGCACACGCGCGTTTGCACACACGCACACGCGTGTCACCGGCGGAGGCTGTTAAAGGGACACGGCCACCGGCAACGATAATGGAGCGCGCTGGCAACGCACCGGCATCGGCACCGGGAGAGGCGAGGTGAGGGTGCGGGACACGGGNAAGGATGAACGGAAGGATGGATGGAAGGCTGGATGGACAGACAGATGCTTGCTCTGGCTCTCTCCCCACCAGGGCATGGCAGGCTGGAGATCCTGGTGCAGATCCTGCTG
The DNA here is from genome assembly GCA_013397155.1 of Irena cyanogastra. Lineage (NCBI taxonomy): Eukaryota > Metazoa > Chordata > Aves > Passeriformes > Irenidae > Irena > Irena cyanogastra. Next base: position 5,808 of record VWZV01014042.1, on the reverse strand, counting down.
CAGACCTTGCTTACGCCGGCAGCTGCCCCGGCTGTGCTGACAGCCCCTGGGGCTCAGTGGTGACACTCTGCTCCAGCACCCCCAGGGGCAGCAGGCACCTGGGACAGGCTGCTGTGCCCACATGCTGGGAGGAATCACCTGCCCAAGCCACGTCTGGCACTGCGACCTGCTGGGGGCTGTCCCACAGCTGTCCCCCACGTCCAAGCACCCCCAGCTCAGCACCCACCCAGCACTCCCAGCTTGGGCCCAGCTTCACCACTGCTCCCTGAACTGGAGGGAACTGGCCAGCAGCCACATTCCAGCCCATCCACTCTGCCTTCCCCTGGCACGGCCCCACGTCAGCAGCAGGTCCAGCTCGCCGCCAGCCCTGGGGAGGCTGAGGGAGCTGCCGGCATCGGCGCCTGCCTCCTGCTTCCATTATTTATAAGGCAGGTTGGGTTTCACTCTGGCAGCTGGGAGGGGGCTTGGGGGAGGAGACTGTGCACACACTCACACTCATACTCACACTCACACTCACATCCTCAGCACACCCTGCCCAGTGGGTGACAAGTACAGGAGAAGGTGCTGGAGCGGACAGTGACAGCAGGGATGTGTGGATCTGTGACTTCATCCAGGAGCCACATGTTTCCCCATCGCCTGAGGAACTGCAGGTCCTTCTCTCCACAGTCCTTGTCCCCCAGCTTGGTCCCCAAGGAGGCATTCCAGGGGAACTGACTTGCCTGGGAGCAAGGGCTGTGGTGCAGCCCTTGGGGACACACTCTGCACCCAGAGCAGGCCGGGTGCCATTGGGTCTGGCAGGCACCGGGAGGGAGTGGGGCCTCCTGAATGGTCCCTGATGTCCCCTTGGTCCTGATATAGGCCCATTGTCACTGACCCCTCCCACCTCCAGGACTCAGAGGAGACAAGTTGTTGTAGCTCCGTGTCCTGGGGACATTTTCATGCCAAGAAGGCTGAAAACTCCTTCAACAGGAGGAGCCCTGGGCAAAAGGAGACTCCACGTGTGTATATGTCCCTTGGGAAGGGGACACAGCTGGGGTGCCACCAGTCCAGGGGGTACCTCCATCCCGAGTGCCTGGTGCTGGTCACCCCACCTCACTCTGCAGCCACAGGTCACCATCACAAGCCTCCTGAGCCCCCTGCTCCGCGAGGCCTGTCCCTGCCGAGGGCCAGGAGGGCGGTGGCCAGTGTCCCCGCTCTCAGGCCAGGCCAGCAGCCGAGAGCCAAGTGACACGGCTCCCGCAGCCCTCTGCTCCCCTCCCATTCCAGGGCCCCGGGGGTGCTGGAGCTCGCACCCAGCCTGTCCCCACGGCGCTGGGAGCCCGGGCCGAGCCTTCCCGGTGCAGCTGGAGCATCCCCGGTCCGGCAGGAGCGGCGGCGGCCGGGCTGGACCGCAGTGCGCCGGGGGCCGTCGCCGCAGCAACCGCCGTCGCCTAGCGCCGCTGTCTCCCGGTAACCCGTCGCCTAGCAATGGGGGATTTTTCACAGCTCGGGATGAAGAGTTGAAAGTTATTTTTAGCCCGGGTTGCGAATCAATAGGCAGCTCCATTCGCTGCCCCGCAGGATGCAGGCGCGGGGCCCGGCGGGGGGGGGAGCAGGGGGGTCTGTCCAGCCTGGGGTCACCGCGCTGCCACNCCCCGGGCTCAGCCCCTTCTGTGCTGACCCCGGGCTCAGAGCTCTTCCCTGCCGAGGACCTGATTCCCCCTCAGATTCCCCCCATCCGGGCCACGTGCGGGTGAGGGTGGGTGAGGACATGACGACTTTCAGGCTCCTGTGGGGACCCTCAGAGAGAGATGGGGATGGTCACACTGCTGCAGTGACCCTATTCTCACTCTGAGGACCCTCATCTTATTGTGGGGACTCTCAACCAGCCATGAGGACTCTCCCCCAGTTGCTGGGAGCCTCATCCTTTCATGGCAACCTTCTCCCACTAATGTGGACCCCACCTGGCCATGGGACCCCCACCTTTCCGTGGTGACCCCACCTTGACATGGTGACCCCACCTTGCTGTGGTGACACCACCTTGCTATGGTGACCCCACCTGGCCATGGGATCCCCTCCTTTCCATGGTGACCCCACCTTGGCATGGTGACCCCAGTTGGCCATGGGATCCTCTCCTTTCCATGTGGACTCCATCTTTGCTTTGGGGATCCCCACCTTGCCGTTGGGGACCCTTGCCCTGCCTTGAGGACCCTCCCCCGTGCATCCCTTCCTGACAGGCTCCCTGAGCTCCCCGAGCCTTTCCAGGGCACATTCCCACTCTCAGGGACACCAGCCTCGAGGTCTGGATGAGAGGGGACACTGGGGGGGGGTGGGACAGAGCCAGCTGGATTCCATGGGGAGGAGCTCAGGTTGTCCCTGCACGTCCCCAAGGACAGGCTGGCAGCTGAGCTGAGGCTCCTGAGCTATTTTTTAAAGACGAGGTGGGTGCCTCCCACAGCCACAGCTCCTTCGGGTGCTGCGCTGGGTGGGAGAGCTCCCCATGCAGCCTGGGGGGATGGGAAGCTGCAACGGGGACAGCCTGGGGACCCCCAGCCCCTGAGCAGCCCCCCAAAGTCCCAGCTGCCCCAAATCTCCCTTTTGCCTTTCCAGGAGTGTTTTTGCCCCTGGACACAGCTCAGCCTGGAGCATCCCTGCCCATGCCATCACCCACCCATGGCACAGCGTGGAGGGTGTCCAGAGCCACCCCACAAGGACAAGGACATTCTGTGGTCAGCCTAGATGTCCCAGGGACCTGCCAGAAACTCCAGGAGTGAGACGGAGCAGGGTGGGGGGGAGGGGCTGGGAAGCTGCCCAGGAAAGAAAAAGCTTTGGGGTGACCCATCAGGAAGAGACAAGATCATCAACATCAGAGAAAGCTCCTGCCATGGAGGACGGAGTGCTCTGTGAGTGGCAGAGGGGTCTGGGACAGAGCAATCCTGGAGGAGTCAGAGCGGGTCCAGAGGGGGCACGGAAATGCTCGGGGGCTGGAAGAATCTGTCTTGTGGGGAAAGGCTGGGAGAGCTGGGGCTATCCAGCCTGGAGGAGGAAACCTTCTGGCATCCTGGTGATACTTAAGGGATCTTGGAAGAGTGATAGAGAGAGGTTTCGCCAGGAACTGTAGAGAAAGAAGAAGGGGAGACAGTTTTCAGCTGGAAGAGGGTGCGTTTAGATTGGATAAAAGCAGGAAACGCGCTGTGGGAGAAGCTGGAGGAGCTGCGGGCGCCCGCGGGGCCGGAGCAGCCCGGCCCGGTGTGACATGTCCCTGCCCAGGGCAGGGGTGGCACCGGGTGCTCCTCGGAGGTCCTGTTGGATGAGTTGAAGTTCTGCTCCCCGGCGGGACGCGTTTTTCCCCAGCCCGGAGGGTCCCCTCGCCCGGGGGTGGCGGTTCCCGGCCGCTGCCCGCGGTCACCAGAGGGCACTGCGAGCCCGAGCATCCCGGAGCGGCCCGAGGGCTCCGGGGCCGAGCGGACACGCAGCGGGGCCCGGCGGCTTCGGGGAGCTCCCGGGGGCGGCCGGCACTCGGACCCCCCACTCCTCCCCAGTCCCACGGGGACAACACCCCTGCGCCAGCCAGGGACGAGGAGGGGGGGGCCAGGGGACACGGCGACTCTGGGGACAGTCAGGGGACGGCCACCAGACAGAGCTCCGGGCACTGCTGGCTTCTCGGTGGCGCACAGAGCTGCGCAGCGCCACGGGCTGGTCCGCAGGTCTGAGACGATTGCGGGGCGCTGCGGGAGCCCAGTCCCGGCTCAGCCTCAGCTGCGGTGGCTGCTCCAAGGGGGCTCCGGGAGCGCCCGGTGGCCGTGCCCCGACTGCGGGGTGCCCCATACCGTGCGGAGGGAGGGAAGCCAGGGCTGGTGGTGCCGCTGGTGCCGCGGTTTCTCCAGTAACACCCAGTTAAGGTGGGTCGGGGGCTGTGGAGGGCGCCAGGGGCTCAGCCTCACCCCGGGGCGCTGGCGCTAGGGCAGACACTGCCATGTGCCTGCGGGGACGGTGGCACCGTGTCCCACCTCCCTGCATCCTGGGGAGTCCCGAGGGAACCTCGCCGCAGAGTGCTGAGCACCCCTCTGGGCCGGGGATCAGTCTGGGTGGGGAGAAGTCCTGGCGTGGGGACACCAGTGCCTGCTGTCACCCTGCCACTGGTGCCACGTCTCCCCTGGTGCCACCTCACCCCTGGGCACTTGGCCAAAGCATTCGTGGGGTCCCTGGCTGGCTTCCTTGCCCAGCTCCGAGCCCAGCCGGTTCCACTGCCTCACTGTGTCACCGGGCCGGCCACGGGACCGTGTCCCCGCCGTGCCGGGGTCACTGTGACCCTCCGGGGCACAGCCAGACCCTTGACCCAGCCACCCTCTGGCAAACCCCACGTTGCAACTGGTGGGCTCGGCACGAGGGCCAGCGGGCAGAGAGCCGCCCACCCCGAGCCCCAGCCCAGCCTAGCCCCCCGACACCCCGACATCCCGACCCGCTCCACCTTAACCCACTGCCCCTCCGGCCCCTCATTTTCCACGGATTCCAGCAGCATGACTTCTTTCAGCATCATTTCATGGCCAGAGGGCTGTGAATCCTCCTCTCCCCGCCTGCCTCCCCCCTCCCCTTCCCCCCTTCCCCTCTTTCTTCCCACCATCCCAATTTACAATCCCTCATTTCCATTCCGCTCCACCCTCTGGCCGGGGACTTTGTTCCCGGCCTGTATCATCCCATCCCAATTGTTCCGTGTTTATTTCAAACGTTTTGGCGGGCTGTCACTGGATGGAAACTTAATTAATGGTGGGGTCTGTAGTGGTGGCACAATAGCTGCTGGAAGGGAGGGGATAGAAAGAAATCCCCAGGTTTGGAGGGAGGGAATTCGGGGTTCGGATGTGCTTGACGCCGTGTCAGGCCCGGCGCCACGTGCCTGGGCTCCCCCGGTTAGAAAAGTGTCTCCGTGGGGAGAGGGACGCTGCTGGTGATGGGGGGAGGTTATAAGGAGGTTGGGGGGGTGTAACTTTTGGGGTACACAGTTCTGAGGGGTGTAAACCAGGGGGCTGTAGTGTGGGGTGTGCATAGCCTGGGTTGCCTGTAGCCTGGGCTGGTATGGGTGGGGTTGTGCAGGGTTGGGGTGTGCATAAGTCGGAGTGTGTAGAGCCTGGGGCGCAGAACTCAGGGTGCAGGGAACCTGTGGTGTGTGTAACTCTTGGGGTACACAGTTCTGGGGGGGGGTTATGTAAACCAGGGGGGCTGTAGTGTGGGGTGTGCACAGATTGGGGTATACCCAGCCAGGGGCAGCCCCACATGTGCATGGCTTGGGGTGTACGTGACCGTGCCTGTGCAAATCCTGGGGTGCACCTGGCCTGGGTGTGTGCAGGTCCGGGGGTGCACACTTCTGGAGGGATGCACAAACAGAGAGGGACAGCCTGGGCTGTTCATAGCCTGGGCTACGCCTGTGGCCTGGCTGTGCACAGTTGGGCGTGTACAGACAGGGCTGGCTGCAGCCTGGGGTGCGCAAATTCGGGGTGTACCTGGCCTGGGGTGCTCGCAGTTTGGGGTGTGCACAGTTGGGGTGCTCACAGTTTGGGGTGTGCACAGTTTGGGGTGCTCACAGTTTGGGGTGCACACAGCTGGGGTGTTCCCAGCCCGGGGTGCTGTAGCCGTGGCTGTCACAGCCATGGGCCTACGGAATTCAGGGTGCACCCCCGGGGGGCGGATCCGTAACCTGGGGTACCCCAGCCCTGCCCCGGGGGGCTCCGGGGATGCCGCTGCGGTGGATGCCGGTGCTCCCGGCGGTGGGGAGGGGGCCTCGGGGGCGGCTCCCGTGCCCGCCCCTCCGCCGCCATTGGCGGAAAGTTCGGG
>VWZV01014040.1:38986-49167 GCA_013397155.1 Irena cyanogastra | reverse complement strand
CCCATGTGTCCCACTGCCCCCCGAGTGTCCCACAGCCCCGCAGGGACAGACCCCCAAGTGTCTCACAGTCCCCACGTGTCCCACAGCCCCCCAGGTGTCCCACAGCCCCATGGATGGCCAGATGTCTCCCACAGCCCCACAGTCAGCTCCACATCATTCCCCTCTGCCCAGCACTCCCCCTGTGGTGCTGCCCACCCCCATGACCCCTGTGCCAGCTCAGCGGCCCGGGGGGGTCACTGACAGGCACCCCGATCCCCTCTGTCCCCCCAGCCCTGAAGGCCCTGGAGAGCTCGAGCCGGCGGGCACTGCAGGGTCTCGTGTTCCTGGTGGGCAACGGGCTGGGGCTGGCACTGGCCCTCTACAAGTGCCAGGCCATGGGGCTGCTGCCCACCCGCCCTTCCGACTGGCTGGCCTTTGTCACCCCCCCACAGGTGAGCCGGGCTCCTGGGGACACCCCCGGCGTCAGGGGTGCTGGCTCAGGTGCCCGGGACCCCCACTCACCCCTCCTCTCTCCCTTCTCTCGGCAGAGAATGGAGTTCACTGGGGGGGGCCTGATCTTGTGACCCCCTGCACCCACCCAGCAATAAAGGCAATGGCAGGATGGTGACATCGTTTCTGGGGGGAATTCTGGGGGTTTGGGTGGACTGAAAAATGTTTATTGGGCTGTACTGGGAGTGCACTGGGATAGCACTGAGATCTGTACTGGGAGTGCCCTGGGAACCTTGGGAGCTGCAGTGGGAGCTCTGGGGCGTGCACTGGGCTGCTCTCAGAGCCACAGGACCCACGCTGGCAGCCACACTGGGAGCACTGGGAATGTACCTGTGGCCCGCAGGGGAGAGCTGCAGCCTGAGGCTGGCTCTGCCCTGGAAGCACTGGGTTCATGCTGGGAACACGGGGGATCACATCAGGATCTGACTGTGGGTCATGCTGGTGGTGTACTGAGAGCACTGGGCCATACTGGGATCCTGCCTGCAGAGCTGTGGCTCACTAGCATTGTACTGGGACTGCTGGGGGCATGGTGGAAGCACTGGGCACATACTGGGATTGTGCCAGAACACCTGTGGTGCAGGCCAGTGTTGTACTGGGAGCACTGGGCCCACACTGGTGCTGGGTGTGCCCACACTGTTGGTTTCTGCCACATTTTGCCGTTTTACTTTGGTGCTTTCCCCATTTTGACTGTTTTCCTCACCACTTCTTGCCCATTTGTGCGCCATTTTTGCCCATTTCCCTCATTCTTTCATACTTTTTTTCCCATTTTTGCAGCAATTTCTCCCACTGTTGCTCCCAGTAGAGCCCAAGCCTCTGCTTCCCAGTATGGAGCAGTGCCTCCCAGTATAGCCTTGTGCCCTCCCCAGGACTCTGGGTGTGATCCAGGACTCCAGAATGATGTTATCGTGGCCCAGAGCCCAGTCCTAGTGTATCCCACCAGCTCCCAGTGCTTTCCACACCTCCCCGGTGTTCCCAGTGGCACCACAGCTGCACTGGGGCCTGGGATGGGGCAGGGCCTCCTCCTGATGCCATCAGAAACAGGCTGTCACAGCTGGCTCAGCTGACCTGTCCTGGGTGTCACCGGGCGTGGTGACCCCAGGCACAGCCTTCCCCGATGGCCACACCTCCCAGTGGGGCCCTGGCCAGTGCAGCCTTTCCTCCCACAGACTCAGCCAGGTGGGAGAATCCCTCCCAGCCCAGAGAGTCCCAGCTGTGCCCCATCCCCACCCTGTCCCCAGCCCAGAGCTCTGAGTGCCACCTCCAGCCCTGCCTGGGCCACCTCCAGGGCTGGGCACTCCAACCCTCCCTGGGCAGCCCCTGCCAAGGCCTGAGCCCCCTTTCCATGGGGAAATTCCTGCTGCTGTCCCCCCTGAGCCTGCCCTGGCCCAGCCTGAGGCCGTTCCCTCTCCTCCTGTCCCTGTTCCCTGGGAGCAGAGCCTGACCCCCTGGCTGTCCCCTCCTGTTACCATCAGTAGAAACAAACCTCCCTAACAGCAGAGCAGCCTTGAGCAGCAGCCATTCCTCATTCAGCTGCAGGCGTGAGGGGCTGTCTCCTCTCAAAGATTGCCATGCTGACCACAGAAAAGGCTCCTGTTCCCAGGCTGTTTTACCTGCGTGCTCACAGGTTTTCCCAGCAAAAACACGTGGTAACCATTTCCCTGAAGTCGTCAACACGCATTCCCTCCCACCAGCACGTGCATCCTCCTGTCCTGGCTGTGTCTTTGGTGGTCCCTGATGCCCAGTGACCCCCCAGTTGAGTCTGACCACTCGGTGAACTGGTGCTATTATGCCCAGTTAGGAGAAAGGCTGGCATAGCTGGCCCAGCTCAATAATTTGTGAGGCTTTGAGTCAGTGGAGTGTGGTTTCTTATTCCTTTCCTTGGTTAATGTTTATTGTACTTTTGATTGTACACTTCCATAGTCTAACGATTTTGCTAAATGATCATTGTATTAACCCACCAGGTGCAATCAATTCTTCATCTGGCAACATTGTCAGGAGCTGTGCAGAGCCACAAGGTCCCCCTTGAGCCTCCTTTGCTCCAGGCTGAGCCTTCCCAGCTCCCTCAGCCCCTCCTGGGGCTCCATTCCCTCCCCAGCTCTCCCAGCCCCTCCTGGGGCTCCATTCCCTCCCCAGCTCTCCCAGCCCCTCCTGGGGCTCCATTCCCTCCCCAGCTCTCCCAGCCCCTCCTGGGGCTCCATTCCCTCCCCAGCTCTCCCAGCCCCTCCTGGGGCTCCATTCCCTCCCCAGCTCTCCCAGCCCCTCCTGGGGCTCCAGACTCTTCCCCAGCCTCTCCTGGGCCTCCATTCCCTTCCCGGCTCCCTCAGCCCCTCCTGGGGCTCCAGACTCTTCCCCAGCCCCTCCTGGGGCTCCATTCCCTCCCCAGCTCTCCCAGCCCCTCCTGGGGCTCCAGACCCTCCAGCCCCTTCCAGCTCCAGCCGAGGGCTGAGCTGGGCACAGCCCTGGAGAGGGAGCCTCAGCAGGGCCAGCACAGGGACAGTCAGTGCCTGGGGCTGCTGGCCACACACACTGTCCCTGACACAGCCCAGGTGCCCTTGGCCTCCTTGGCCACCTGGAATCACGTCCAGGATTCCATGCTCTGGTGTTTCCAGCTGTGGAGGCTGCCTGCTCCAGCTGTGTCTCCCAGGGCACTCTGCACACTGATGCCAGTGGGAGGGTCTCCTTCCCTGTGTCTGCCCCATTCCCTGAAGTTTTGGCAAGGCCACGCTGCTGCCGTTTGAGCTCAGACACCACTGCCATCCTGGCACGGCAGCAGGGAGTCACAGCAGGTGGTGGGACCATGTGACAGAGTCCCTGGGAGTGACACAGCCTGCCCTGGGAAGGGACCCCGTTAGCAAAACCAGTGGCCAGTAAGGCAAGGAGACACAGATGTGGGTTACCAGTGGGAAGAGTTTGTGAAGGAATGCCTGGCTAGTGCTGGAAAATCAGAGAGCTGCCCTATGGCAGGTGCCCAGAGCTGGGATGAGTGGATCCTCTGTGAGAACGCCAAGGCACAGAAACAGCTGCCCTGAGGGGCACGAGTGCCTGGGGATGCCATGGGGATCTCACATGGATCAGGGCTCGTGCTGGACCCGGGCACAGCTTTGTGCTGTTTTACATCCTCTCCCCAAGGTCAGTGTGTAACACACCACAGCCAGACCCTCAGAGCCCCGTCCCTGCTGTCAGGACTGTCCCCAGCACTGTCCCCCACCAGGACTAGGACATGGTGTGGACATCCCTGGGCCAGAGCAGGAGAAAAATTCCCCTTCTGAGACAAGAGGGGGAAAAGCATCTTCCTGCCTGCAGCCAGCAGGTCACCTGAGCTCAGGAATGCCTGGATTCATTTCCCAGGGGGATCCAGAGCCTCATGCAGATGGATAGTTTCCCTGGATGCAGCAGGCACCCGAGGCTCCAGGCAGGGAGTCTCCAAGGGACTGGGTTAGGCTCCCAAATTAACACCCAGTTCCCAAACCTGGGCTGCACGTGCAGGGCCCCCTGCCCCGGGCTGAGCCAAGGACAGATCCCGGCGGTTCCTGGGCCACCAGAGCTGGCACAGCAGGCGGGAGGCACCCAGCTGCCCTGCCCTGCCACTCCCTGTCTGCCCTGCAGCCCCTGCAGACACAGCCCCTCCTGCCCCTCCCCTGCAGGGGCTCGGCCTGGCAATAATCCCAGCCAGCTCCTGACCTGGGACCATCACAAATAAAGCAGGACCAGGGCCCAGTGACACGGCTGCTCGCCCGTTTATTTCCAATCAGGCTGTTGGTGAGCTGGGCGTTGCACACGGACAGGGGGAGAGGCGGAGCAGCGTGCGGCACGGACGGGGCCTGGTTCACAGCACACGGAGCGTGCTGCCACGGTCACTGCGCCGCAGGGAGCGCAGCCCTGGCCGGGCTGCAGCGACGCTCGGGAGCCATGCGGCGCTGGCTGTGCCAGGGGAGCGCTGCAGTTCATCCCGCGGGCCCGCGGCGGTCAAAGACTGTCCAGCTTCTTCAGGATGAACGGAGCTGAGGGAGGAAACAACGCCGAGTCGGGCGCGGTGCGCGGCGAGACTGCTGCGAGTCTGTGCGGCACACGGACACCCCGACCGCGCTCGGGACACCGCGCCCGCGGAGGAGCTCGGGCCCGGCACAGCCCCGGAGCGCGGGCCCGGCACAGCCCCGGAGCGCGGGATCGGCACATGCTGGGAGCTCGGGCCCGGCACAGCCCCGGAGCGCGGGCCTGGCACAGCCCCGGTGCTCGGGATCGGCACATGCTGGGAGCTCGGGCCCAGAAGAGCCCCGCTGCTCGGGCCCGGCACAGCCCCGGAGCGCGGGCCCAGGACATCCCGGGAGCGCGGCCCGGCACATGGCGGGCCCGGGACACCCGGTCACTCACTGATCCGCAGCAGTGCGACGTAGATGAGGAAGTTGCGGACGGAGGAGAGCACATCGCGGCGCATCTTCCGCCGGAGCTCCTCCGGGTCCATCTTGGGCCCCAGCCCCTCGATGCGGAACATCTCGGACCGGAGCTCGGACCCGGTCCCGACCCGGCCCCGGCGCCGCTAGCGGCCACGCGCGGCGGAACCACGTGACCACGGCGGCGCACGCGCACGGAGCGCTGAGACGGCGCCGGCGCGCGGAGATGGCGTCACTTCCGGCCGGGCGTGAGGGGAGAGGGACAAGGAGCAGGGGCAAGGAAGAGAGACGGGGACAGTGACAGGGATTGGGAGCGGGACAGGGACAAGGAACAGGGACAGCGTCAGGGATGGGGACAGAGATGAGGACAGGGACTGCGGCAGGGACAGCGACAGCTCAGTCCGCGGCGTGTCGCGAGCCGTGCTCGGGCACGGGCGGGGCTGCAGGGGTGGAGGGATCGGCTCCCCCGGAGCCCCGTGTGCCGCTGGAGCTCTGGGCACTCCAGCCCCAGCAGAGGAGATCGGACCCTGTCCTGAGCTCGGGCAGGGCGGCCCCGGCCGGCAGAGCTGCCTCGGCAGGGCCGGGCTGGGCAGCCGCGGCGGCTCCTTACCAGCAGCAGGGAGGCCGGGCAGGCTGCGAGCTCAGGACAGGTCAGATCTCCTTTCCCGGAGTGCCCAAAGCTCCAAGGGCAGCGGGCACCCTTTCCTGGGCAGCCTCCAGGCGCGCAGGGCTGCTGGCAGCACGGCACCCGGAGCACAGGAGTGCTGCCCGAGGTGCACACGGCGCTGGCGGCCCGAGAGGAGAGCCGGCAGAGCCGTGCGGCTCCACTCAGCCTCCCGCAGGATGCCTGCGCTCTGCAGGCAGACAGACAGACAGATAGTTAAAGGGATCTCCCCCGGCTGAGCTGCCCGTGACCCGAGGCACAGGCAGTGACACAGGGTCCCGCTGTGGCAGTGGTGGCAGGGCTGCTGGGGCAGTCCTGGCTGCGGCCCGGCCAGCTGGGCGAGGAGCAGCGCTCCCAGAGCAGCCCCGGGCCAGCAGCCACGGGTCAATCCCAGCCAGCCCGGAGCCTGTCCCAGCACAGGAGGTGGAGCACTGCCCTGAGAGCCTTCTGCAGAGTCCCCAGGGAAATGACAGCTCAGCTGCCCAGTCCCTGCTGGCAGACGCAGCTCCAGCAGACTTCGTCGTTCGCTGTGGCTGCTGCTCTCTGCAGTCCTGGCTGGCAGAGCAGACTGGCAGGCTCCAAGCCCCTTCTGGCAGCACACCAGGAGTCTCACCCTGCAGTTTGTGCCTGCTAATCCTCCAGTCTTGCTCTCTGTTGGGAAGTGGGAGAGGGGCTGTTTTCCTGAGCGCCGCTCAGGAGGAGATGGAGGAATGTCAGCAAATCCGGGCAAAGCCGAGTGGAACACTGTCGGCCTGTCCCAGAGGATGGAGAGACAGACTCCAAGGTTTCGTTGAATCAGAAGGCTATATCCTTTATTGTAACAATGCAATCTCTTTATAGGGTCTTTCACTAACAGTTAATTGATTGGCTAAATGACACAAGGCCTCTCTACCACCACTGGGTGAGATACAGAGAGCATGTCTGGAGAGCACACACAAGGATAGAACAAACTAAAGGGAAAAACAGCACCTGTTATTGTGAGAACACCAGATGCTTACAAAACCTCTGTCATTGCCTCCCTGAGAACATGAAATTCTTCACAGAGCTGTTCCTTACGAAGGAAACTGCTTTCCCTTGGGAAAGTCAGGGCTTGCTGCTGAATTTTTCTAAGTCCCACTGAAAGTCAGCCCCAGAAAACACAAGACAGGATTGAGCAGGGACTGGAGCCAGGAGGGGACAGAGGTGCTGCTGAGGGGCAGTGCAGGTGGGGCTCTGCCAGGACAGGGACTGGGGAAGGTGTTCACTGGAACCAGCTCATTCTGCTCATCTTTTGAGCAGAGAGGGAGAGGGAGGGATGGAAAACATTTCCTGTGGGAGATGCTCCCACTGGATAGGCTGCAGACTTCAGGTGTGAAGTGACTGTCAAGGCAGAGAAGGCCTCGGCTTTGCATTTTGGCACCGTCCTGAGCTGTCCTTGGAATGTTTGTGGCAATTTCCAGGATTCCCTCAAGCCTCCGGCCTCCAAAGCTTGGACATTTCATGCCACAATTACCTCTTGAGTGCAGTCAGCCCTGCAATTCCAGGGGAATATTCCCTTCCATTCCTGGAGCTGCAGGGAGATGCCTTGTCTGGGCACTGATGACGCTGACACCCTGAGCTGTCTGAGCAGAGCACTGCCCTGCGTGGGGCAGGTGACAGCAGGAGGGGCTGAGAGAGGGGCAGACATGGCCACGGGGACAGCTGGGCCTCCAGGGGTTATGGAGCTGTGGTATGAGGAGGGGCCAGGCTCCACAGGTAGGGGAGAGAAGCACTGCAGCCTCCAGGGGCAAGGGCAGAGCTCCTCAGCCACTGTCGTGGCACATAATGCTCAGATAATACCGAGGTAAAGCTGTCAGAAACGCTGAATTACACACAGATCTTAAAAAAACCCACATAATAGTGATGCCTCAGGGTTTAGCTTTTATATTTTTCAGGTTCTGTGCTGCTTTAGTGTGTGGGTCTGAGCTTCATATCAGGGCATGGTGAGCTCTCTGCACAGAGCAGGGAGACAAAACAATTCCTGCTCCAGCTGGGGACCAAGGACAAATGATCCAAACCTCAGCCCAAGAGCACAAACACCGTGGGCTGGAGAGAGAAAAACAAGCAGGATGGGAGTGCAGAAGCTAAAGCTGGAATTGGACAATGAACTCCAAGGTGCAAATGGAGCAGAACTGATCCCAGTGACAGAGCCCGTGCCCGGGCTGCATTTTGGGACCATTTTGGTTCATCTTGGGTGCAGCCCTGGCTGGGCTCTTGTGCTGCCCAAGGTGGATCCATTGAGGATGTAATTTTAATAAGTACCTACTTTATTCTGTAACTCTGCCCAGCCTCTGCTCTAGGGCAGCCTTCCCAAGGCATCAATAGCAATGGGGAAAAACAGTTACGGGCTGGCTGTTCCTCTGGGAGGAGACTGAGCAGGCAAAGGAAGTACAAGGATTTGAAGAAGGGCCAATGTGAAAAGGGATTGCAGAGATCTGCAGATGTTGTGTCAGTGCTGTGAGGAGGAAGCAGCCAGGCAGCCCGTGTGTGATCAGCCCTGCTGGAGCACTACACCACAGCTGCCTTGGCCATGGTGGTACCGAAATCAGCTGATCAGATCCCTGACACAATGGAGCATTGAGAACCTGCCATTCTTTATTTGGTTACATGCACAAGGGGACAGCTCCTCTGAAATATCGTGCATGTGGAGCACAGAACAGGCTCCTGTTTGGATTCTGTATTTTACAGACATACTCATTTATTTTCCTGGAATAAGCATACATAGGATAGTCATTTCCCCAAAATCGGTAACCTATGTTCCCTTCCCTTTGCTTGTGGATTCTTCTGTCCTGGGGGGCTCCCGGAGGTCGCAGACCCCAGAGTTGCAGCTGAGCACTTGAGGAGCTGGTGTTCCTTTCCAAACACGGAGCTGAGCGGGCAGGACTGGGCTGGTGCCTCTCCATTCCCCTTGGTTAACGTTTGACTTGGTGCTACAGAATGAGCATTGTGTGGTTCCACAGGACAGGGGCTTTTGGAGAATAACTATTGTGTGGGCCCACGAGGTGTGCAGACAGCTCTTGCTGCACATCACACCTGCTGTCCTGGGGAGCACAGAGGCCTGGGCACACCTGGGGAACGGGCTGAAGGCCCAGCAGTGCAGACGGGGTGCAGCTGCTGTGTGCCAGGGCTTGGGCAGCTCTCTGCCAGGGCTTAGAAACAGGTGCAGCTTTTCCTAGCTGAGAGCACGTTGGCACGGGCACACAGGTTATGGATTTGCACTGGTGTGCAGACCAGCCTCACAGGGTCACTGCTCACACCAGCCTGCTCAGCACCACGTGAGTCAAGGAGTGTTTCGGGTACGGGGCACAGGCACGGGCTCCTCACCCCAAGGGCAAAGCCAGCAGGCAGCTTTGGTTCTGGCTGCTTCTTGCCATTGCTGTGGGTAATCTTTCTGGAAAACTGTGGGATCTACGTGGAAACAAGCTGCAGTTTGTTTGCAGTCTCCAAGGAGTGGAGCCTGCAGGTGACAGTGGCAGGGCTGCATGCTGGGTGGGATGCAGAGGAGAGGGGATGGCTGAGCAGAGCTGCCTGGGAATCTGGCAGAGCCCAGACATTCCAGCTGAAAGTCAGGCTTCTCTCCCCATTGGGTTCCCCTGCTCCCATGAAGACCTGGAACTATGATAAGGCACAGCTGGTGCAGACATCAGGAAAGAAACAGCCCACAGAAATTAAAACTGCCCTGATAATTATTCTGAGACCTCAGTCAGGTTTCTAGCAGCAAGGAACTCACCACAGAGGACTGGTTCAGGGGCTGCCCAGTGGTGTCATCCAAGCTGCTCCCGCACGGTGGAGACGGCTGATGGACAGCTGGAGGGACAGCATGCCTTCCTCCTGGAAAAGGCAGCCTTAGGCTGGCCTGGCCCCTCTGCTTCCACTGGTGAGACGTGCAGGAGCACCAGGGAGCTCCACTGCCCGCACTGGCCCAGATCCAGAGCTGTCAGAGCTGCAGAACAAAGCTTTCCAGAGGGCTGGGCAGCCTGGCAGCAGCACCACGGGGAGGCGAGGCAGGTGGGGCTGGAGCCTTGGTGCTGCTGCCACAGCACCTGAGGAGTCAGTGCTGGTACAGCACCCATGGCAGCACCTGGCTCTGGTGGCTCTGGGCACCTGGCTCTGTCCCACGGAGAGCCTTGCTGCGTGCCTGCCCGCTGGGCCCAGCTGTGCTCCTGCCAGCCCGGGGCTCCATGGCCCGGCCGCGCTCCAGGCCCATCACACACACCTGCCAGCCCACAGGTGCCTCCCGGCCTGCAGAACGGTGTCGGGCACAGGACAGTCCCTGCTGGGCACAGGACAGTCCCTGGTGCTGGCAGAGGAGAAGGAGCAGCAGGACAGGGCTCTGCCCTCCAGGTGTGCGGCCACTGGGGCTCAGCACCAGCCGTGTGTGACACAGGAAGCCATGGGCTGGTCACAGGGAGGGCTTCCTCACCCTCCAAGGTCACGGTCCCACCAGGATCCCCAGACAGCCCTGTCCAGCCATGAACCATGTGTGACCCACTGGCCTGAGCCCACCCCGATCCCCCTGCCTGCCCTGGGGCAGAGGAGCCAGGATGTTCCTCCAGGATCACACTCCTGCTCCTCCAGGATCACAGCTCCTGTTCCTTCCTCCAGGATCACAGCTCCTG
>VWZV01014040.1:2199-33135 GCA_013397155.1 Irena cyanogastra | reverse complement strand
CCACCGGGTGTCTCTCGTTCAGGCCGCGGGCTCCGTTCCCTTCTCTGCGCGCTGGGGTGATGATTTAGCGGTTTCTGTCCGATCTTGCCCCAAACGCCATGGGCTGCTTTCCTTGTCGGTGCGAGGAAGCCACAGACGTGCGCGCCGCTCTCCCTAAGAACAAAACCTCTCCACAGTTCTCAGCTGTTGAATTCACGGCCAGTGATCTTGGCTTCTTAACCAGAATGGGGAAAGTATTGTGGGAGAAGTTTCGCCTGGCTGGGGGAGCAGGAGGGAGAGTGAGTGCAAGATGTGGGTGTCAGGGGCATCGCCGTGAGGTCCCCGCGGGGCAGCTGGGCACGGAGCTCCAGAGCAGAGCAGACAGGCAGTGCGTGCTCTCTGGAGGGTGTCAGAGGTTTGTACCACTGCCCAAAGGTTCGGGTTTGCTCCGTCTGTGCGTGCTCACCTGGCTCCCCGAGCCCTGGAAGCTCACCTGCCGGCTCCTCCCAGGTAACGTGTTCAGGTGCGTTTGGTGCTCTGCATCTCCTGAGCACTGTGCGTGTTCACTGGCAGGCTCACAGCTGCTTGTGGCTCCTTCTTGCCGGTGTGTTTGCTCCAGTCCTGGGAAGCTTCCTGAAGTTTCTCCTTCCAGGCAGGTTTGGATGAGACTTAACATGCCAGTGGGACGTGTGAGAAAAGTCTGAGTGGTCTAGAGGGGCTGTAACACGGGAAACATTAGATCTCCATTAGAGATGGAGTTTCATTCCAGAGGAGCAGACTTGCTGGCCCAGGGGATTCTGCAGATTTAGAGACGGAAATGACAATCCTGCAGGGTAGGAAGCTCTCAGTGAACCATTTCCTTCACTCTGTCTCTTTCTGTGATTCTGTTCTTGCTCCCATGTGGGGTTCTCTGCAGCAAGGCAGAGATAGAGTTGGGAGATAGAGAGACAGATGTTGAGAGAGCTGTTGTACAACCTGAGAAAAATCCAAGCTGGAAAAGACAAGAATTCTGGAAGTCCGTAGGCAGCGTTTAATTTTCCCTGCTTCAATTCCAGCTGACTCTGGCTGGAGGGGCACTTGCTCATGTCCCCCATCTGTGAATGGACCTGGCCAGGCTGGTGAGGAGCCTCTGGGGCCAGGCTGGGTGGGGAGGCCGAGCGAGGGCACGTGTGAGGGATGGGGAGGACACTGCAGACCCTCTGCCAGCCCGTGGCCCCTCTGCCTCCCTGGGCCAGCCACCAGCAGCAGGCAGATGGCACAGGTTCCCACATGTGTTGCTGTGTAGCTCATCCTGGGTTCTGCTCCCATAAGGTTTGGTGAATTGCCCTCTGGATTCTTGCTGAGCAATCTGCTATCATACAGCTGCTTAATGCTGCTCAGTGCTCTGAGCTCTCTCTTTGTGGGAAGCCTGCCTTTGCAGAGCTGGAGAGAAGCTCTGGGCTCCTCCTCAGAAATGGCTCTGATTGTGGCACTGCATTCCTGAATCAATATTTCTTAAGTGCAGGTATTTTCCCTCTTGTCTTGCTCTTCCTTTCTTGACATTTGCCAAAAGGCCATGCCAAAGCTGCTTCCCAGCACATGCTGAGACCACCTCAGCTGACAGATCTGGAGGAACCTGCTGAGGTGCCTGCTCTGAACTGAGATTTTTCCTCTGTGGAGAGTCCCAGGAAGGCCATGGGAACACTCCAAGGTGCTGAACTCCACAGGCACTTTGGTGGTTCCAGACCTGCAGCAGGACACAGAGACCAGTGACAATATGTGGAGCTCTGCACAGAACCTTTTTTTTGGTGGGCAGGGGGGAGTGGTGTGGTGTGATTCTTTTTGTGGTGTTTTTCCCCTGTGGTGCAGTTTGGCAGTGACATGGCAGTGCTCCTCAGAGGGCAGCTGCTTGGCTCTGGGGCTGTGTGTGCAGCCATGGGGAGGAGGATCCATCCAGGTGCTGGAGGCAGCTCCTTTCCTCTCCGTGGGAGGAGCTGTAAGTCAGGGGAGCAGGAGGAAACGTCCCCTCTGTGCTGGCAGCTCTGGTCCAGGGAGACGGGGCTGGGGGGAGGAAAGTCTTCACACACTTCCACTCCTGTCTATTTTTAGGAGTGAAAGCTCTTCAAGAGGGAAGTATTGATTCTCCTCCTCTCCACCTTGAACGTTCTGTTTGTCGTTTCCTCCAGTTTGTGTGTCATGCACCAAGCACAAAGCTGTTCTGCTCCTCCCCTCGTGCCCCACCAGTCCAGGATGTGCAGCCTCTGCTGGGACCGTTTCTGCTCGGCGCCTGAAGTCTTTGCATGCCCAGGAACTCATGTTTTAAAACTAATTCTGCTCCCTGGGAGCCAGAGTGTGTCTGTGTGAAACCTCCCCACTGTCAGATGAGAGAGGAGAGCAGGGCCATGCAGGTGCTGAATCTCTCCTGCCTTCCCTGGGCTGACAAGGCCCAAATTCTCTTGCTGACAGCAAATTCTCTTGATTTACAGCAGCTGGATGGAGCATGGGGGTGGTTGTAGGTTTTTTTTGTCTGGTTGGGGTTTTTTGTTTGTTTGTTTAGTCTGTTGTTGTTGTTGGGTTTTTTGGTGTTTTATTTTCCTAGCTGTAGAGCTTGTTTGCCACTTTTGGGGGGTTTTTTTGTTTGTTTTTTTTCCTGGTAACATCTCTTTATAGGCAAACATCTGAGTTGCAAGTAGTATCAAAAAACAACAGTGCTTTTTAAAATTTATTTCTTTTTCTGGGTGCTGTGGTGCTGGTGGGTATTCTTTGCCTGGTATCACACAGAAGTACTGAGCACCTGAACACACAGGTTTGTGGCACAGCACAGGTTCTCTTTGTGGGCCAGGGAGGGCCAGAGGAGCAGCTTGGCCACCCCGTGGTGCAGGAGAAATTCTGGCCCTGGCAGTGATCAGGTGGCAGCTGACCTGGGGATGGGGGGATAAACTGGTCTGCACGGACCTCAATCCCATTAGTGACGTCTGGCAGTGTCACCCAGGGTCAGCCAGGGTCAGCCAGTGCTCTGGGAGTGTTTCCTGTGTGCTGCAGTGGCTGAGGGGGCTGTCCCTGGCACACACAGGCACTCGTGGCTGGGAGGGGGCTCTGCTCTGGCCCTCCTGGGCAGCAGTGTCCCCAGCTGTGCTGTCACCCTGTGCAGCACCAGTGCCAGGCACTCTGGGCTGGCCTTCAGCCCGGGCAAGCCCCCCATGAGTGCAGCTCATCTCCTCAAAAACCAGGGGATACCACAGGCGAGTGGGGCACAATGGCCACACTGCTGGGGTTTTATTCTGTTTTCTTTTTTTAATTTTGTTTTTGCAATAATTGTGTTCCTCACACACGCCCGTGGGATGTGGTGGGAGCGCAGAGTGCCACGGGAGCTTTAACCTGGTCCTTTGGCTCAGCTGCCTCCCTGGCTGTGTCTCCAAGAACATCTTTGGAAGCTCTGTGGGAAATGGGTGAGTTACTGCTCTGTCCTCGTGTCTCACCAGAACTGGCTGACCTTCAAAAGCTTTGCTGCAGAGACGCTCAGTCGTGCCAGAGGAGTCTCCTGGTGCAGCCCAGAGCCACGTGTGCCAGGAAGGAGCTCAGCTTTCCTCCCCCTGCCCGGGAGGACGGGCACGTGCTGACCTCTGGGCAGGAGCAGAGCATACCTGGTGGGCTGGGCTGGGACCTCACCTTGGAGCTGCACAGGGAGAGGACATGTCCCCAGAGACACGAGGGGTGCAGTCACACAGCCACAGTGCGGTTTGGGGTGGTAGGCACCTTTAAAGGCCATCTAGTCCTGCTTGGGCAGGGACATCTTCCACTACGCCAGGGTGCTCCAGGCCCCAGTGTCCAACCTGGCCTTGGACACTTCCAGGGCTGGGGCAGCCACAGCTGCTCTGGGCCCCCTGTGCCAGGCTCTCCCCCTCTCACTGTGTATTGTTTTTTGCTTGTATGTAGTCTCACTCTGTCTATTTTACTTTAAACCCATCATCCCCTGTCCTGTCATTACAGGCCCTGCTAAAAATCTGTCCCCATCTTTCTTGTGAGCTCCCTGTAGTCTCTGGAAGGGGCTCTAAGGTCTCTCCAAAGCCCTCTCTTCTCCAGGCTGAGCAACCCCAGCTCTGTCAGCTTTCCTTGTGGCAGAGGTGTTCCAGACCTGTGGGCATTCTCGTGTNCACCCACCAGCACCCCAAGTCCTTGTCCCAGGGCTGCTCTGGAGCCGTGCCTCCTCAGCCAGAGCCCAGCCAGCTCTCTGCTGCTGGCACCCGTCACAGGGACGCTGCCAAGGGCCCTGTGAGTGGAGCTGGGGCTGGACAGCACCCAGAGTTTTACAGCAGCTTATGGCAGCACCTGAGCAGGCATTTCTCTGTCAGCTGCTGCTCCTGCTGCCACGCTCTGCTGGGAGCTAAAACTTAAAACAAACCTTGTAGCAGAAGTACCACAAAAACTTCTGCCTGTCAAAAAATTTTGGTTTGATTAGTTAATACTTTCCATGAAATATTGATGCACTCTCCTTGAAAGTGGGTTTGGTTTTTTCCTTCCTGTGCTGTGCCTGTCCTGACACGGCTGCCAGGTGGCTGCATGCTCTGGTGTGAGCCCTGACCTTCAGGTCTGCTTTGCTCCTGGAGACCCAGAGACAGGCACCTGGGTTTCCTTCCAGACCCTGAGTGCTCTCCAGAAGGGTCAGGTGCCCTGAAAATCCCCATGGAGCCACAGCTGCCTCTGACCGAGCGGGAGGATCTCTGTGGATGAGGATCCCAGCTCAAGCTGCTTGGTGCTGTGCTCATGGCTGGGCTCAGAAACAGCTGCAGAGGGGCAGGTGGAGCCCTGGGACGTCCCGGGGTGGGGAGAGGTTCCAGCTGAGTGACCAGGTGAGTGCCCTGGTGACCTGTCCTGCCCAGCACGCGCCGCGTGCCCCGAGGTGCGTGGGAAAGAGGCTGCTCCTGGTGCTCTGCATTGTTTGAGGGAAACACCTGCCGAGCTGCTCCTCCTGAACACCTGTTGTTTGGCCCAAACATTCCAGTTTTCTGAAAGGACAACATGTTTCCTTTCCTTTTCTTTCCTTAGTAGTCCATCTGGGGATTTTAAATGTTTGTGTTCGTTCTTCAGACTTTTCCTCCTTGTCCTACAGGTTAGGAGACTTTCTCTGGAAATTCTGTTTTGTGAAGCCCAGATGGAAAAGTCTGTCCTCTCTGCAGGGCAGGGCAGGGAAGGGGTGAGGGCTGGAGCTGCAGATGGGGGTGTTGAGGAAGCAGCTGAGGAGGATTGCAGCCCTGGGGCAGGAGCCCTGCAGGCAGCACGCTCCCCGTGGCTCAGAGGGAGCCCTGGGTGTTTGGGGGGCAGTGGGGAAGCCAGAGCACGTTGTGCTGCTGAAGCCAAAGCAGAGCATGGCTGCAGCCACTGCCACACGAGCGTCACAGGTGGTGGCACACAGGGCTGGGAGGGGACATGCAGCAGGAGCCTGTGCTCGGGCTGCCTTGGAGAGACCCTGAGTGTGTGCTCCAGCCTGGGGAACTGCTGGGCTTCTGCTCCTGCTGTGGCCCATTCCTGGTCACCCTCTGAGGAGGGGCCAGGTTTCCCACCCCACCAGCTCTCGTTTCTGGAAGCACAGCTGGATCACAGTGTCCCCTTTGTGGCTCAGAGCGATGCAGGAGCCCTGGGGCTGAAGGAGCAGGGTGAATTGTGCTGCATCAGGAGTGAAGTGCCCAGAGAGTGCCCAGTGCCAGGCCTGCTGAGGGGCTGAATTTCCTCCATTTGCTGCCCATGGCTGAGCAGGCAGGCAGCACAACAGGCTGGGGTGGCTCCCTGTGAGGAGCTCACCAGCAGATGTGAGTCCTGCCCTCCCTTCTGGGTTAGGAGATGTGAGCCCGGGGAGTGCTATGGCCTGGGAAGGTGCTGAGTGAAACAGGTCCGGTTTTTGTTGAGACGAAATTTCTCGTGCCTCCTTTCTGAGTTTCCAGCCATCTCTGCTGCTCACAGGCTAACTTCCTGGTGTTTCTGTTGCAGCAGCATTTCTGCCATGGAGCAGCAGCCCGCCGTCCCAGCGTGACAGAGCATGTCCCTGAGGCTCAGAACTTCCAGTCCCAGCAGAAGACACGAGGGGGGAGGTCAGGACCTGCGGGACTCCTGGGCTGCTCAGAAGGCACACTGTGAAAGGTGGATATAACTGCTAGGGGCTTGAAACACAAACACCCGATACTCCTCCCGACTCCTGGCAGACACAGGCACAATTTGTTTCATTTTGTGTTGGGTTCTGTCCCAGCCCACAGTTCTTGCCAGGGTTAGAGCTCGGGGTGCTGGCAGTGGGGCAAGGCTGCAGGCTTCCCTTGCAGGGCACCCTGCCAGGGTGTGGAGTTGCCACGGATGTTTGCAGGTGCCAAACCAATTACCTGGTTTCGCTGAAGGCTCGTGGTCTGGCAGGCTCAGTTTGGGGTAGGAAGCTAGCCCAGCCTTTGCACCTCCAAAAGAAGCCCATGGAGCCATGAAATCCATGGAAAAGGAATGCGGATGTGGCTGTCTGCCGTGGAAGGGTAACACGGGTGACCAAAAGCACCGAGCAGGGGAGGCTGGGTGGGCAGGGGCTTCCTGGGTGTCACAACGGGCGTCACCCCCGTTAGAGCTCTGCTCTTCCCGAGGTGCCAGCTGATCTCTGTGTGTTACTAACGGGCTGTGAATTGCTGTTGGTGACTCTGAAAGCTGTCCAGAAGAATTCCTCAGCCGCTGTCATTCTGCTTTCCTGTGATCTCTGTCACTTCCAGGTAAATGGGAGATTTGGAGACTAGCTTAATCCATACACGAAAAGCATGTAGAATAGAGCAAATGGTAGCAAAATGGCTTCATCGCAGTCGGGACAGCGCGCCCAGGTAAGCGGGGTTTTTGTGGAAGGAGCGCCTACGGTCACCTTTGGTCGGAGACAGCTCGAGGCTGCTCCCAGCGAGCGGGGCTGGCGCAGCCCGCAGGTCTCACCCTGCGCTCCCCTTCTTACGGGGAAGTGCGCGCACGGGAGAAGGAAAGCAACAGCGCTTTTAAGCAGCCCCTTGGCTCCCAGGGACAGATGTTCCTGCCTTCCTCTGCTGTGGTTTTGTGAGGAAGAAATACAGCATTGCTCCATGTGAAACTTGCTCTCCCTGAAGGTGGGGTCGTGCTTCTCTTTGTGGGCCCACATTTCTTGGCAAGACTAGGTTGCATTTACCAGGGACTCTGGTCCACAGCTGCTTTCCTTCCCTGAGATCTGACAGTGGACGTTGGGGTGGAGTGGACACAGAGTGGACACAGAGTGGACATTTGTGGGCTGCAGGGGATGCTGGCAGGAGCTGAGAGCTGTGTGTTCCTGTGCTGCCTCCTGGGTGAGGCTGCTGCTCTGCCCTGTGGGTGCAGGTCATGGTTGTGCTGGGGCACACCTGGGCCTCTCTGCTGTGTGGCCAGGGGGCTGAGGTGACTGGGGAGCCGTGGTCACAGCCAGCCTGATGTCCTCAGCTTCCTGCAGAGCCGGGGACCCGGGGAGTGCAAGCCTCGGGGCAGCCCCTCCAGAGCAGGGCACGGTGTGGATCCGGGCCCTCTGGACAAACTGTCCCTGGCTGTACCACATTGAATCGTCTGCTCTGGTCCCACAGGGGCAGCGTGCCAGCGATGGACAGTGCCGGGGACAGCGCAGGCCAGCCCCCCAGCCGGGCCAAGGTGACTGTCACCGTGTACAGGGACCTCGTCCTGCAGCACTACGGCTTCGAGATCTGCCCGGGCCTCCCCCTGACCATTGCCTCTGTCACTGCAGGTGTGGCACGGCTCTGAGGGTCCCCGTGGTGCTAGGGATGAGCTGCAGGCAGGGGTGGTGGTTTCTGAGGTGCCTGTTTATGGCACACAGAGTGCCAGGACATGTCCCTCAGTGTCCCCACGGGTCCCTCGCCTGGGCTTGCTCGCTGCTGGCCCTCATGATGAGAGAGCTGCTCGAAGTGAAGTTCTTCCTGGTGCTCTATCTGAAATGCAGAGGAAGAATTTAATCTTATCTTAGGGAATTTCATCTTATTCTGCTGTGGCCACGGTGATCTGTTGCTGGTCATACCCTGGGCTTTCAGCCCTGTGACACAGAGCTTTGCTGCTGGGTGCAGGCAGTGCTGAAATCAAGATCAGCTCCTATAGCTGTAGGAGGGATGGATGTAGCTCAAAAACCATGATTCTGTTTCTTATTCATATTTTATTTTTTTAACAAAACCATATGGTTTTCACCTGTTGGTGTGAGTGAGCCCCCCTCTGTTTAGGGGCTGGCTGGGGCTCTGGGCCAGGGCCATATCCCATTCTTTGTCACCTCCCACTTCTCTTTGTGCCCCTTCCCATGTGAAACACGGTGAAATTATCTGAGAGCCGTGGGGAGAAAGAAGTGTGGTTTTTTTCTGCTGTGCTTCTCTTTTCTCCTAATCAGAAAGAACCAAGGTTTTGCTAAAGCTGAGGCACAAAGAAACCTGCCCTCCTGAGCCTGCCTTTGCTGATGGGAGCCCACGGCTACATGGCCCACGTTTGGTTCCCAGTGGATTGTGTGGTGGCTGTGACAGGGGGACAGCTGGAGGGTGGGGGCAAGGACACAGGCAGGGACACATCAGGGGGTGTCAGCACCCAGTGTTCCCTTGATTTTGCTGTTGGGTTTTGGTTGTTGAGGGAAGCAGGTGCTGGGAGCTCACACCCAGTGTCTCTGGACATCCCTAGCACAGGTGTGGCACTTGGGGGCATCAGTTAGTGGTGGAGCTGGCAGCGCTGGGTTGGTGCATGGAGCTCGTGATCTCGGAGGGCTTTTGCAGTGGCATGTCGCCGTGTCCCCGGGCGGGAGGGGCTGGCGCGGCTGACGCGGTGCCGGTCCCGCAGGGAGCACGGCCGACGGCAAGCTGCAGCCGGGTGACCAGCTCCTCTCCATCAACTCCAGCGCGCTGGACGGCGTGTCCGTGGAGCGGGCAGCCAGCATCATCAGGTGTGTCCCCGCGTGTCCCCTTGTCCCGGGCAGAGGGCTGGGAACCCGCCCTGGCTGACCCCGTGTCCCTCTGCAGGGACGCCGGCGACGAGCTGCTCCTGACCGTCCTGCGCTGCACGTCCGTGAGTGCCCGTCCGCGGCTCCCGCGGCACCCTCCGGCGCGGGCGAGGGGTGGCCGGGCTGGCGTGCGGGCTGTGGGGGGCTGCCCAAAGCCAGGAGGGTGCCCCGGGCACGCCCTGCTGTCGCACAGCCTCGGGAAGAGCGCGCAGGGACAACTCCTGGCCTGGGGCTGCAGGAGAAGGCTCTGCTCCGTGCGCCCTGGGGGGCTCTGGAACCTCTGCGTGTGCCTGGGGCTCCCCCCAAATCCCAAATCCCATTCTCTGTCCCCAGCACACGTCCCCAGGGCAGGATGGGGCTGTGGCACTTCTGGCAGGGGAAGGTTTGGAGCCGCGTGGGAGGACCCTGGGGAATTCTGCTGCCGTTCTTGGGGCCCATCACACTTCACAGGGGCTCGGTGGCATTTGTGCAGAGCTCCCGAGCACGCTGCTGTCCTGTGAGCCCGATGGACCTGCCCGGTGACAGCAGGGCTGTGTGGCAGCAGGGCGCTGTGGTCGCGCTGCCTTTGTGTCCGCGGGCGGTTTTCTGGGCGGTCTGCAGCGCTCTGGGCAGCCCAGCGGCGCGGGCAGGGCTCTGTGTGTCGGGTCGGGTACAGCCCGGTGCCAGCCAGCTGTTGGCAGGTCCCCAGCTGTTGTGGGGGACACCCGAGCGCAGCAGGTGGCTCCTGTGCAGTGGCACTGGGCGGGCGTGTGGCACGGGGCACGCACGGGTCCGTGCCCTCACCGGGGCTCCGCTCCGCCGCCGCCCCGGCCCAACCCCGCCGTCGTTTCAGGGTGGCCCCAAGTCATCGTTCCTGACCGAAGAGAAGAGGGCGAGGCTGAAGACAAACCCCGTCAAAGTGCGGTTCGCGGAGGAGGTGCTGCTGAACGGGCACTCCCAGGTCAGGACGGGCCGCGGGGCTCTGCCGTGCCGGTGTCGGGCCGCGGGGCTCTCCCTGCCGGTGTCGGGCCGCGGGGCTCTCCCTGCCGGTGTCGGGCCGCGGGGCTCTCCCTGCCGGTGTCGGGCCGCGGGGCTCTCCCTGCCGGTGTCGGGCCGCGGGGCTCTCCCTGCCGGTGTCGGGCCGCGGGGCTCTCCCTGCCGGTGTCGGGCCGCCGCAGCTGGGGAGGCTCGCTGTGCCGCTCTGCCTGGCCGGGTCCCGCAGCCGCTCCCTGCTGCTGCCCGAGGTGATGGGACAGGGAGGAAGCACCGGCATCTCTGCGGCGTTTTGTCTTTGATATGCTTGCTCGGGCTAATGGGAAATACCCACATGCAGTGCTTCTGTTCCCGTCGGACCTCAAACCATTCCTGCAGGGCTGCAGGAGGCAGCTGTCCTCTCTTGGAGTGCTAATCCATCCGTGGCGAACCCACACTGAAGTGCGGGCAGCACAAACCTGACCCGGAGACGAAAGGTGGTCCTGATGTGTGTGCCAGGTTTGTGTGCTGCTGGAGGAGCTGGGCTGTCCCCTCCTGGGCACAGGTCACTGTTCCGAGGGTTTGTCGCTGGTCGCTGTGCTGTGAGGTGTGACAGTGTTCTCAAGCTGACAGGGTGGCAGGTTGTTCTCTCGTCCGTGCAGAGGTTTCCACCGAGCAGCCACAGCCGTACCTGGTGTCTGTAAGGTGAGCCGTACCTGGTGTCTGTAAGGTGAGCCGTACCTGGTGTCTCACGGCTGGCTGGAGGGTGCTGCAGCCCCCTCGCCAGGCTCCGGGTGCCGCTGGAGCTGAGCTGGCTCTGCCTGTGCCGCTCTCCCTGCGGCAGAGGGGGGAACTCTCGTGTCCTCCCCGGACTGTGAGCAGCTCCTGACCGCCTCCTTTTCTCCGTGTGTAGCTTTCTGAGCTCACTGGGGTCAGCTGGGAGTCATTAGCTCTGTCGACCTTTCCTTTTGTCTTTCAGAATGCAAACCTTTCTGTTCCAAATGCCCCTTTCTGGCCCCCTGCTCGCTAGTGCTGCCCAGCTGTCCAGGTGTGACCAAGGCTTTCTGCTTTGCAGCAATGACAAACCACCCACGGGGCCCTCTTCCTTTCCTTCCTGTCCGTCTCTTGTTCCTGTGGCTGGTGGAGCCCCTGGCACAGCTCAGAGCCCTCCCAGGGCAGCGTTTCCTCTCCTTCCCCTGCACACGGGTGTCACCTGCCCGTGGGGTGGTCACGGTGTGAGTGACACTGCTCCTCCTCCTCCCTGCCGGGCAGGGGAGGCTCTGCTGTGCCTCCAGGCGTCCGCCAGTGTCTCTCTGGTTCCCGGGATCCCTCCCTCTCTGCCCCGCTGTCACCAGGATCCTGCTCGGGCAGGGGGCGGCGGGACCCCCAGGACAGCACCCGGGGCAGCAGAGCGCTCCTGCTGTGGGGAGATGTGACAGGCAGGGCAGCCGGCAGGGAATGGGGCAGGGCAGGTGTGCCCGGGAGGGGCAGGGTGTGCCCAGGGCAGGGCGGGTGTGCCCAGGAAGGGCAGGTGTGCCCAGGCAGGGCAGGGCAGGTGTGCCCGGGAAGGGCAGGTGTGCCCGGGAGGGGCAGGGTGTGCTAGGGCAGGGCAGGTGTGCCCAGGCAGGGCAGGGTGTGCCCAGGCAGGGCAGGGCAGGGTGTGCCCAGGACAGGGCAGGTGTGCCCGGGAAGGGCAGGTGTGCCCCAGACAGAGACACCTGAGAGCTTCGGGCAGGACTGGTGGTGGGACGCAGGCAGACCCGAAATCACCAACAGCCCGGGCTTTTCTTACAGCTGGGGCTGGCTCAGGGGGCTGCCTGGAGGGTCCAGGAGCTGGGGGCTGGCCACGGTGTCACAGCCCCTGAGGTCCCAGCTCTGTGCCAGTCCCTGCTGATGGCAGGGCTGGTCTCAAGGAGTCTGCAACAGGACCTCTCTTGAGAGTCTAAAGAAGGCACCTGTGGAGGGAATGCTGCACTCTGTGCCTCCCTAAAGCCTCTGTCAGCATTGTGCCGAGCTAGTCAAACCTCTGCAAGTGCCAAGCAGGGGCACAGTCAGTGTTTACATTGCCATTCGTTTAATGACAGCAGAAAGGTAGGAGAAATTAATGCAGGCGCTGGGGTCCCACTGCTGTTAGATTCCCTTTTCACCATCTGGACACATAACCTGTTTTGAACTTTAGCACAAAGGAAGAGTAAATAAATTTGTTGCATATTTATGATTTCTTTCTGGAAAAGCACTCTGCAGCACAGCAGCCCTGAGTGCTTTAGGGCTGCTCTCCTTTCCGTGGGCTGACGTACCAAGGCAGCCAAAATGGGCATTATGGCCCTGAAAACTGTGCAGCCTCCAGTTTCAGTAAATATGCTGCTCTTGCCGTCCTAATGGAGCGCGGCTAAGTGATCCTTGCGGCGAGGGAAGGATCCCAGCGGCGCGTTCTGCCGCTGAAACCCGACCCTGCGGGCCGGCAGCATGAATTGTTAACGAGCCCTGCCGCTGGCCTGCCTGCTTTCTGCAGGCTGCTGATGATTTCTGTGTCCCGAGCAGCACGAGGGGACAGACCCGGGGCAGCCCAGGCACCGTGTCACCCGTCAGCAGCTGCGAGCTGGGGGCCCAGCCTGCCAGCAGCACGGGAGGGTGAAACCTTCAGGGTTAATTCATCCCAGCTCCTGACAGCCTCCACAGGGAGAGGAACCTCCCTGGGGGTTGTGCTGGGTGACTGGTCTGCCCAGGAGAGGGGAGATGATCGTGCAGATGCTGGGTTCTGCGGTGTGCTGGCTGGGCAGGGCCCCTCGCAGGGCGGCCGTGGCCGTGGAGCTAAGGGGAGATGGGCAGCTGGTGTAAAGCAGCATCACTGGGGCTGGTGGATGGCCCAGCACCTGTCAGAGGTGTGATGTGTTTGGGCTACTTAAAGAGACCTAAAGCTGGGCTAGAAAAGAGAGCAGCAGTGTTCTCTTGTTTTTCTCAGGGGTGACCTCAGGCAGCTTGAAGCCCACAAATGGGAATGAGAGGAACAAGGACAGGACTCAGAAGTGTTTTGTGTTTGCTCTGGCAGCACTGCCAGGGTGTGTGGGCTCTCTCTCCAGAGGGACCGAGGCTGTGAGGGTTGTAAGGTGAGGCACAGTAAATGAAACACAGGAGAGATCATCTCAGGAACACCATTGTTAACCCTGAGACTCTCCTGACAAGGAGATGAACCCTTTGAGTGATGGGAGTCGTGTGCTGGCCTGAGAACATGGAGAAGACATGCTGAGCAGGAGCTCCAAGAGTGCAGGAGTGAACCTGCTCAGCACTGAGCAACCAGGCTGAGACTGGGAGGAGACGTGAAGCTCACCCCTTCAGAGGTGCAGGCAGTCTCTGCTGAAGGGGCGAGCTGGGGGCTGAAAGGGGCTCGGGCTGCCCCAGGAGGACAGAGGCCAAGTCCCCAGACCCTTCTTGAAGCACCCAACAGAGATGTTCTCACTGAGGCTGTCCTCGTCCTGTCCCACGTGTTTGGGAGCTATCTCAGGACACGCTGGTGGCATCCTCTCCTGCTTGGGAGGTGCCAGGGTTACGGGTCCCAGGGCAAGGCCAGGGGCAGCAGCACTGTGTGCTTGCCAGGGCAGTGGCAGCGGGCAGCCCTGGCTGGAGCTGTGCCTGCTCTGGGCAATGGTGCCAGCGTGGGGCCCCGTGCTGCTCGGACAGGGGTGGAGGGAAGATGCCTGTCCTGCCTGCCGGGTGTTGGTGTGAGCAGGGAGGCTGGCTGGCTGCTCTCGGTGCCCGCGGCGTCCCGCGGTGCCGCTGGGACCGGGACGGGCCCTGCAGCCCCTGCACTGCCCCCAGTGCTGCAGTACAGCAGTCTGCTGTGCTCTCCCTCTGCCTTCTGTGCCAGAAGCACAATCAGGAGCCAGCCTTGGTGCCGTGCAAGAGGGCTGCCAAGGCAGAGGAGGATTTCCCTGCATGCCAGGAGTCGCAGTGCCAGGCTGCCCGAGGGTCCAGCTGTGCTTCTGTTCCGCAGGGCAGCTCCCTCCTGTTCATGCCCAATGTGCTCAAGGTGTACCTGGAGAATGGACAGACAAAGGCATTCAGGTTTGAGAGGAGCACCACTGTGAAGGTAAGGAAGCTGGGCAGGCTGCTGCCACCACCCCAGCCCGACCCAGCAGCAAGGTGAGGGCAGGGCTCCTGCAGCCCCCGGCTGCTGGCACTGCTGGCTGGTGCTGGGCACGCTGGGTTTTCTGGCTTCCAGCCTCATTTCTGCACCAGTGAGGATGTTCCCCTCTGGAGACCTGAGCACGGGTTAACCCCCTCGGGTGAAGAGCAGCACAGGAGGGAATGATCCTCCCGGGCAGAGTGAGGGAGTGATCCTCAGGCCACTTCTGCTGGGGGCATCACTCCCCTGGACACACCACGCTGCTCTGCAGAGACACTGACCCAGCCCTTCCCCTGGCTGCTGTGCTTGCACACAGCCTTACACACCTCCACTTCTTCTGGCCTGGTCGTTGCAGCTGCTCAGCCTTGTGCTGGACTTGGTGAGATTTGGGCATGGCCAGTGGTTGGAGGTCATAAATTAAAGGACAGGTGGTGTCCTGCAGCAGTGCAGGTGCTGTGGGAGAGGTTCGTGATGGGCAGACACTCTGGGGCTGTCAGGCTGAAGGTGTACTAAAGGGAAACACAAAGATTTAATTTATCATGCAGTGAAGACTTTGCTCAGAAAAGGAGGAGTTTGTCTAGCTCATTCAGGCTTCCCATTGTGGTCTCTCAGGCAAGCAGGTGTCTGCAAGTCTTTTGACTTGCAGAGTCTAGAAGAAGAAAATAGTGAAATAAAGCAAGGAGGTGGTAAGGAAAGGTAAGGAAAGGTGAGTTGTAAAGAGATATTTGAATGCCTGTTCCCAAGGGTTTAATTTCTATAGGGTGGATTAGCTCTTTGTCTGCGAGTTTCTCAGTTTTCCCAGTTTTTCAGAGCAGCCCTCACAAGTGCCCTCCAGAAACACTTAAATTAGTAAAATGCTTCCCAAGTTAGGTGTTTCCAGAAATTCCTCTGTGTCTTGAAAAATCCTGGCTTAAAACTGAGGTGAGTCAAACATTTATGCTTGCCTCGAAAGGCCTGAGTGAACCCAAGGGCTTCTGTTTCAATTTATGCTCGGTCAAGCCTGAGGTGATATTTTCTTTTGGCCAGGTGATATTTTCTTTTTAACCTTGTTACTTCCATAACACTTAGAATATTGACAGAATTCTCTATTACAAAGTGAAACACCAGTTTCAGTCAGACGTGATTCAGTCAGATTTTTACGATTATGGTCTCAAAACCTTGTTTATTGGAGAGAAGTTTTTCACAAGTTCTTCTTAGTTTCTTCACAAATCACAGACTGATTTGGGTTGAAAGGGACCTTAGAGACCATCCAGTTCCAACCTCCTGCTATGGGCAGGGACACCTTTCACTTGCTTCAAGTCCAGTCCAGCCTGGTCTTGGACACTTCCAGGGATCCAAAATGTTGCAGAGTTCTAGAAAGCTAGAATAACAAACACAGCAACCCTTGGGCCAAGGGTGGCAGAAAGTGCTCACCACCAGCCAGCTGAAAGCTACAACTTTGAGTGTGAGGCAGCTCAGGAGAGCAGCTGCAGGAGATGGATTTGACACCTGTGACACCTGGGGTTTGCAGCTTGCCCGCCTTGTCCTCCTGGCCTGCTGGGGTCACTGTGCTCTGTGTGCCCGTGCCTCCGCAGCTCTGCAGGCTGGAGTCACGCGGTGGCACCCCTGCGGCAGTGCAGGGGCACAGCTGAGCTCTGAGTGACCGCTGTGCCCCTGCCAGGACATCGTGCTGACGCTGCAGGAGAAGCTGTCCATCCGCAGCATCGCCCACTTCGCCCTGGTGCTGGAGGAGCAGTACAACCTGGCCAAGATCCACCTGCTGCACGAGGAGGAGCTCATTGCACAGGTGAGCAGAGCCCCCGTGTGTCCCACAGCCCTGCAGAGGGGCCCTGCCCCCGGGACAGAGGCTGGGGAGGGCAGAGGGAGCCCAGCGCTGCAGCTGTCACCAGAGGGGTGAGCTCAGCTCGGCCCCAGTGATGCCAGCACTGCTGCTCAGCCCCATCCCTGGGGAAGGGCACTTTGGGAGCACCCCGAGTGCCCACACACACAGGGCAGTGCCCACGGGCTGGTGCTGCCTGGGCCATGGAGCGCAGGCGTGGGTGACATCCTTTGTGCCACCTGTCACATCAGCCCACCTGCAGAGGACTGCTTGAGCCTTAAAACAGCTTTAGGGCAGCTGTGCACGGCGTCACTGCTCACAGTTCCCTGAGCAGTCAGAGCATTCACCCAGGCAGCGGCCATGGGACTCAATTCTGGGTCACTACTTTGTGTCCTGTGAACACGAGGTGAGACACTCCTGCT
The DNA here is from genome assembly GCA_013397155.1 of Irena cyanogastra. Classification (NCBI taxonomy): domain Eukaryota; kingdom Metazoa; phylum Chordata; class Aves; order Passeriformes; family Irenidae; genus Irena; species Irena cyanogastra. Next base: position 16,870 of record VWZV01014040.1, on the reverse strand, counting down.
GCTCCTACAGCACTGCTGGCCTGTCAGGAGCTGCCTGCTCAGGTGTCAGCTCCCAGCTGGTGGGTTTGTTGGGTTAACTGGGTTGGCAGCCCACTGCAGAGGGGTTCCTGGAGTCACACAGAACATCCTGGATGGGAAGGCACACTCAGGGGTCATTCAGTTCACATCCCTCAGTGGCTGATGCTGCCAGACCACTGCGCACACAGTGAGGGTCAGAGGATTTCTGCTGGGCAGGGTTTGCCCAGAATAAAATATGCTGATGGGTAACTCAGAGCCCTGACATTGTATTGGTATTACAGTGATGATTCAGGGGTCTGTTCAGGGCTGCTGTGTCTTGTGACTGCGCTCCAAAGCAGAGCAGCCTGCCCCTTCCCCTGCTGCTGTCACACAGCCCCAAAGCCTCTGTCCTGGTCACACTGCAAGTGTGTGGGATCACTGGGAATTTAAATGAAGTGTTGCTGTCAAAGGGCTTCTGAGCTGCTGCAGGGAGAAGGAAAAACGGATGAAGAATCAGAGATAAAATTACAAGCACTAGCAAAGTCTCCTGGTGTTTGTTAGCGACAATCTGCACCATGCCCTTGCCAGTGGCGTTGAACAATTCCTGTGGGTGTGCAAAGGCTCATCGTGCACTCCTGAAAGGAGGGCTGTGCTCAGATGCCCTCTCTCTGTTGCAGGTGGTCCAGAAGAGAGACTCTCATGACTACCGCTGCCTCTTCAGAGTGTGCTTTGTCCCCAAGGACCCCGTGGGCCTCCTGCAGGAAGACCCGGTGGCCTTTGAATATCTGTACCTGCAGGTGACACTGGGGCGTCCCATGCTTAGCAGTCCCTTCTCACCCCTTTCTCATTTTTGCTTTAAACCAGAGCATGCCTCAGACTGGCTCAGCTACATGGAAGTGCAGAGCCCTTAAAATCAGGGCATTTCAATCTGATTTGCCTTGAATTCTTAAATCAACTTGTGTGCTTGGCTGGTGGTACCCTCACCTGGGTGCGTGGTGTCGTGTTGGCCGTCGTGCTCTGTGCTCCTGCTGGCCTAACCTTGCTGTGCTTGCCCCAGAGCTGCAGCGACGTGCTGCAGGAGAGGTTTGCAGTGGAGATGAAGTGCAGCGTGGCGTTACGTCTGGCTGCTCTGCACATCCAGGAGAGGATCTACGCGTGTGCTCAGCCACAGAAGGTGTCCCTCAAGTACATCGAGTGAGTGCACACCTCTGCTAGCTGTGACTCAGCCCGGCCAAAGCAGGAGACAGCTGGAAGTGCATCAGCTTGCTGTTTGCCCTGTGTTCAGCTCTGCTCAGGAGCCCAAGGGGACTGCAGCCTCGTGGTTGTGCTGCTCCTCTTAGGGCAGGGTGGCCTCGTGGGCCTGCGTGTCCCTAACCCACTGAGCTGCCCGAGCAGTACAGACAGTGAACACCTGGGTGTGTCCCGAGGCAGAGGGAGGGTCTTGTCTGTCACAGGGCTAGGGGCTTGGAACTGCAGCTCTCTCACACAGGGATGGTCACCCAAGCTGCTCCTGCCAGCACTGATTGCAGTACCTGGGGACATAGGGTGCAATCATCAACTTTGTACAGCCAGGATATCTCTTCATCTGCCAGAATAATGCCAGAAACCTCTGCCTTGGGCATTGGTAGACTCTGTGAAGTACTGGGATCTGTGGGGAAATGACCAAAAAACACTTTCAGAGGGAGCAGGCGTGCCATGCTGCCTGTTGGTGCTCTTGGACTGCACCTGCCCTAGAGAAGCCCCTGCTCCAGGCAGCGCTGACGAGCTCGTTGTTAATTACCAGGCACTGGTGTGGTGACCAGGTTAATTACCAGGCACTGGCTGCCTTGTGTGCAGCCAGATGTGCCCAGCTGTGTGCAGGGAGTGGGGGCGAGGGGCAGCTACTCTGCACTCACCCCACAGGTGTTTAATGCTTGGGCTGAGCGAGCTCTCCAGCACGTTTTGGGTGCAGGAAACTGAATGTGCTGAAATGTCGTAATCTTGCCACCAAAGCAAGGTGCATGCAAGGACAGAATCTCCATCCTCTGGATGGTGAGAGGAGAGTGGGACTGTCCTGCTAGTGAAGGTAGTGAATTCCCTCCTGTGAAACCAGGTGAAAATGGCCATTCTGCACCCAAGTGCCCAGTCCTGCTCCCGAGCCGGTGCCAGGTGCAGGTAGCAGTGAATTTGAGCCAGTGGGGCCAGCAGGTGTGTCACAGCCCCCAGGGCTGCCGGGGGCCTCTGCCCTGTGCCGTGCTGGGGGGGTCAGCGTGGCTGGGACCCCCGGTGCTCCCTTCCCTCTTTCTGCAGGAGGGACTGGGGAATCGAGAACTTCATCTCACCCACCTTGCTTCGGAACATGAGAGGGAAGGACATCAAGAAAGCCATCAGCTACCACCTGAAGCGGAACCAGGTGCTGCTGGACCCTCGGCAGAAGGTACGTGTGAGCCCGGGTCACCGCGCCCCCGGGGCGGTGGCGGTGTCCCTGCCCCGCGGTGTCCCTGCCCCGCGGTGTCCCTGCCCCGCGGTGCCCCGCGGTGTCGCTGCCCCGCGGTGTCCCTGCCCCGCGATGTCCCTGCCCCACCGTGTCCCTGCCCCGCGGTGTCCCTGCCCGCGGTGTCCCTGCCCCGCGGTGTCCCTCTCCGCGGTGTCCCTGCCCCGCGGTGTCCCTGCCCCGCGGTGTCCCTCTCCGCGGTGTCCCTCTCCGCGTGTCCCCTGGGGCTGCTCTGCTGCCCTCCCGCTCTGTGCCCGGGCTCCCTGATCCCCCTGCAGCGTGCTGGCTGTGGTGCCAGCTGCTCGGTGCGGGATGGCCGCGGGCGCTGTGCTGTGTCAGACTGTGTCACTCACACAGCCAGCCCTGCAGCACGGCTGTCTCCCCTTCTGAGCCGTGTTTCCTCTCTTGCACACGAAGCACACGCTGACGGCGGCCCAGGTGCGCCTGAGCTACCTGCAGATCCTGGGAGAGCTGAAGATGTACAGTGGGAAGATCTTCAATGCCACCATGATGGTAGGAGCTGTTTGTTGATGTCATTGCTCTGGGCATGCAGTCCTGCTGGCCACGCTGCTTCTGCCTGTCCTGGGATGTCGTGGCAGGGCTTGGTGAGGAGCTGTGCTGGAGAAACTCAGCGTGATTCCATTGAAGTGTCCACAGCACTGCCAGCCTGCAGGATAGTTGTGTGTGTTTTTTCTAATTCAGAGCTGTGACTTGCTCTTCAGATAAACCTTGTCTATCATTCGTGTGTTACAAAGTACTTGGGAAACCTGGGGAGGCTTCAAACTCTTGAAAAAATACTGGAAACCCTTAAACCTCCCTGTAAAAAAATAACTCTTCCCTTTTTACAAAAGGTTTGTTGGGCTGTTGATTTTCTGCCTGTCCCCACCTGGGTCTGTGCTGAGCTGCAGAACACAAGCTGTGTCACACAGGCAGCTGAGCAATGTTGGTGGGTCTGTACCAGAGCACGACCTGTCACAGGTCACAGTAATGCTGAAGTTTACACCTACATGCAAATTGAACCATTTCTTCCAGATTATATGGGCGTTAATTTATTTTTTGTTAAGTGTCTCACCCTCACAGAAAGCACAGACATTTCTTCCAAGCCCAGAAATGTCTTTGTGAAGTTTCTACCCTGCAGCTGCAGCAGGTCTCACTGGGTCCATATGGGGACACCCTGGCTGCCAGGTGACCCTGCTGACAGCAGACCACCTGCTGCCAGCCACGTCTGGGTCTCCAGGTGGCTGCTGCATCCCTGGGGCCGTGGGAGGCTGCTCTGGGGGGCAAGAGCTGGGAGCAGCTGCTGTGGCAGCCCGGCAGCAAAGGGAGCCAGTGCTGAGATCCCACAGGGGGCTGGGGGGCCGAGGGGGCTGCCCCAGCGTTTAACCCGTGGGGTTCAACCCTACAGCTGCAGGACAGGGAGTCGTACGTGGCGCTGCTGGTGGGCGCCAAGCACGGCGTGAGCCAGATCATCAACAGCAAGCTCAACATCGTCAGCAGCCTGGCCGAGTTCCCCAGCATCAGCAGGGTGGAGCTCAGCGAGGAGTCCGAGCGAGTCAGCACCGTCAAGATCTACCTGCAGGACCTGAAGGTGAGCGGCTGTGTGGGCACAGGGCACAGGGCAGTCACCTGCAGCTCTTCTCAGAGGCTGGGGGTGTCACCAGGATAAAAGGCTTGGAACAGGCTTGGGGGGGAGACTCGTAGGAAGAACCAAACGAATTACTAGAGAGAAGTGATGCTTCCTGCCGAGAAAAAGTGATCCTTCCTCTATCAGTGAGATGCAGCAAAGGCACAAAATGAGACAAAAATAAATTACTCTTCTTTGTCTGTGCTTCCTGCAAATCAGACTGAGGGAAGTGTGACACAGAGAGGGTGCCTTGTCCTTGTGCAGCCTGTTCCTGCAGACTGTGGTGCAAACAATGTTTGCTTATTCTAATCTCTTTTACTCTTTTCTCCCCCACACCTCCCAAAAATAAAACAAACAAAAAAAGGTGCTGACTCTGCTGCTGGAGTCAAACAGCGCGAAGGATCTCGTCTGCCTCATCGCTGGCTACTACAGACTCTTCGTGGATGCCAACGTCTCCATATTTACCTGGGCAGAGAAAAAACAGCACCTGCACCGTGTCTCGGCTGAGGAAGGTTTTAAAAACAGCCTTTTTTTGAAGGCATGGGGAGGAGATGGGTGCATGGCCCAGCTTCTGGGAGCAGCCCGGGGGTGTGGTGGCAGCTAAGGCTGCACTTGGTGACCTCAGAGGGCTTTCCCAGCGTTCGTGGTGCTGTGATCCGTGATGGTGCAGGCTTGTGGGGGCCGAGGCTCCCCTGCAGCTCCAGGGTGCTGCTCTGCCATGAAAACACAGAGCACCCCGCAGGTGCAGCTGCAGCCCCTCGCTGGCTGGTGAGCTGGCGGGGGCTGAGCCCCCTGGGCCCGCGGGGAGGGTCGGGCTGACCCCTCCCCACCACAGACTGGGCTGAGCAGTTCGTTTGAATCCCAGGGTATGAATCCCGAGCCNGCGCGGGCACAGCGGCCTCGTCCTGCGGCCGCCGCCGGGCTTCGGCGACTCCAGCTCCGAGGAGGAGTTCTACGATGCTGCGGACCGGCTCAGCCCTCCGGAGGCGCTGGCAGGTAAAGCCACACCTGCGTGCGGGTCCTGCCTCCGCTGCCGGGCTGGGCTGCTGCCTCCGCTGGCTCCGGTCCTGCTGGGCGCTCCCCTGCCAGCTCCTAGGAGCCTCTCCAGGACTTTTGGAGGGTCTTTGAACACCGCAGGCCACTCCTTGCAGTGACATTGCAGCAGGGTGTGTTATCACCCAGTGCAAACACTGAAAAGTCAGTTTTCAGAGGAGTGGCATTCTGTAATCTCTACTCTCTTCCTCTCAGCTAGGGAGACCCAAAAGCGGTAAAACATTGGTACGTGAACCCCCAAAATCAAAGGTCATGTTCAGGTCACAGGCTTGTTTCAGAGCTGGGTCAAGGGTTCCCAGGCAGCTCCCTGACCCTTGTATTTTCTCAGAAATGAGAGTATTCTTGTTCCTGGAGTAATCAGCTCTTTTAGTATCAACGGAGCCTCTTAAGAGTTTGATTCATGCCATTAGAACAGTTTTGGCTTTTATAGTAATGCACAGTCACTGTACTGTGTTCATGCAAAAAACTGTTATCTCTGGAAATTTTAATCATCCAGATATCCAGCTGGGAACCTCTGGCGTGTTTCTGTTTGATGATAAGCCTCCAGCTGTGGGCAGTGCTCTTGTAGTGCTGCTGCTGTCCCCAGATTTACCTGGGGAATTACAGCCACACCTGCCTCCAGGTGCAGCGGCTCCAGAGCACTCACCACTAACCCTGGGCTTCAGTCCTTGCAGCCACACACCCAGGCTCTGCCTTTTTCTTGGCATCCAGCTCCGGGTAGGTGCTTGATCATGAGAGACCATTTCCATCTGCCCTCGGGAGCCGGGCATTGCTGCTGGACATTTGTGCCTGTGGTCCAAGTCCTGTGCCAGCAGCTTTTTGGCCCGCTGTGTAGGCATGTGGGTATTCTCCTGCCCAGGATTCCTTCCTGATTTCCATGTTTTTCCTTGCCTTCAGGCTGTGATATGGCATCCTGGGAGGGCACAGAGAACTCCTCCTGCATCCCGAAGAGGCTGAGGTGCCACAGCCTGGGGCAGAACCCATCGAGCAGGGAGAAGCACGGGCAGGAGAAGGAGCTGACCTACACCAAGAGCCTGAGGAAGAGAAGGTCTTTCCTGAAAACTGATTACACCTCTCAGGTCAGCTTCCCTGCAGCTCTGCCAGGCTCTGCACAGCGCTGCTGCTCCTGGCCACCCGCTCAGCCCTCGACAGAGGGCACAGGGAAGGACATGGAGATGGGGCTTCCTGCAGCCACCCCAGCCCAGAGGGACACTGCTGGCACAGACCCCTGCTCTCATCTGATGGACATGGAGCCCGACACCACAGAGACAAAGTCGGTGATGGAATGGCTGGTTTCCTCTGTTTTGGATGTTCCCCACCCTGGTGACCAGTGTGGGGAAGAGGACAGCAGCCCCCAGCCACCAGGCCCCCCTTTGCTGTCCCTAGAGCCCCTTCCCAGAGGTCAGAGTGGAGCTGCCCAGGAAAGCTCCCCAGTGCAGGCAGATCCTGGGTGTCTGAGTGAGAGACACAGTGTGCCCACTGGAGGCTGGCAGACCCAGGGGTCACAGGAGCAGGGGGATGAGGTGGTGGCCACCCAGCACAAGGCCAGTCTTGTGCCCTCTGCTGTTGTCTGTCCCTCTGACAAACTCCTGCTGCTGCCACCGGCTCTTGGCCCCAGCACAGCCCCTCCCCAGGAGCTGGCCCAGGACCAGGGGCTGCTCCCTGCGAGTGTGGAGCCTTCCCTGGCTCCCTGTCAGGACAGCAAAGCCGATGGCCAGAGCTGTGGCATTGGCAAGGGCTGTGCTGATGGTCAGTGCCATGCCGATGGTCAGGGCTGTGCTGATGGTCAGGGCTGTGCCAGCAGCAGCTGCGAGGGGNGTGACCTCAGAGGGCTTTCCCAGCGTTCGTGGTGCTGTGATCCGTGATGGTGCAGGCTTGTGGGGGCCGAGGCTCCCCTGCAGCTCCAGGGTGCTGCTCTGCCATGAAAACACAGAGCACCCCGCAGGTGCAGCTGCAGCCCCTCGCTGGCTGGTGAGCTGGCGGGGGCTGAGCCCCCTGGGCCCGCGGGGAGGGTCGGGCTGACCCCTCCCCACCACAGACTGGGCTGAGCAGTTCGTTTGAATCCCAGGGTATGAATCCCGAGCCTGCAGCGACTCCGAGGACTCCTGGGACCTGGATTCCCTCTCGGAGCGCCGTGCGGCGTGCGGCGGCGCGGAGGGGCAGGGACAGCCCCGCGGGAGCGGCGCGGCGCCCCGGGCTGCGGGCGGTGACCCGCGGGACACCGGCGGTGACAACGCCACCGACAGCGCATCCGAGGCGTCCGACTCGGCCAACACCGAGAGCCGGGGCTTCAAGACCAGCGGCTCCAGCGACTCCGTGGACGCGCTGGAGGAAGACGAGCTGGAAGCGTGCTCTTCCTCCGGGCCGGAGCTGTTCCAGTTCCGCACGCCGACCGTGCAGGAGATGAGCAGCTCCNTTCCCAGGCAGCTCCCTGACCCTTGTATTTTCTCAGAAATGAGAGTATTCTTGTTCCTGGAGTAATCAGCTCTTTTAGTATCAACGGAGCCTCTTAAGAGTTTGATTCATGCCATTAGAACAGTTTTGGCTTTTATAGTAATGCACAGTCACTGTACTGTGTTCATGCAAAAAACTGTTATCTCTGGAAATTTTAATCATCCAGATATCCAGCTGGGAACCTCTGGCGTGTTTCTGTTTGATGATAAGCCTCCAGCTGTGGGCAGTGCTCTTGTAGTGCTGCTGCTGTCCCCAGATTTACCTGGGGAATTACAGCCACACCTGCCTCCAGGTGCAGCGGCTCCAGAGCACTCACCACTAACCCTGGGCTTCAGTCCTTGCAGCCACACACCCAGGCTCTGCCTTTTTCTTGGCATCCAGCTCCGGGTAGGTGCTTGATCATGAGAGACCATTTCCATCTGCCCTCGGGAGCCGGGCATTGCTGCTGGACATTTGTGCCTGTGGTCCAAGTCCTGTGCCAGCAGCTTTTTGGCCCGCTGTGTAGGCATGTGGGTATTCTCCTGCCCAGGATTCCTTCCTGATTTCCATGTTTTTCCTTGCCTTCAGGCTGTGATATGGCATCCTGGGAGGGCACAGAGAACTCCTCCTGCATCCCGAAGAGGCTGAGGTGCCACAGCCTGGGGCAGAACCCATCGAGCAGGGAGAAGCACGGGCAGGAGAAGGAGCTGACCTACACCAAGAGCCTGAGGAAGAGAAGGTCTTTCCTGAAAACTGATTACACCTCTCAGGTCAGCTTCCCTGCAGCTCTGCCAGGCTCTGCACAGCGCTGCTGCTCCTGGCCACCCGCTCAGCCCTCGACAGAGGGCACAGGGAAGGACATGGAGATGGGGCTTCCTGCAGCCACCCCAGCCCAGAGGGACACTGCTGGCACAGACCCCTGCTCTCATCTGATGGACATGGAGCCCGACACCACAGAGACAAAGTCGGTGATGGAATGGCTGGTTTCCTCTGTTTTGGATGTTCCCCACCCTGGTGACCAGTGTGGGGAAGAGGACAGCAGCCCCCAGCCACCAGGCCCCCCTTTGCTGTCCCTAGAGCCCCTTCCCAGAGGTCAGAGTGGAGCTGCCCAGGAAAGCTCCCCAGTGCAGGCAGATCCTGGGTGTCTGAGTGAGAGACACAGTGTGCCCACTGGAGGCTGGCAGACCCAGGGGTCACAGGAGCAGGGGGATGAGGTGGTGGCCACCCAGCACAAGGCCAGTCTTGTGCCCTCTGCTGTTGTCTGTCCCTCTGACAAACTCCTGCTGCTGCCACCGGCTCTTGGCCCCAGCACAGCCCCTCCCCAGGAGCTGGCCCAGGACCAGGGGCTGCTCCCTGCGAGTGTGGAGCCTTCCCTGGCTCCCTGTCAGGACAGCAAAGCCGATGGCCAGAGCTGTGGCATTGGCAAGGGCTGTGCTGATGGTCAGTGCCATGCCGATGGTCAGGGCTGTGCTGATGGTCAGGGCTGTGCCAGCAGCAGCTGCGAGGGGGCCGTGTCCCCAGCCGTGTCCCTGACCGTGTCCCCGGCCGTGTCCCGGGCCGTGGTGCCTGGGCAGACCCTGCAAAGAGCACTCGAGGGCCGGGTGGGGTTCCCCGACGCAGCCCAGCTCCTGGCAGAGTGCAGCAGTGCCCCCGGGGTCCTCACCCGCCTCTCGTGGCTCTCACTGGGGCTGAGGACAGAGCCCACGGCCCGCAGCCCGCTGCAGCTCGGGGTGCGTGGCCCAGCCCAGCCCTTGGCCTGCCTGCTGACCAGCGGGTGCCCTGCTGGGGGCACGGAGGTGCCACCATGCCCTGCTGGAGCAGGCTCTGGCGAGGAGCTGCTGAGCAGCTCAGGGCCGGGTGCAGGGCAGCCGGCAGACGCAGGGAATGTGGCTGAGCAGGAGCCACAGCCTGCACAGGCTCCTCTTCCCGGAGAGCAGCCCGCAGGGCTGGGCAAGGACTCCTGCCTGCCCCCACCTGCAGGGCTTTCCGTCTCCTGGGTGCCAGCTCCCGTGGGGAAACGAGCAGGAGACCACGGGGCTGCAAAACACTCCTTCCTCTGCTTTAACCCCGGGGAGGGTGAGCAGAGCCCTCGGCCCCCCAGCCCCGCCGGGCCCCCGGGCTGCTCCCCAGCACCCCGCGGGCTGGACAGCTGTGGCTGCCGGCTGCCCTACATCAGCTGCTTCCCCCAGCCCCACAACCCGGGGGAGCATGAAACCAGCTCCCCGCGGTGTGCAGGGCCCCTCACCACCCCACCATGCAGCAGCTCCCGCCTTCCCAGGGCCCCTGGAAGTGGTTTCCCAGTCTCCCTTGCTGGGGACACGGCAGGGCAGGACCCCCACATCCGAGTGCTGGGGCAGCTGAAGGACCAGGCGTGGATGAGCCCTGCGGATTTCTCACACTTCCTGGCCTACACCGTGCAGCTCCAGGAGGTTGTAGGGAAGCTCTGTGGGAACCAGGCAACCCACCTGCACGACCAATGTGCAGAGCAGGGTGTGGAGAGCAAGGGTGCCCTCGGCTGGGCTTCCCGGGACCTGCTGTCCAGCTGCCAGGCCCTCCTGAGCACGGAGCAGCCTCTCACAGAGGTGCAGCGTGCCCTGAGAGCAACCTTCGACCGCCTGGTTCACCTGGCAGTGACCTGCTTCCAGGTGACACACTGCCGGCGCTGCAGGCAGCGGCAGCAGGAGCTGGGGGCTGCGCTGGGGGATGTGGTGGGCACCTACCAGCAGCTGGTGCAGGCTCTGCACCAGCAGCTGCACGGGCAGGTCTGCCCTGAGCTGGGCACCAAGCTCCTTGCCCGGCAGCACACGGCCCTAGCAGCTGCCATCTTCTGTCTCCTGCAGCAGTTCAGGGCAGCCCCGTGGCTGTGACAGCAGGCTGGGGGCACTGGGGGGACAGAGCCCAGCTGTGTGCCCTCTGTCCACCTCAGGCTCTCCCCAAGGCGATGTTCAGTCCGGGATGGCCGTGGCAGGACGTGCCCACACCTGTTGGCAGGGCTCCCCCAGAGCAGCTGTGCCCCAGGTGCTCTCAGAGCACTTCGGTGTGTGTGTCTTGCCCCGGGCTTGTCCCCTGCCTCCCACAGGCTGTGCAGGTGCTCAGTGTCACGGTGTTGTCCAGCTGCCTCTGTCACCCACGGCAAGAGTGGGAGCCTTTCACTCACTGTGCTCTCCAGGCAGGCTCTGGACTGCAGGGACATCAAACCCCCCTGGCCGAATGTGAAGGACCCCAGGTGGCTTTCTGCACCTTGGAGGCCGAGGGAGCACCGTGATCCCGTGTTCAGCTGCTTTTCCTCAGCCGGAGAGGGCCATGCCAGCCGTGCTGCCGTGTGCTGCTCCGCCGGTCCCTGTGCCGGCAGCGGCTCTGCGCTGCTGCCCGTGCTGCTGAGCGACACCGGCCCGCGGCTCCCGCCCACCCAGCGCCCCGGGAGCGGCTCACGGCTCCGTCCGCTGAGGAGGGGCAGCCCCGACAGGGTCACGCTGCGGTCAGAGCCGTGCAGGGACCGTCACGGCTCCCCCAGGCAGCACCAGCCCTGTGCCCCTCCCGCAGGTGCCACCAGCCTCCAGGTGCGAGCTGGCAGGTGTTTGGTGCGCATCCCCAGGTGCCAGGCAGCGCCGCAGTGCCCCCGGCTGCAGGGCAGAGCCGCTCCCTCTGCTGGGGTCGGCCTGGGGACATCGGGGGTGCTGCCTTCCCCCAGGAGCAGTTGCTGCGGCCCCGGGGCTCTGCACTGGCAGCTGGGGGGCATGGGTGGGCTTGAGTGATGGCACCACCTCTCCCCAGGCACTGTGGGGACAGGACTGTCCCCTGGTCTGGGACACTGAAGGGGATCGTTCCACATGCAGCTTGCCACGAGCCCCCAGGGCACAGCAACAGCCACTGGCCAACACCGCAACACTCGCACCCCTGCCAGGGCTTAACCTCAGGTTAAGCCAGGCTTGGGTTAAACCACAACAGTTGGGTTAAACCCCCAACTGCTCCTGCACACCCCACTGTCACACGTACCTGGACACAAGCCCCAGGCCTGTGAAAGGGATGGCTGTGAGACAGGAATGAAAACACATAACCAAACTTACCTCAGGTGACCTTCAGGTCCTGCTGCCACTGGCCGTGAGGTTTTAGGGCTGTTTTGGCAGCAGTGGCTGAGGTAACGCATTGGCTCAGCTGCACCAAGCACACCTGCTGCTGTGGCTGTGACATGTGACACTGCTCTGTGCAGGGCACAGCCAGGCCCAGGCACCTCCCAGCAGGGACCTGTGTGTGTCAGGTGTGACGAGGTACCACTCTCAGTAACTGTAGGGACATAATGGGGATCTAAACCTTTTATTTTATATTAGATGCATACCACTAGCCAAAGGCTTCAACAACTCACCAGGTCTTCAGTGGGTTTAAGCAGCTGGGACACGGTGCCCTTGGGAGCTGCTCCCACCTTGTGCTCTCCTGCAGGAGCAGCACTGTCCTGACCCATAGTAGGGTTTTCCTTGCCCATAAGCTTTGCAATCCTACCTTCACCTTACTCTGTTTCAACAAAATGAAGGAAACGCCTTAAAGCTCTCCTCCCCATCTCAGAACAGGTGTAGGTGCAGGAGTCACAAACAAACAGCTGCATAGAAGCAAAACTGAATTCCTGTCAGTTTTCACTTGATCCCAGCTCTGCCAGGCTTTTCCTTGCTGCTCAGGGGCACGGGCCATGTCCAGCACTGGATTCCTGAGGTAGAAGGTGTTGCTGCAACCAGGTCCTCACGCTGCTGGAAATAGCTGTCTCCTGTGCACAGTCACGCTGGTGCTTCCTGCCTGTGCAGCTCCTCACCACAAAATAAAGATTTTTCTTGGGCAGCAGTGGTGCTCTGGGGTGTTTCCACCTGTTCCGCTGTCTCCGGTAGCACGTAGCCTTTTCCAGAAGGAACTCCAGCCCTCAGAGCTGCGGGCCAGCTCCGCGTCTCGTAGTAGGTGGACAGGACATCAAAGACTGCCAGGAGCACAGAGATGCTGGGTCACACACCTGCTGTGACAATGGTGCCAGCAGCTCCACACGTGCACCGAACATGAGGGAGGTGATGACACCTGGCCCAGAGAAGGTTCCCCCACCTAACACCAGATGTGCTTGGGGCACTTTAGGGAGCTCTGGGCAAAGCAGTGGCTGCGTCCATTAGAGCAAGGTGCCCTCATCACTGTCTTGGCAGACGTGTGCCACCTGCCAGTGTCCCCCTGTAGTGAGCCACACCTGCTGTGCTCCCACTATCACTCCCAGGCAGGGAGACCCCACCCCTTGGGAACACAGAGCTTCCTCTGCCTTTTGTCCGTGGAGGGGCAACACGATCCTCACGTCAGGGGTAAAAACTCTGAGGAGCTGGCCTGGGTCATGAGCCTCTTTGCCGCCACCAGCAGAGAGGCATTCACCTTGCAGAGGTGGAGGAGCACGAGCACATCCTCTGCTGCGACCAGGTGTGCCAGCCCAGGGGGACACAGGACACCAACACCCCTCCCTGCCACTGTCAGACCTGGCTGAGGTGGCACAGGCCTCAAAGTCCCGTCCCTCTGTCCCCACAGCAGCCCCCAGCCCCTCCACCCGAGTGTCCCCTGCCTCGAGCACAGCTTCCCGGGGAGCAGGGGAGCACAGCCAGCCCTTGGGCCACAGCAGAGCCCCGTGTGGCCCCGGGCAGCCCCTCACCCTGGTTGATGGCCAGCGTCTCGCAGTGGTAGTTCCTGGGGTTGGGGGCTCTCACCATGTACTCGCGGATGGGCAGCCGAGCTGTCTGCAGGCGCTGCTGCCGCGCCCTCCGCAGGGTCAGCTGCTGCAGGGGACACGGGGACACGGGGACACGGCCTCGCACGCCCAGCCCGAGCAGCCACAGAGCCAACACCCACCCCGGGCTCGTGGCACCCGCACCGCTGCTGGGCGCAGGCAGAACGGGAGGAAAAAGGGGTGGTGGAGGCAGCCACAGCACCGGGTGTGTCTGCTCAGGGGCAGCACCACGCACCTTGTGAATGCTCTCGTCCACCAGCCCTCCCAGCACGTACACCTTGCTCGGATCGATGTCTTCGAGGACTGGAAGCAGGACATGCACTGGCTCAGCACACAGCAGTCAGCCCTGCAGGATAGGGCTCTCCCAGCAAACCCCCTCCCACAACAGCACCCTGGGGTCTCCCTCCTCACCCCGGGGGCACACAGGTCCCACCAGCTCAGACTGAGCACCAGATCTGAGCACACAGTATGTCTCACGCAACGTGAGACAGCCCTGTGAGGAACGCCTTGCCTGAAGCATGGAATGGCCTCAAAAAGAAATTTCTAAAAGCCCAGCCTTTTGCCCTGGCTCTCCCTTGCCTGAAGCTCATGAAATTCTTACCATTCTCAGAGTCAGGCGTGAGATAAACAATGGCCTCCAAAGGAAACAGGTCCAGGTAACTCTCTGGAGTCGTATCCATCTCGAAAACACAAGGCAGAGTGAAGCAGCCTGCTAGCCTAAGGTGCACCCCTGGACACACAAACTGCTAAAGGTCCTGTAGATCCCACAGATCTCCAGTGACCTGGGGTTTTTCTTTTCCAACTGGACAATGTTTCTGTTCTAGGCACTGATCAGCACACCTAAAAACTCCATTAAATTCTCTCCTCATCAAAAGTTCTCAGGGTGCATTGAGAACGGGAGAGCAGCAACAACTGACTAACTCTATATAAGACGCAGAGCACAGGGCTGGTGTGCCCTGCTCCCGCCCAGAGCCTCACCAGGTACCCAGCGAAGCCGTCGTTCATTCGGAAGCACTGCTCGTAGATCGGCGTCCCCGCCGCGAACTCCGTCAGGCACAGCCAGAAGGGCCGGGCGGCGCGGCGGTTCGCCCCGTACAGCCTCCGGATCTGGGAGGCGAGGCGGCCGCTCTCCTTGGGGACAGAGCGGCACCGTGACCCCGAGCCTGGCGCACACGCCAAGTGGGAGCCAGGGCGGGTTCCGCCGAGCTCCCGGTGCCCCGCCCGCAGCACGGACCGGCACACGCGGAGCGCGGCCTGTCCGGGACCCCCGAGCAGCCCCCGGAACCCTCGAGCAGGCCCCAGGACCCCCAGCAGCCCCCGGGACCCCCGCACCTTCTCGGACATGCTGCCGCCC